>CAJUYG010000035.1:312762-378906 GCA_910591675.1 Galerucella calmariensis | reverse complement strand
TCAAAATATTTGAATTTGTCCATTATTGACCTAGGTTAATAATTAAAAAAAATTATTTACCACTAATAGAGAAATTCAACTTCTCAGTTGGCTAAAAGAAGCAATAATTGTCAACTTCACAGCTAGTAGTTGAAAAAATGTTATTTTTATATAACTTATTCTATCTTGAAAGGAAAATTCTTATTTATAATTTCCTTTTTTCAAATAATTCGTCTTGCAGTCAATTTTTAATTAAATATTATTTACTTTTCTATTACAAATACTTTATACAACTAATAGGAACGATTATTATTATTAATAGGACTTTCTAATAATAATGTTACTAATTATTGTTTTGAGTAAACTGCAGGAAATATAAACAATGTTGGAGCAGCTCGCGTTTGTTGTTAAAAACCGTTTAAACACACGCCAAAAAGCCGGTCTATTGATCAAAGACGTTCTTTTTTGAAATATAAAAATTTGAGTTTTTTTTTCACAAAAAAGCTTCATGGAGATACTATCAATATTTTAAACAACACTTCGCATAACATTTTATTTGGAACCTTTTACAAAAAGCTATTCAACTGTATTTTTATATTTTCACGCTTTTTATCATGTTATGAACAATTGAAAATTCCTTAATGCCTGCAATTATTCATTTTACTATTTCCTGGGTCATTAGACCATGGTCTATTGGTTTTACAACCTAACGTTTCCACAATATCCGCGGCAAAAATCTTCCGAATATGCTGTCTAAAAATAATATTTTACGACAGGTACCCACACCCTGTATTTTAATAATTTAAAAACACGTGGTACTTAACAGTTTTAACAACTTAACATTGATAATAATATGATAAATTTAATTTTACATACAATAGCAGAGAGCTCTCTGTTATTTTAAAACCTACCTAACTTCATTGACTACAATACATAATATAAACGGACTATTAATTTGTTTTTATTTTCCGACTTACAAAACATTGCACCGCTACAATACATCAATTGTTAATTTTATCTACAATGCTCATTAAATTCCTGTTTACGTTTTACATTTTTCCATCGCTTTTAGATCATAATTTCTGTTTCCCCAATGGACAAGCCTTCGAAATCTGTTATAAAATTTTACTTGACCATAAAATGTCCTTTAAACCTTTTCCGGATATATTTATTCATTTTCAAGCCTTTTAGGTGTGATTTAAATAGTTAAGATTCTCAATTGGTCCCGGCTGGTGGCGCTGTACTCGGGTGCACACTGAACTTCTAAATATACACCGATATCGGTGTATTTTGTGGTTTAGATTCGCAATTGGTGAACGGCTAAGGAAGCAGTGTTTATATTTTAGATAAAATGAACAATGCATTAATTGGATCAGTAATAATAATGATTTTTTCGAAATATTAACTTTCTAACTGCCTTTAATGAATGTTGGGATAAAAAAATTGTGTCTTTTTATTAATTTCTCAAAAAATCCTAGAAAAATATCGTAAAAAAAATATCTCTATGGTATTGACTTCCTTAATATCAATATATTTCATCTTAATGCTTTTAAAAAAGGCAACTGTGTGATTTAGGACGTTTAACCTGAAATCTTCATTCTATTATCTCATGCTGTTACGGCCTTTTATCATCCGTGACTTTCATAAAATAAGAAAGATTAATATATATAGAAAGGAAACACGTCCCAAATGTACTCCACTGTTTTCATTGTATTACACAATCATTTTACCTGGAAGAGAATGAGTGATCGATGTTGCCAAGTCGCTGGTTGGTTGTCTAGTTTTCGTAAAATATCAATTGGTATAGTGTAAATACTTAGATAAAATCAACCTTGTTATTTTTGGCAGAATTTTATGAATATTAAGAAAAAGGTTGATTTTTTATTTTAAGTTACTGTTTTTTTAACAGCAAACTAATATTCAGGGTGAAGAACTATCGTCTGATGTCGCCGTCACTTATTTAATGAAACACCCTCTATATGTTTCTATTTTCTTAATTTATTTGAACATCTTATTTCAGGAAAATTGAATATTTATAGAGTTACAAGTTACGAGTTACAAAAATACTAAAAGATAGTAAAAAATTCGACTTTTTTCATTTTCAAATGTATTATTTGTGTCCAGCTTCCCTCAGTTACTTTCTCTAATCATTTCTCTACTCCTTTTTAAAGTCAACCATTTTAACACAGGCATTGTTCTTTTTTTAATATAATTATTGGGACAAATCATGAAAATGTTACTTAAAACATCGTGGAATCCACCATTCTTACTTTTTATTTATTTGAGATCAGTTGATACAGTTTAAAATAGTTTCCACTTAAAACTAAAACTCAAATCCCAAACAAAATAAAATAAACTTGACAACAGAGCAATAAGTCTGCTGATCACCTTCACTTTTTTGTACCTGCTCGAGGTGTTCTTTGTTCTATTCTCTGATGGAAAACTTCGAAGGCAAGTTTTAGTTCTCTACACGTACAAGAAATGGTAGAGTGATTGTAACCTCTTTCTCTCATTGGATGCTGATGATTCAGTTCATCTCACACCCACTACGCCGATTATGTTTCATTCATAAAATAACGAATCTGTGCCAAGTTGGATAATGCGATTATCTTTTTTTTTACAAATTACTAGCTGTTTAACAGATTGTTATTAAGATATTTTTGATATTAATAAATATACCTATACGAGGATAGATCGACAATTTTAGCTGTTACCAATTTCATAGTGGAATTCTAGTATACACTGTGTTATTTATAAGATGCGACAAAGGGATTCTTGTACAAAACTGTCAAATGCGAGCTAACTTTTGTAAGAATAGCGTTCATAAGAAATAATAACAGATTTGGAAAGGTCGTTGAAAAATAAGTTCAAATCCACTGTTAACTTTCTTAAATTCGCTCTGTTTCATTGAAAAAATGGATAGTTATGTTTAAAAAAGTTGAACTTCATGTTCATACCACTTTCGAATACTTTTAACCGCCTGGGAAATAGATACACGGTTAGGTGCACAGAAAATTTAAAAGTTAAACTGAAGTACGGCGGTTCGATTCTCTGCTGTGGTGAGATCTTTTTGTTTTTAGTTTTTTTTCACAATTTTTTGAAACAAATAACTTTGCTTTATTTGAAATTAAATGTTATTTAGACAAACATTGTGAAAAATGAATTGAAAACTTTCTTTCTTTCTTTCTCTTATCCTTATGCCTTCTCAGTCGTCGGATTGGAGTTCTTCCTGTTCCCATTTTTTCCATTCTTTTCTGCCCCTGGCTAATGCCTTCATCTCTCCTAACGTTTTTCCTTTGTTATTTCCAATGTCTTCAATCTGGTCTATCCATTTCCTCCTAGGTCTTCCTCTTTGTCTTTTTCTTGATATTCCCATTTCCATAACTTCTCGCAATTATATCTTGCTTCATTCTTACTAGGTTGCCAAACCAGTTCAATTGCTTCTTTTTAATATTTGATATTATTGGGTCTTGATTAGTTATGCTTCTGATTTCTTCGTTCCTTACTTTGTTCCATTTTGTTTTACCTGCTATTTTCCTTACGTGTTTAATTTCCATTGCATTTTTTTTGTTTCGTGCTTTTTCTGCAGTACCCAGTTCTCACTGGCAACTGAAAACAAAAAGAAAAAAAATTCTGTGCACCTAACCGTGTATCTATTTCCGGTTAAAAGTATTCAAAAGTGTATGAATATGGAGTTCAACTTTTTTAAACATAACTATTCATTTTTTCATAAAACCAGAGCAAATTTAAGAAAATTTAAACTGCATTTCAATTTATTTTTCTACGACCTTTCCAAATCTGTTATTATCTTTTATGCACGCAGTTTTGCACAGGAATCGCAATGTTGCATCTTGCAATATTGCAATATTACAGTGTATACAAAACGTTGTATAAAAATTCCCATATGCCACAGTGCAATTGACACTTTGACAGCAGCAAAAAGAACGTGCAACTTTTACAGAGCCAAATGCACTTTACATTTTATTACCACATACAAGAACCATCTGATGCTTCTGATATTTTTTTGTTTATTCAGCTTATGTATATCTGAATAAAGGTTATTATTATTATTTAATGTAAAAAAAACTTTGAAAGGCATTTACAACTCATTGAATCATCTTTCTTTATTGTTAAAAATACAGATAGTAACAGATTCACCCAAATATACATTTTCAATTAGGGTTATATCCCTTTGCTTCTTACTCGCAGAACAATTAGTTTTCTATGGTCTACATGAAAAGGCATGGTATTGGTATTAGTTCCTAATCGACATCTCTATATTTCTGGAAAACAGTTACAATCCATCCCTGGTCCTACAATCTAATCTGAATTGATAATTAACCCTTTTTAATGATTTTCTTTTTAAAATAGATGTCAACAAGTGGTTAGTTCAAACCAATATTTAACAAATATCTTTAGTAGAGTGTAACGGCAAAACCTGTTTACAAACAACATATTCGATTTAAGTGGCGCTAAACACAATGTTTGACAATACGCGAAGCGGTATCGCTAATAGGTAGAATTGACCGCCGCGCTCTCCGTTACCTAGTCGCTGACAATTTTTCAAACTCAGGTGTTGGTGAAAGTAGATGAATACGGCAACACGGCGACGACGTTGTCAAATTGCCAGTTGACGTCGTCGCCACGAAACATGGCGCAATTAATAGTGGCGGGGCACGGTGACTCATACAGAACTTGTTTTATACCCTTTCTTGTTTTGCTCTCTTGCTTACTCTCAACTATACACACACACACACACACTCAGGTTTGATTACTGATCTTTTCTACGGCTGTAAACGCAGTGGCAGCCCATTAGTTTCTTCCGCTAAGCGATAAATCTGTCTTTTTTTTCTCCTTTTTATTATTATGCTTCGCTTAATAATACATTCTACTAAGGCGCAAAGACTGAATTATATTATGTAGGTCGTAAGTATAAATCTCATTGCAACTGATAATTTTCTTTTAGTTATTAGTTTTTGCTAGTGTTGCGTTTCTAATTTTGTTTTTTTCGACTCTCCTTTCATTACAAGCATTTACTTTTAGATCGAGCTGTGGGCCAGTTCTGGAAGTTCGGAGAGACCCGCTAAACACTAATAAAGTACTTACTTTAGGCACACCATGGAAGTGCGTAAATATAATTACTATGTATGTATGTATGTATTTTGGGGTAACATTCACTGAGACCCGAAAGATCTATTGTGCCCCCTTAAGGCACTACCCACTAAACATTCCACCTCTTCGTCCCATCGCAACTGGATCTGTCTTTGGGACGTTACAACAGTTGCGACAAGGTATCATGTCCTGATAGGAACTGGGTCATGTAATAGTTCGTTTTCACGTGTTTGCATTTGAACCAAGCCCTAGCGCCAGGAATGAGTATTCTTGTCCATCTCCCTGTATACGCCCATTCCACCTGCCACCTGTCTAGTATATCTTCTCTCACCTGCTGTGCATTTACTACCTGCTCCCCATTGTGTAGTATGGCTCTTTTCAGCGCCTGAAGATGAATCGGGATCACTCCACCAGTCACCTGCGCCGCTGTTGTCGATACTGTTCTGTACGCATTAATCACCCTGAGCAGTGTCTGTCTTTGGAGAGAGTCCAACATTCCCTTGTATTTCTTGATATCCAAAACTTTATACCACGTGGGCGCCCCATATAATATCGTGGAGTGTACTACTCCAAGTAACAGTCTCCTCTTCTGAAAGCCTGGTCCCTTTATGTTGGGCATAAGCTTGTTAAGCGCTGTGGCTCTACTCTGCACCTTAACCTTCAGCAGTTCAATATGTTTCCCAAACTTCATCCTGTCATCAAACTGTATGCCCAGGTACTTAATGGTATTGCCACGTACAATGTTTTCACCATTCAAGCGGAACTATGTGTTTTTTATTTCTTGGGCCCTTCAATACTATAGCTTCCGTTTTGTTTATCGCTTACTTCTACTTAGTTTCTGAGGAGAGTCTCAGAAACTAGTAGCTCCTTTAGTCCTATTTCCCGGAGGAATTTTAGGATATCTGCAAGCTTCAACTTAGGTAAATGTTCCTCTTCTATCCAGTAATCTCCCAGGTGCTGTGCTCTAGGATTCTGAAGTGCTGTGCAGCTGGAAAGTATGTGGATAGAGGTTTCTTCTTCCATGCCACAAAATCTACATTCTTCTTCCTCAACTATTTTGCCCATTCAGGCGACAATGTACCGTAAGGATCCCTGTTAAAACTCTTAGCGCAGTTTTACTTTGACTTATGGATTCATTTGATCTCAACAGGCTGTAGTCACCCAGAAGAGTCTTTGATTGTATAAGCCCTACTTTCTAATGGTCAGATCTTCTCTTTTCTTCCAATATTACATTGGGGCTGATTCCGCAAAAGAATTCAGGCCCTCAGAAAGGTTTTTCATTCCCCCTCTTTGCTAGTTCATCTGCTATTTCATTTCCTTCTATTCCAGTGTGTACTGGAATCCATATATTGTTCTCGCTTAGTTCATTGAGTTTGTCTAGGCATTCCCACGCCCCAAGAGCTCATAGTGCTTTAATGGCTGCTTGACTATCCGACATACAATTACTATTAAACTTCTAGTTTTTTATACAAATTCCGGTAATTGAAAAAATATTGTTTCTAATCGACTTGCTTTCAAAAATAGTCTATTTTTCATTCGGATTTTAGTAATTTTTTGTAAAGGTCGACTCCTAGTTGTCAAAGTTCATAAATTTAGCAATTTTACTTGGAACTGAAGAAATCCAGTTTTTCCCGACAGGCTGGCTTAAGCACCTTCCATTTTGACATCGTATAAAGAAGGAAGGATTAAAATTCGTCATATGGAATCTTCTAACATGGTAATTTCAAATTATAATGAAATAACAAATCTTCTCATCGTCATTTTTAGTCACTGTAAATTTACGTGCCATTCCATAAGCAGCAGATCCATACCATACCAAGGGCATATCCAGACCTCTGCTTTTTAAAAGCATCCACCACATAAATATAATACATATTCATACGTCAAACTTTAATGGTGTTTTTTTTAATAAAAGACTTTAAATTCATGCAAACACAATATTTTTGCATCAAGTTACTAGTACCGAGCATATTCAATTTATGGCAATTATAGTCTCTATACAGGTTTTGTCCTACAACATCCTATCTTCTCCCATTTATTTCCCAGCTTTAATAACGTCCAAAGCTGTTGGTGTGAGATATTAATAATTCCGAATACGTTATACATCAAAAAGTGCTCTAAATCTTCTCTGGGTTTTAATAATATTCACGCTATTATTATTCCGCTGAAGTGTTACTACAACGTAAACGGTATTTATTTTTGTTTCCAGTGGGCGTAGTTGAAAAATGGCTCTGAGTATTTTGATCGTAATTTTGTTACCTTCTATCAAACTGATTTTTTCCAATAATAGGCGCATGTTAAACAAACTATCTGGTTATATTGAAGATTTCACATTTCCAATGTATATCCATATTGACTAAACTTTGTTAAAACTATTAAGTCGATACTGGGGGATTTAATACCTCTCGGCGATACTACAAAAGTGGGCTGGTTAACGAGTATCTACATGTTCAATTGAATCCGAACAGTTACATATTAACATGCTCAGTGACAGTTTCCTATTTTGAAGGTTTTATAATTTATAATTAATAGCAATTGGCCAAACGTTATACCCATGCTCAATCCCTTGAGAGACGGGATGGAATCAAAGGATGCAGTCTTGCCAGGATCACCCTCTGAGAAGCTGGCGCTGAAGAAATATTTTGCGATGACCAGGAAAAACCTAAGTTTAACAGTAGGATTTCTGACTGGCTACTATCAACTAAGGAAACACCTCCATACTGTGGGGCTAGTGGACACACCTATATGCAGGATGTATGAACAGGAAGATGAAACTGCCAGGCATGTCTTATGCGAGTTATCGTCAATAAGAGGGTGTGTGTTTGGTGAGTCTTGGCCTACACCTGCCGATATAAAGGAGATGTCTCCTAGTGACCTGTCTACCTTCCTGGGAAGGACAGGATGGACGATGACCTAGGAGGATGTACAATGGGTCACATGTGGCCTAAGCGCTGTGAGCCTACACTCACCCTCCCTACTCTACAGATACAGATACAGAAGATGTTGTTGAACAATAATATATGCAGTGTAGATAAAAACTCTTAATTGCAACTGCAAGCTACCTTATTTTGAGTTGATGAAAAGGCTAGACATGAACAAACATAAAAGTAAACGAATTTGTATATCTACGAATACTAATAACTATCAATGTCCAATAAGAACAATGAAGGAGTGCAACAGAAAATTTGGAATGATTCAGTAACTGATGAAATCAAAAGTCTGCTCAAGAAAGATAAAGATAAGAATCTATAATACCATTATAACACGCACTGAGACGTACGTGTAAGTAAAACATGGACCCTAACAAAAAAAAATACAGGAAGAGATGCTGGAGCGATGGAACATAAAATGCTTAGAGAAATCTTTGGTGGCAAAAATACACCTGAAGGGAGGAGAAGGAGAACAAATAAAGAAGATAACATGTTGTAAGGAGTACCAAAAATAACATCGAGAAAAAAAACACAGAGCTTAAGGTGATTGAGACACGCAGAAAAATTAGCCAAAAAAAAAATTGGCAAAAATGGCACTTAATAGGACTCTAATTCGAAAAAGAAGAAGAGGACGACCGAGAAAAAGATAGTTCGAAAGCGTGGGGTCTGATATAAAAACCTGAAAATACGAAACTGGAAAGAGAAAGCTAAGAATAGAGAAGACTAGAGGAAACTAACTTCTCTGGGTCTACAAGGCTTGTAAAACGCTGGGACCTGTTAACTTTCATTTTAATAGGGACTGGCTCCCCCTCAATTTTATTAAAAGAGTTCAAACGAAACTTTGTAGGAAACGGCTTGAAAAGCAGAATTTAAAAATGTTACACTAACTGCTATACTCACGTCCCTGGGTTACACAGTGACAAGTGGTATCTACAGCAGTCAAAGTGTTAAAATAGGTTTTCTTTATCTGTAGACTCAATATCTTCAGTTTAAATCAAAACTTTCCATAAAATACTAATATTGTTATAGATAAGTATGTACCTTTTCACATTAGTCTCAGAACATAGAGTACTGTAGCTTCACCAAGGTGGTGAAGACTATTATTATTGACCGAGCACCAAGATTATTTCGCGAGGGCTTTGCCCCGAGTGGTATAAGGTGCGAGGTTTATAAATGTCTTCAACACCATGGTGTATATACAATTTTTTCCATTACTAGCCAAATTTAAGACAAAAATTAAAAATAATTCACAAGCGCACCACGTGTTTGCTCCGTCGTCTGAATGACAAGTACACTGTCAGTTTTCAATATATTATGAACGTACTCGTTATGTCATCAGTCATTTTTGGTTGAGCGCGAATTTTAAAATAAGGACATTTTAATTCAAATAGTTTTATCTTGATAGGTAATTTCAAGCAGCAAATATGTTGAAGACAATCTCCTGGGTATACAAAATTATGTTGCACAAGTTTTTGTTGAACTACTATCCGTGAATTCTCAACATATTTTAATTTGTCCATTATTGACCTAGGTTAATAATAGAAAATTATTAACCACCAATAGAGAAATCCAACTTCTCAGTTGGCTAAAAGAAGCAATAATTGTCAATAGCTAGTAGTGGAAAAACAAGATTTTTCATTTCATGAAACTAGGTTAGATTAGATCTGCAGCGGTACGTTTTATTTTATTTCTAATACGCAATGTGATGAAGCCGTGCACATTCCTATATGTCGCTATAGTCGTCATTGTAAGGCAAATTTATTGGGAAAAGGGCGGCAAGTTCCCATGTCGCGTTTATAATGGTCCCTTCCACTATGGACTTTGGTTAATTGCATGTGTATACCGAAAAGTAATGGCCTCGGATGTATTCAGATTTCGTCCATCTCTATACAATAGAGAATGTAGGATATAACTGTTTAGGAAGGACATTGCACCCTTATTTAGGGAGATCCGGAATGTTATAGGCTTATTTTTTTTCAACTATGCAAATCTAGTCCAGAAAATTAAAGTTTTTGAAGAGGGTAGCATGGAAGAGATGAAAGGCTTGATAGTGGAGTAAACAACATTTTTTTTCTTGATGTGGTGACGAGGTATCACAATTAATTAGAATTGTCAGTGATGTAGAATTTTATTTAATATAAAATTATTGGTAGCTCTCAATAACATATGGGATGAAGAATAAAGAACTTATTTGAATCATCAATCTGTCATTGTAACTACCAAAAGAAATGAAAACACAAATTAATAAACCCCTTTAAAAAAGTGTATCGTAAGTCTATGGTAAATGAAAATTGTTCAAAATTATCCTTCTTTAAAAACTCTTATCTTACGTCCATAATTGCAGCTGGATCTTGCTAGATATTCGTCAGAATGGATCTAAAATATTGTTGAATGCATGACAGATTTTCTTTGAATGGAAAGATAATACAAAGATATCGTGTGTAACTGCACTAACCATTACTACAAAATTTCGACAGTATAACTCACTGAATGAATTATCCTACTGACTGCGCCAAATAAACCTCGAGGTTAGTGGATGATTTTTCATAAGTATTGGTAAACATCCATAATTTTGGCCACGAAATCCAACCCCATCTAGTATATTATCCAGATTTAGTCCTAAACCTGAAAAAATGGCAGATAAGAAATTTCAGTTGGTGATGAGCAAAATCAGTCTTTGTCTTAAACTTCTAGAGAAAAACGAGTTTTAATAATTTTGCACATGAAACATTAAAACAAATGTGAATTAAAGATATATTCAGATTATAGTAAAAAGTACGTTTAATAAAATATAGATTGTAATTGATTTCAAAGGTAATATTATAATACTTTTATAACGCCTTACAGAGTCTTTGAAAATCAAAGAATAAAAACCGTTCACATAGAAACAACAACTACTTCTCTGGCTATAAGCTACGGAGGATATTCAATTACACTTCAAAGTTAAACGGGGCTGGCATATCTGCCAGATAGAACCAACCTATGGATTGTATCTGTAGAGTAGGGAGGGTGAGTGTAGGCTCACAGCACTTAGTCCACATGTGACCCATTGTACACCCTCCCGAGGAATTGTCCTCCTAGGTCATCGTCCATCCTGTCCTTCCTAGGAAGGTGGATAGGCCACTAGGAGACATCTCCTTATATCGGCAGGTGTATGCCAAGACTCACCGAACACACACTCTCTTATTGACGATAACTCCAGACACTCGCATAAGACTTGCCTGACAGTTTCATCTTCCTGTTCACACATCCTGCATAGAGGTGTGTCCACTATCCCCATAGTATGGAGGTGTTTCCTTAGTTGACAGTGGTCAGTCAAAAATCCTACTGTTAAACCTAGGTTTTTCCTGGTCACACATCCTGCATAGAGGTGTGTCCACTAGCCCCATAGTATGGAGGTGTTTCCTTAGTTGACAGTGGTCAGTCAAAAATCCTACTGTTGAACCTAGGTTTTTCCTGGTCACACATCCTGCATAGAGGTGTGTCCACTAGCCCCATAGTATGGAGGTGTTTCCTCAGTTGACAGTGGCCAGTCAGAAATCCTACTGTTAAACGTAGGTTTTCCTGGTCATGGCGAAATATTTCTTTGGCGTCAGCTTCCCAGGGTCGCCCAGGGTGATCCTGACAAGACTACATCCTTTGATTCCATTCCATCTTTTAAGGGATTGAGCATTGGTCTAACCGTTAGACCAATACGGAACTAGACAAACGTTAGACTCTAACGTTTGTCTAATTCCGCAATTGTCGAAGTCGTTAGGCAGTAGGTGTCACTGGGTCCTAAAATTTTTAGTCCAGCCGCTTCCCTGGGTAAAGAATCGGCAATGCGATTACATTTACTCCTGTCGGGCCCTTTAACCCACCACAGGATAATATTGTTATCTGCCGAGGCGTTAGCTAAATCTTGTTGGCACTCACCTATGGATTGTAATTTGTGTCAAAGACAGGTGAACATAAAGTTCGAACCTGTAAAAAATGTGAGCAAATATATAGAAATTCAAAACTCCTCCCGCTAGAGCTGTTTCACACAAATATTTTCAACATTCACATACCTCAACAAAATCTTATTCATTTTATTATCTGCTGTCCAATTAAAATCCTGTAAAATTAATATAATTATTAGTAATAACTCTCTAAAATAAAAAAGTTTAACAATTTACCATGCACGAGTTGCCAATGAGATAACTTTTAGATATGGTAATGCGGAAATTATTTACAGACTGATAGTTGCATCGTCAACTTCCTTTCGAAACGATTTCAGTTTGGAGACGATGTTATAGCGGTCCATCAGACTTTCCGGTGTCCATTGAACCGCTACTCATAGAATTAATTACTAGACGTGGAAAAAGGTTGCAAATGGGTGAAGAAATTGCGATTTTTGTTGTAAAAAAGCAGCCACATCGTCTGGCTTGGTAGTTACAACTAGAATTTAAAAACTTTTTATTTGAATATTTATTTTATTTCGAACTGAAACTACTGATATTATAGATGCTCGTATGATATAAGGATCTTAATCATTATGGTAGTAGCTGTGATAAAGCTGAGGTATTATTTAAATAATATATTATTCAACAAGCATTTAATAGCCATTATATGCGAGTAGAATACTATACTTTGTCCACGACTCTGAATTACCTGTTTAGTAGGTTGTCCGTTATTTCCCAAATTGGGTTTCGTTCTGCAAACGCTCCTCAAATTTTTAGATTATGACCTAAAAAAATATATCAGACCCAAACCAGCCCTTAATATTAACATTAACCCGTGCCTAAATCATAAATTTCCCATTTGAATAACATGGGATTTTTGCACCTTTTGCAGTTAATTTTTTCCCACTGAAACAAATGTAGCTAAAAATATTTAAACAGCTATTTCGTGTAGGAAATTTAACGCTCTACAAAAAAGATCTGAATGCTTTTTTCGATAAAATTTACCGTTTAAAAGTTATTCAATAATAAAGTTGTACCTATAGTTAAATGCATCGTTTTTTTGAACTTCCAGCAAAATTTTTATTCATATTGAACTAAACGCATACAGTTAGGTAATTAAACAAAATAAATACAAAAGTGGGATCCAAAATAAAGTATATTATTGCTTACAAATGATAGTATCAAAATATTTATATACTTTTTTTATATCTACAATTTTTTGTCAAACATTTCTTATTTGCAGTAGGATATTTGGACCGGTATTCACTTACAACTTGAATTAAATATTGTTTTTGATCTTCTTGAGTAGTTAATCTATTAATATAATCTTGTGTTAATTGAACTGCTCTTTCGGCTACATCGTTTACTATTTGGAGGTTATAAACAATTGTCAGACCATTGAAAAAATTATCATTTCTAATCCACGTATTAGTCTTCACTAATATCAAATCTTGTGGTGACCACACAACATACAAGTGGCCACACTCAGCATCAACATTTTTTTTACTTTCCAGTTTTTATCACAACGTCACGTAAACTGACATACCTATTGGTTGTTTCGATTGTATCAAACTCGCGAACGTTTTTTAAATGGCAAAAGGCGCAGATGACAGATGTCACTAATGAAAGTTCGTTACAGCTAACGTACATCATCATCATTGGTGAGATATCGTGAGATTTTCCTCAACTCCCTCCTCCCTCCCCTAATCTCACGCGAGAGTCTTTAAAATCTTTATTTGGATTGTAAACGCGTTGGATTATTGAGAGAAAAAAAATTTGTTCTATTACCTACTTTTATTGAAGACTAGCAAAGACTAGTATTTGTGAATATTAACGTAATTTTTTTTTTAAACGCAACTTTACACCGTTTTCTGCGAAATAATTACGTGATATTTGCTTTTCCAAGGAATGAATACAATACTGTGCTATTGTTATCGAATTAACGACTGCCTGCTGTTGGTTTTGGTCTTAAATCAATCACCTTGGCATAAGTCGAAACGAAATATCTTGAAATTAAATATACCTACAGTAAGTAATATTGCTTCGCATGTTTTGTTCAGTAATGAATGTATGCAATACTTTATGAAGGCATTGTATACATTTTTATATCTTGTTCGATTAAAATCGATAACCGTGTAATATTAAGCCGATTTCTATATTGCAAAATAAAAGCGGATTCAAGATTTAGCTGGAAATCTATTTCAAGTAATATTCGCGTGACTTTGGATTGTGATTTCCATTGATTGGATTAGTGTGCCACAATAATCGCCAAGTATTTTTGCTAAATATAAACGCGACATTGTGTATGCTATAAATCTATGTAATAAATTTCAATGAAACTCACTTTGGCGGGCAAAATAATGACTAAATAATCTTTACATGGCGTATTCACCAAAAATTTAACTTTGATCAATGGATTATACAATTTTGATTTTAAAATATGCCAAAAAATAAGAATGTATAGTTATTTGGGCGGCCTCAAATTGGACGCTAAGTTTGGACCTGGGTTTTCTTGTCTTTTTTATTATTTTTCTATTTATTATTTTCTGATATTTTTATACATAGTTACACTTTGATCAACCGGGTTTGGGCCTGGGTTTTCTTTTTTTTTAGTTTGCTATTTCTTATTTTCTGATATTTTTATACATAGTTATACTTTGATCAACCGGGTTTGGGCCTGGGTTTTCTTGTTTTTTTTTAGTTTTCTATTTCTTATTTTCTGATATTTTTATAAAAAATAATACAGGTAGAAGGAATAGTAGAGGTACCTAGCGTCGAATTTAAGGGTCTACAAGCAGGTACATAAAGTGAGAAAAAGATTAAGTGAAATTTTAGCGTCGAATTTATGCAATCTGTTAATGTGAAACTATTGATGTGAATGCCCACTTGTCTACTTCATCAGCATATATACCTCTGCCCTAGGTCAACTATCCTTTTACGTGGCCTCTTACTGTCACGTTCATGACCTTAAGTGTCTATTATCTATTCGACAACTATAAAACAATAAATAACTGCATTGCTTTTAAAATAGAAATAATTACACTGAATTATTTAATAATAAACAATTTCAATGAATTTAATTCTTGGTTTTCTTTTTATTTAATGCCAAAAAGACATCAAAATTGTATATGGTCCATGTTTTGATGCTGAAGAAATACAAAATTCTTGTGTAAGACTGACGGATCTATGGAATAAGAAAATTTTGAAAAATTTCGTACAAATTTCAAGAATTAAGATGATTAAACATGTTTAATCGTAGAAACTTACATTTAGCAGTTTTTTTATCATAAGTTCTGGAAGAACTAGAAAATGCGTTCCATCGTAAATATCTTTAACTTGGAGGAATTAACGTAAATTTTTTTGGGTAAATATAAATGGTCCAACTACGTACTCGATACAGCAGTTATATTTTGTTGAATATTCCCATATAGCTCCAGCAAATAACTTAGTATTATTGCCCTCTTTCGCTTCAGAAAATTAATCGATGGAATTCAGTATATTTTAGCAGGCAAACATTAAGACGAATCTGCTTCCGAATGATATAAATTTATGTATAAGTATATTATTTTCATTTAATGTCCTACTGTTCTGGCTTTAACGATGCACTTCAACATATTAGGAGCATGACAAACCTGTATTCAAAGTCGTTGCCGACAAATTACCAGAAACACATCTTTTTGTAATACGCAGAGTCGGAGTAAGCAGCTGAAGAATGTTAACATGGTTTTATTTTTATTTACATTTAAATTATTTACGAGAAGCATTTTCTGATAAAATTTTACCGAAAATGTTTAGTGCTCGATATCAATTGTAACCCACTTCGCAATACCCAGTTAATGTTTTCAATTAATTTTCGTTGGTGGTTTAAAAATGTCGGCAAAGGGACTATTTTCACTGATAATAAGCTCAGGCAAATACATGGAAAGAAATTCATAAAGCTAATGAGCTAATTGACGTTTTACAATACAAAATTTTGGTGGTCAGTAAAAGACAAAAAGTCGAGTGGTTGACCTCATCAATATTGGGTTTGTGTCAGTAGCCTACGTCTTTAGGGAACGCGTATTTTAATCAGAGTAATTTCAATCGTTCAGCAGATATTTCATTGGTCCTCTCCACTGGGATATCGATTAATTTACCAAACGCCGTCTTCGAGAAGATGATGTAGGCTATGACGTCTCTGGTTCATTCTTCTTTGAATCGGAGCCTATACCATTTTCGAACAGATGCTTTTCGATTTTTGGGCACTAGGAAAAGAATCCGCACAAGGACACGCCGTCCATGTGTCGACTTATCTGTGAACACTGCGGACCTCCATTCAGCGTTCCATTTGTGTTTATGAAACTTTTCTCAAAATAACATCGACATATACTGTTTCAACAGAAGCATTCAAAAGTTTGAAAAATGTTGTATGCTGTTTGGTCTTTCTCTTACGTTTAGTCTCGATATAGAATGATAAGCCACTTCCAATGACTTGAAAAACATCCTCTTGACTCACTCTGTAACCATCAATATTTTATATACCAAAGGGATCCTTTTAAGTCCATCTCTGTCCTTTACAAAAAACGATCCTTCAGTTGCACCATTGCGGTTTTTAACGTATCTCGAATCAATGCAAAGAATCCTCCAGACGAAGATAGCAAGATATTACATTCCCATAAATGTTTAAATAGGCGATGATAAAAACAAAAGAAGACTTTTTCCCTATACAGTTTGTTGGTGGCGGTGGCGGCCGTAGTGGAATCCACCAATCGCACACTGTATTGTTTAGGGCTGTATTAATTATGGCCGCCGATTGAATTCCGTTGTGTGTTCTACCTGGCCGTACCGTCATTCCACGCATTTCTCGATTCTCTCCCATCGATTCCCCGCCTTCTATTTTATATCCCCACCTACCGACGCTAATGTTGTTGCCTCCATTCTAATCTCTATCCCTGCCTATCCCGTTTCTATATGATCGTATCCCATGAATGTAGTTGTATTTTTGTATTTCCAATACCAAAGAGCGGGAAAACTATTTCCCATGTTTACGAGATAACTGGTCAAGCATTTCTATTCTTTGGCCACAATACTTGGCTAAACTTTGAAAGTAGCTAATTTTAACTAAAAATCTAATCGCATCTACGTAAGTAAGAGTGTTTTGACATTGAAAAGTGCCATTTCAAACGCAAAAATCTTTCATAACTGAAAAGTATGTTTTGGGAGCTCAACTATTCTATACTGCAAGCATGTTAACATTCAAAGAACGTTTATTCGTTTTAAACATAGATTCAAAAGTTTTGCATCACCCTAAATCTCCGAAAAAAATAAATGTGTTCATTATAAATGGATCAGAGATTAATCAAATAATTAGTTTCAATAAAAAAACGTGTTTATTTGTCAAACATTTTTATTATCCAATAATAAACTTGCTTTGAACATAAAAAGTATTCTTAGGAATTGAATAAGTTAAATACAAATTGATTCTTTTTAAAGAAAAGGTTAAGTGAGAACCTGCATGGGAACTTTTAATAAAGAGTATTTCCACCTCTAGAATCCATGCAAGCTTGAAGTCGCCTGCCCATGCTGTTTACCAAATTATTGATATTCTGTTGAGGAATATTTCGCCATTCTTCTTGGGCCGCATGAACAAGCTCTTGTACACTCCTGGGTGAATTTCTGCATGCTGCCACTACCCTGGCAAGCATGTCCCAAGCATGCTCTATGGGATTCATGTCAGGAGATAGGGCAGGACAGTTCAAACGATTGATCCCTTCAGTTTCAAGATACTCATTTACAGCTCTGGTCCGATGAGGTCGGGCGTTGTCGTCCATAAAAACGAAGGAATTGCCAACAGCTGCGCGCCACAGTCTCACGTGAGGATGTAGAATCTCTCTGAGATACCTATTACCAGTCATCGTTCCCTCCACATGAATTAATTCTGTGCGATCATTTAACATGATACCAGCCCAAAACATAGCACTTCCTCCTCTGAAGGGTGGCACGGGGCGAGCATGGGCAAGCGGAGCAACTCTCGTTGGATCCCGCCACACGCGTATTCGATGGCTATCTTGTACCAAACAAATCCTTGTCTCGTCGGAAAAAAACACCGAATTCCAAAATTCTTCAGGCAAGGCCGCGTGTTCTTGAGCCCACTGTAGTCGGCGAATTCTGTGCTCAGGTTGTAGTCTGGCACTCTTATTGGTCGGCGACACCTCAAACCTGTCGCAAGTATTCGTCTTCGTAATGTCGAGATCGATACTTGAACTCCCAACGCATGTCTCATATCTCTTTGGAGTGCTGTTATTGCCATGGTCGGGTTTCTTCGGATAGTTAAGTGGATATAGCGGTTCTGCCGCTGATTAGTAACACGTCTTCTACCGCTTCTAGGTCTATCACGAAGAGAATTGGTCTGGAGATACCGGTTCCATACACGAGACACATCACTTTACCAAACGCCAACTCTGTTTGCCACGAACCTTTGAGAATGACCTTCTTCAACTAAAGCCACTATTCTTGCACGGACAATCTTACTTATGACTTGACGATTCATGTTTGCACTTAAAATCGTAAAAATCAAATCCCTTGAATGTTAAAATGATCACACTAAAAATGTTATCTTACAAAAAAACTGTAAACATCTGTATATTGCAAAAAATATGGAACATATTGAAATGGTAAACATTGATAAACAAGCCAACAAAAAATTGTTAGCGCAAAAAAATTCCTTCGCATCCGAAGAAGGTGATGCAAAACTTTTGAATCTATGTTTATAAAGCAGAAGTGCTTAGCCGCGTCTGTCTGTATTTTCGCTCAAACTCAACTCAAAAACTACTCCGATTTTCATGCTATTCTCACAAATGGATAGATAGATATGAAAAGTTTCAGTATATAATTTGTTTACATGCGGTTTCTCTTGGGACTGTCCAGATCTTCCGTATAATTGTTGGCATTACTTGCTGGGATTCAGAAAGCTGCTTGTCCATTTAATATCAAACATACATACATCTGAGTGTTTCGGAAGTAATGCGGAATATGGCCTAGATATTTTCGATCCGTCCAACGGTCTGGAAAAAGGGTTATTTCAATCACTGCATAATGTGAAGGAGCACCGTCATACATAAACCACATACGTCTTCTAATAATGATAGGTACATATTCCGAAATAACTGCGATGCGCCATGCGTTTTACCACAAGTGCGACAAGGAAAATATGAGAAAAACACTTGAAAGGGAGAGAAGAATAATTGTGCTCAGTCAGCTGTTGCCAAATGTATTTATCTGTAAAAGTTATTCCCAATTTTTGTCGGCAACAATGTTAAATACCGATAATTGTTAAAACGAAAGCAGTGTATAGATTTTTTTTATTTATTGCAAATTGTAATTCGTTCATCTTCATCTTCAATCTCGAATTTCTCCCAATAAATACGACGTTATCCCGTATTAAATCCAAAATATGATAATTATTCCTTAGAAAATACCAAACATTTTAAACTGGCAACGCTGCTTTCATATCAGATTGGTAGCTGGAACTGAAAACACGCCCAACGCTGACTGCGAACAATTATTCTTCTCTCTCTTTCAAGTAGTTTTGCTCATATTTTCCTTGTCGTACTTGTTTAAATCGTATGACTAGAATAGACTTTTCGCGATCTGTATATGTATTACCGTTCGATCGTTGAGAAATAAAAAAGGTCCTAATAAATAAATAGTGTGAACTATATGATGAAACATGTACTTGAATCACCCCCAGTCAAAGCCACGAGCTTCTGGAATGGAAGTATAAACTGTACGGTCCCAAGAAATACCCCATGTAAACAATGATCACGTGTGTATTGATAGATTGATTGAAGAATTGGGCACCACCAGTCGGAGGCTTCGACCTCGGCACCTTTAGGATGCGTGTATGCGAAGAGACCAGTAGCCCTTATCAGGCACAAAAGTCTTTCTACTAAATCCTTCTTGGAGAATTCCACCTTGGGTAATCTAGTTCTAGAAGTCTATACCTCCGATGAGATAGAGCTATTGACATGCTGACTGTTTACGTGTTTTGAGTTGTTGGAATCATGTTATTTGTTCTGATAAAAATCTATTTATTTGTTATTGTTTTAATTATTACATATCATCGTTCTCAATACGCCCCTGTTCAAACTTATCCACTTGTTAGGTCATTCAATATTCACGTGATTTTATTTACATGCGACCTTTCTTGGGAGCGAACCGACTTTAGATAACATGGGAAATGGTACAAAGATTCAGTTCAAATCCCTGGGCTGTTGATCACAACCCAAACGAAAGAGTTAATCAACTGTGGATAATATAATTTTGAACAACCAAATTTGGACACTTTCATGAGCTGGCGCGTTACATCTCTATTCTAATATTTTTTTTATAACAGAAATAACTTTTAACGAGCAACGGTCCAAACCACGTGGAAAATAAAATATATCACAATATTTCAATAATAAAATTTATTCGTTAATGTTGTTACAATTTTAGTAACAGTAGTATAAAAATTACACAGTTTAATAAAATAAAATAATCAAAGAGCGTTTTACGATGCTTGGTTTGTTTTGGTTTTACCTAACGGCATTTCATTCACGGTCCTAGTCTTATTTTATTTACCAAAACCTTGAACTACTTTTTACACTTGTCCAAAAACGTATTGGAACAACTAAAGACTTTTTACAGTTGTCAGAAAATATTCGTAAAGTACCCGGTAGTATGAGTCACGTTCTGTTGGAATGAATGAATATTAATAAGTGTAAAGTAAAGAGATAGAATTTATTTTACTATCACAACACAACGAATTATTATTACAATAAACCAAAGGTAGTTTTACTTCGAAAACATAGTTAGATTCACACTTGACATTTGCTGTTCGATTATAAATAGCCTTTCTACGATGATTACTGCAAACGTGAGTTTGGATAAAAACCATGAGTCATAAGTGTTAAACAGAACCGGACTATACTTTAAAATTTCTAATTTTTATTTAGCAAAATATTTAATAAATTATGTATTCGACAATAACTAAACTAGAGAGTATCTTCTGTACGTTCCTTGTGGCATTACTTATTCTTTTTTCTCTTATTTTTTTTGGGAATCAAACCACAATAATGTTTTTTATTTTTTATTTCGATGTTTCGGTAGCGTTCCAGCTACCTTTGTCAAGATTAACTAGTAATTAAATAATTTTTGGTCCCTATCTGACACAACGAAACAATTTGACAACTAGACAGTCAATAATATTTTAAAGTTTAAGACTACAAAACTTATATTTTATTTTATGACATTCTAACGATGTGACTCACGTATAACTCAGTTTGGTGATTTTGTGTATTGAAGTGTATCGATTAACAACTATTCCAATGATAAATCATAAGAAAACCTGGATAAAACTTATGATGCTATCCTGATAACGCAGGTAATTGATTATTGGAAATTTCTCTTTCTTACATTGGTAACCAAATTTGACTACATTCGGCTGAAATACTAGCTACACATTTATCTGCATTTATTTGTATTAAAGCACTTTCATTGATTTTTCGTCTTTTATTATTGGGCTTTTTCAATATTATTTTTGTCGAATCCCATTGAATTTGATGCCCCTCTTCCCAAGCATGTTTGCAAATACCTGACTCAAAGAACTCCCTATGTATGTATGTGTGATTTTTGGGGTGACATTCACTGAGACCTAAAAGATCTATTGTGCCCCCTTACTTCTACTCAGTTTCTGAGGAGAGTCTCAGAAACTAGTAGTTCCTTTAGTCCTATTACCCGGAGGAATTTTAGGATGTCTGCAGGCTTCAACTTAGGCAAATGTTCCTCTTCTATCCAGTAATCTCCCAGGTGCTGTGCTCTAGGATTCTGGAGTGCTGTGCAGTTGGAAAGTATGTGGATGGAGGTTTCTTCTTCCATTCCACAAAATCTGCATTCTTCTTCCTCCACTATTTTGAGCTTTTTCAGGTGTCCATTCAGGCGACAATGTCCCGTTAGGATCCCTGTTAAAACTCTTAGCGCAGTTTTACTTTGACTTATGCATTCTTTTGATCTCAACAGGTTGTAGTCACCCAGAAGAGTCTTTGATTGTATAAGCCCTACTAGATCTTTCCAATGGTCAGATCTTCTTTTTTTCTCGGCTTTACTTATTTCTTCCAATATTACATTGGGGCTGATTCCGCAAAAGGGTTCGGGCCCCCAGAAATGTATTTCAGTCCCCCTCTTTGCTAGTTCATCTGCTATTTCATTTCTTTCTATTCCAGTGTGTCCTGGAATCCATAGTTGTTCTCGCCTAGTTCATTGAGTTTGTCTAGGCATTCCCACACCATTTTGGAACTGATTACACAAGAGCTCAGTGCCTTAATGGCTTGACTATCCGACATTATGATAATCCTTTGTCTTCTATATCCTTTATCAATATTGAACTGGGCGCACTTTCTTATGGCGTGGATTTCCGCTTGAAAGATACTTGGGGTCATCCCCAAGCTTTCAGAGTGTTTGGTTCCTGGCCCGAACACTCCTATCCCAGTTCCTTCTATTGCTTTTGAGCCGTCTGTGTACCATTGAATGGCATTCTTTCCAAGTCTGGTAATGGTATTTGGATCCCATTCCTTCTTGTTGCTCATTTCCGAAAAAACTTCCTATCTTTGATATACTTTTTATGTTCATTTATTCGTACTTTCAATGGTCTAGGTCTAGATTTTTCACCTAAATAAAATTTGTCGCATTCCCAAAGAAATAAGAGAAAAAAAATGAACTAGAGAGGTTGTTTCACCAAGAGCTTTGAAAACTATTGTTTTTCCTGGGTGGGATCGTCGTCAAAATTAATCCGTCCACTTTTAAATTCTCCATTCTTGCATTCTTCATTTTGTGATTAGAAATAGAACACCCTTTATATCATAAATTGTTTAAATTATATGCAAAATAAAGAGATAGAGTCGCGGTCCTCGACAAGTGCACCAAAAGTACTAGAAAAGTGTTGAGAAACTAAAAACCCAAAATGTTCACTTTTGCGACATGTTTTTTTCAGTTTTACTAACTAGATCAACAACTGGATTCTACAAAATTTTCACGTCACTCTAGTTTTTTATTTTATTTATATCGAATAGCAATAAATAAAAATGTGATACGGAAACTTACGATTTAAATTAAATTTAAATTGTGAGTACAACCCTGTTGATGCAAAAATACTGTCGTATTGAAAGTTTGAACGTCGTTCAAGTTGTAACCGACGAGAATAAAATGGCTTTATTTAATGTGTCTTGCTGAAAATGATAATTGAGATTTTAATTTAGTTTTGTTTGCGTAGGCTAGGTTTTACAATACATTATGTTTTTTTTTAAACATCACTAACGACAAGTGAAAACACGCAGTCAGCGGTAATTGATAGTCTGAGGACGCTCAATTTAAAATGCAAGGTGTTTAAAAGATTTAGATATTGCAATTTACGGTGTTTATCTATTTTGGTTGCCAAATTTCTATTCTAGCAATCAAAATTGTGCCAGTTCGGATTATCATGGACCGGAAAGTTTATTGGCAGTTATTCATTAGAACCCCCGTTGACTCTACTTGCCCTAGAGTTCGTATAATAACCTTTTTGGTGTGCGTCATCGATTGTTAATGACCTTCTAACACATTACGTTGAAAGAAATGGATAAAAAGCAGGTCTGTGATTAATCCTAATCAAAATGTGACAATAATGAACCGTTTAAATGTATTACAAACGTTAACCCTAATATTTGACTTGAAAAATTTGAATAGCTTATGTTTAAATTACGAGCAAGTGCGACCTATCAATCGGGAGAAATTATAACATTCAAAATAGCATGCAGACGTACCTTTTGTAGAGGCAATAAAATAAACTACATACCCAAAACCAAGAAGGCTATTGAATGTACTATAGCTGACCGCGTAGGGTAGCTTACTGTATCAATAATATTTTTAATGCAACAATAGTAGTTTGTACAACTAGTGCGCAAAGCTAGATTTGCGATTTGCTCGTACCACAAACTTCTGCGCTCGTGGGAAAAGTGATTTGCGTACAAGTTGTACACAGTATTTTTTCTACAACCACATTTATTAATGAAAGAAATACAGTAATTTATATAGTTATTTTATTTAAACAGAAAGAACTTGCAATATGAAAATAAATGAAAAAATCAGTTGAATGTATAATTAATTGTAAAATTTGAACCTCAGGTAACAAATTTTCGGTTACAGTTCGAGCCTTTTCGATAATATCTGGATGAGTATTTTCAATGTCCGAATTGGACAATTCAAAAGATAAATTATTTTGATTTTGGTACATAGTCCCTAAAATAATGCTTAATAGGCTTTTATAATTAATAAATTGAAATAAATAATAAAATAAATAGTTTACTCACTTTTCGTTTAAATTTAAAAATTGTACACCAATAAGAAATTCACTATTAGGTTGAATTGTCAAAAAAATTTGGTAGGTCATAGATAGCTCTGTTTGACATTTCGTTACGGAAAAGTGCCATGCGTGTACTTTTCGCATTACTTTTACAACGATTATCCAAAGAATTAAGAAAAGGCCTGCTTTGCGTATAAAAATTTGTGTAGAAAAGCGTGTTTTGCATAGTGGTTGTAGGAAAAAATTTATTTTTTTGGTTCTCCCGTCTAACGAAGTAACGTCCGACATTGCGAAACCGCCTCATTTGTTTTCTTTTATACACAAAGAAACTTCAGTGTTGAAAAAAAAACACTAAAAAAAGAGTACAATTTCCGGAGTTGTTTTATCACAACTCCGCATTAAAATGGTCTACTTTATATATTGGAGAAGGAGAAAATGCTCGTCCGAAATGTCACAGAAGAATTTCCCTCATTAATAATTCTCGTAGTCGACTCTATGGTATTTTCTGATTGTGAAATAGAGCTTCCGTATTCGTTCACTAAAAAAAATGTTATATTTCTATTAATACAGACCGATCTAAAGATTACCTGTTGAGAATATATATTTAAGATGAAATTAAAACGCAAAACTTTTGTAATACTGGTATTTAGAAAAAATCCAAAAACACGTCAATTTTTGTTGAAAGGGGCAAGCATTATGGCTTATTTAAACTTACTGGAAAAGCCACCCCCTCACCCCTAGCAGCATCCCCTTTATTTTTTTAAATTACTTTTCATATTTTTTATGTAAAATTTGGATACTACTCTTTGAGCTGATTTCAAAAATGTATAATACTTGTAGGTTAAAGTGGTTAGTTTATGAGAAAAACAATTTTTCTTTTAAGAGCACAATTTTTACTTTCACCTTATTTGCCTGTTCTAAAATGGGTTGTACAACAGTTCAAACTCTTTAATCTTTTTAACTGTGCTATTTATTCTACTTAAAAAATCCAAACAACAAAAAACTCTACTTTTTATTAAAGTTTGAAATTGTCAACTAGAATTTGTAGTCACTATTGATAGTGTAATTTGATACATTATTTATTTTGTTTCTCTGAAATGGTTTACTCTTTGCAAGAAAGAATTGAAATTGTAGGTTTATACTACCAAAATAATAATTGTGCAAGAGCTGCTGCTAGAATATTTAACGAATTACATGACGGAAGACATGCAACTCATAAGTATGTAATTCAACTGATGGAGAAATTTACCACAACAGGGTCTGTTTGCAATAAAGTGCATAAGCGAGAGGGACTCGTAAATAACGAAGCAATCCAAGTGGCAATTTTAGGGCAAGTCAGCTTAGAGGCTCAACAACCCCAATCGTTGTCAACAATAAGTAGAGCGATCGGTGTTTCATCTTCTACAGTTTACCGAGTTCTACATAAATTCAAGTACCACCCATACAAAGTTAAGTTGGTGCACGAGTTGAATGAAGATGATTTTGATCGTCGTCTAGAGTTTTGCGAATCAATGACGCAAATTATCAATAACAATCCACAATTGTTAAACAATATTTGCTTTTCTGATGAATGCTCATTTTCATTAAATGGCTTAGTAAGTAGGCATAATTGTAGATATTGGGCTGAAAGTGATCCACATATTATGCGTGAATTCCATACACAACATCCCCAAAAGTTAAACGTTTGGTGTGGTATCCTAGGTGACCACATTGTCGGACCTTTCTTCATCAACGGAAATTTAAATGGTGAATCATATCTTGAGTTACTCAGGGAAGGGGTTGACCCACGTATTACAACAATAATAGAAAATGATGATAACCTTTCCGAAGATTTACTGGTATTTCAACAAGACGGAGCTCCCCCACACTATGCTATGCCTGTCCGACAATTTTTAAACGAAACATTCCCCGCTCGTTGGATAGGTAGAAGGGGGCAGATGATGGAGTGGCCACCTAGGTCACCGGATTTAACACCCCTAGACTTCTTTTTATTTAAAAACAAAAGTTTATGCTACCCAACCAGAATCTCTGGATGATTTACGAGAGAGGATAGAAAATGAATGTCGACAATTAAATCCAGCCGTATTAAGCAATGTCAGAGAGGCATTTCAAAATAGATTGAACCATTGTATGGAAGTGAATGGTACTCATTTTGAACACTTATATTGTAACTTCATAATAAATAGCACAGTTAAAAAGTTTAAATAAGCCATAATGCTTGCCCCTTCCAACATAAATTGACGTGTTTTTAGACTTTTTCTAAATACCAATATTACAAGTTATTAAAGGTGGATACTTTTATCTGAAAAGCACTGTATATTTTTTCTTGTAAATTCAAGATTCCTAAAATTTAAAAAATAATGAAAAGTGCCGTATTTCGTAGTTAGAAAAAATTAATTATCCGTAAATTTTATTCATGGAACAGACCTCCTAAATAACAGTTTCCATCCTCCGAAAAATTTTTTCAATGCCACCTTATATAATATATTTTTTATTGAGATACTTGGTTTTTTATTAGAATATAATATTTATATATTATATATGAGTAATTTGCTAAAAATGATTCTGTGCTATGACAAAAAAATGCCATCTTAAAGCCGACACTTTCCTCTTCAAAACGCCGTATTACAATTATTTATATCTACATTATAACTGTACAATAGTATATAATGTACTCCGCCGCGCTTCAGAAAATAGAGTCGCGCGGATGCGGAACACATACTTATTTTCCCGAATTTTTTCCGGACAAACCATTGCTCGGACGGAAGAAACGCAGTTGATTTTTTTTGTTGCAAAACACTCCTCCTACTTTCCAAACATACACCTGTCTGGTACTTTCGCTAAACTCTTAAGCAGCCTTTTGGTTCATTTTTCAGAAGATTTTTTATATACTCTCGTTACACTTTTCAGGAAGCTTTCGGTACCATTTTCTGAAAAATTTTAATACTTTTCCATGCAAATTATTTTTTCCATTAAACGATTCTATTTTTATTTCCTCATTTATCTCGGTGAAAATGTTAGTGTCGAGTACTTAAAAGTATTAATATTTCGTAAACATTCTTCTTTTGTATAACTGTTCTTACAATGAACTTGAAGTTTCTTTGTAATCCAAAAACAAAAAGCATCGGCATGCAAAGGTAGATTCTGTACATTATATTATACGTTTATGCAGAATCCCTAGGTCTCGGAGAACAAGACAAAGTTCTCGGCTTTTCAGAATGCTTTTGATGATGTTTAAAATTGTTGGAATGGAAAATTAAGCAGAGTAGCGTTTTATAGCTTCGTTGTTGGATGTTGACCTAGTACATGATTACACTGATAAAAATATTTCGATCACCGTAAAAACAAATCAATTATAATATTCTGGAATGAGGATATATACATTTTTTTCTTTTTATCAATTTATAAACAAACAATGAGTTACTGCAGTTATTTTGTATATTTTATTTTTTTGGAAAAAAATAGTAAATTTGT
Source organism: Galerucella calmariensis (assembly GCA_910591675.1). Taxonomy (NCBI): domain Eukaryota; kingdom Metazoa; phylum Arthropoda; class Insecta; order Coleoptera; family Chrysomelidae; genus Galerucella; species Galerucella calmariensis. The sequence continues at coordinate 351,133 of CAJUYG010000035.1, read as the reverse complement.
AAATACCTGCTGTTTCATATGAATAATACCGATTGAAGTATTCCATTGTAAATGAAAACAACGGTATGAGAAAATATCCGATGTAACAGAAAATGAACATCAACAAAGGTAGATACGCAAACATGTACAACACTATGAAGCAATAAAGAAATTCCGCGCTATTCGAATCCATTTTGTTCATTTATGTAATTAATTTAAAGTGGACTTTGATCCATTTGGATAAATTTGAGTGAAATGAACAGGTAAATTAATGAAACTTTACCAATGCCGTTACAACATATTTCATACATAAGGATATTTTTACAAATTAAAAAAAAGTAACAATAATTTATTATATTGTTTTTAATGTAAAATCCATGGTTCTTCACCGTATACTACGAGCCCAGTCCAGCCTTAGTTACCTACCAGTTTAATATTTCTGTTCACAATGAATTATGAATTATGGATTGAATATTGACCCAGTTTGATTTGTGTTGATCATATAGCTACAATTATGTTACCTATTGAAATTCTAAATCAAAAACAGGGCTAGTATTAGCCCCGATATAACATGTTGTCTGTTTAAGGCTAATAGGGCTTGTCTACTATCAGTGCAGATTGTTATGTTTCTGCCAGAAATTCCTTTTCTGGTTAGTTCTTTTGTGGCAATTGAGATACCAGCCAATTCTTTTTGAACCACGCTGGTATTCTTTCCAATTCCCCACGTAATCCTTAGGCTTAGTGCTCTCGAGTAAACTCCACATCCTGAGCCTTCTTTCATTTTTGAGCCATATACTATATAGAGGGATATAGAAAAGATCTAGGTTTAACGGTTTGTAGTACCGTCTCATAATCATATTCTAAATCTGGTGTATTGGAACAAGCCAAAAAGTTTGAGTTATTATAGGAACTGACATGGATTATAGTTTTTAAAATGTAGAACTGACAACCAGACTTGTAGAATCGGCTCTTAAAGTCCTCCACTTAAATATTCAGACATTTGTGACAGATGACACTGTGACGTGTTCAAACTTGTAGCAAATTTAATTTTAGGGAGACATATTTCGTCTTGGAGAATCCTGGAGAATAGACCATACCATCAACATTGTTTCTGAAAAATTATTTGGGATTGCTGATTATTACTTTTAAGATATCAGTAAATTTGCAGAACATTGTACGATTAAACTAATACAAATCCATTAAAAATGCTTATTTTAACTTGCTAATATTCCAGATTCTCGACCAGACTGTTCTAGATTTTTTTTGTCCTTTTTATTTCGCTATTATTTACATATAAACTGTACAAAACCAAAAGAACAAAAATATAATTTTTAATTGAATGTTGCTTTTGTTATAGGTAGCGTCCTGACAGCAAGCACCATTTCGTCGCCGTGGACGCCGGTTACCGGCCCGCAGGCCGATTCCAACGGCCCGGGTCCGGATACAAAGAATCTGGATGTTGGAGATCTGAGTGACGTAAGTACATATCTCTAATCATATTACAATGTTACATGTTTTCTAAGATCAAAAATCCATTCATACACGTTGATATGATGCAATTCTAGCTTCCACAGCCAGGAGAATGTCAAAGCAAGATCACCAACCCGCACGCGATCAAAAAAAAGTTTTAACCACACTCCTTTTTCATGTATAGCTACATCGAAAAAATTACCCGTGCTTTTTTTATATTCATAAGCTCCCGATTATTTGATTTAAAAGCTATTCCGTGTGTGTATGTGTGTGGTAGGGCAAAAATTTAAACCAAAAACATTTTTCCAGGATGAAAAAGACATGGCAGCAGCAGATGCGGAAGGGGTGTGGAGTCCGGATATCGAACAAAGTTTTCAAGAAGCCCTCGCGATTTACCCTCCCTGCGGACGACGGAAAATCATATTATCAGACGAAGGAAAAATGTACGGTAAGTTACTTAAGACTCTTGTTCACCTTATTTATCTCTTTATATAATAGAAAATGAAAATAAAATTTACAGGCTGTCACTTTTTTAAAGACATTTTAATTTCTACAACGTGGTATTTCCTTGAGAGGAGAAACTTTGAAGCTGAATATGTTCTAACAAATAGAAAATAGTATATTAAAGTATAAGTGGATATTAAGGTCTTTAAAACACGCTGTGGTGTTTTAAAGACCAGTTATCCACGAATACTTTACGCTATTTTTTTTATTGGTGCACTTTGAAATTATAAATACTTATAAATACTAATGTAAATCATAGATGGAAATAAGAACTAAATGTCAAATGGTTGAATTCGTGATGTATATGATGTATACCTTGCGGAAATGAGAAAAACATAAACTAATTTGTATTTTGATGGAAGTTCATCCTTATTGAGTTCTGTGAATGTCAATAGTATTAATTTAAATACCATTTCCTAAGATTTGAAAAGTCGAAATATTAATATTTCAAACCATACCAACGGCACTTTCCATTTTAATTTATAAATTTGACATTGTTAAATACTGTTCGAATAAAAGTTTTGACGTTACAAACTACTTCTGACAGATCAATAATGAAAAAATTGTCATTTAGACATGATTTAGATAGATTTATGTTGCTTTCGTTTATTTGGGCTTCAAGCACTTGTGCGTGACGCCTCAGTCGTCACGACTTTTGAGCAAATCGAACACGATTTTTTAGGATCCTCAAATCCACCTGACATGTGCCAATGCCAATGAATTTCCTGTGTTGTTAGAAGAACAGTTTTCACTTATAATGTTTTTGATAATAAAATTTTGCATATTTAGATATTTTTAGTAAGGTTTAAATCGTATTAAATCGTAATCGGCACAATCTTAAACTTTAAATAAACGTCAAACCGGACAAACGTCAAATATTTAATGTCCGAGAATGTGCTTGAGGGGCAAGGGGAAGGTGAGACTAGGCGTCACGCCCGGTAATAAACGAACGGAATTCAGTCACTACGAGCTGCTACTAGCAGCCAAAAGTAAATAATCGAAAACGCTTTTAGACTTCGTTCCTCGAGTTGTTGATGTTGCCACGGTAACTTTAAAACACGCGCGTTTTTTAAAGTTCGATTTAAACACGCTGAGGCGTGCTTTATATAGGTAAAATAGTTTACCAATGAAAGAATAATTTTTAAATTATCACAAAAAGCTTAGGTAAAGCACCATGTGGGTACACCATCTCCTGTTCCTCTGGATCAGTCAGTGTTACCATCCCGATTGCACGACTGCATCCCATTCCAGTTAACTGTATGTGGTTGTCGTAGACAGCGTATTGTCACTTCCTATTTCAAGTTTGTGGTTCCTTCGCTCTAATTTCTATCGCATTCAGGTCTACAGAGCTAGAAACGGAAGATTGAGTATGGCTTTTATTGCCGCGATCCTTCTCATCACAACACAGGCAAACCTCTAAATTTTTGATACCTGCAGTTCAGTTCCTTTTTGATCTATTTTTGACCACCATAGGTACCGTAGATCTCTCCACTGGTATACAGGCAGTGAACTTTTCTTGGATTTAAATACCATGCAGACATTAGAGCCATTTCCTGATGTACCTGTTCAGGATATCGGAATAAACTTATTACATTATTGTTTTATAGTGGTCTCTTGATATTTGTGCAAAGTTTCAATTGAAATTGTCGATGGAAATTACGTCACAGACATACGCACATGCATATACATCATAAGAGTGTGAAAAATAATTTTCTCCCTCCCAACAGAAGTAGCAAGTACGTAGTTTCGGCCGAAAATAAAGAAAAATAGTATACAGCACACGGCCAAAGAGTTTGAGAGCCCTAGTAGTGTAATATACTATTATTCACAACCATATATGTAATGCTGTCATTACTCACGTCATTGAAGGTTGGAAAGTGTCATATTACACACCTTCACTTACCGCCCTCACTATCCGGCATCAGATAATCATCAGATAATAGCTAACCTCGACGCTGCGCGTTTCGGTCAACTAACTAATCTTGGAACACCCAACACTTGTCGGAGGTGTGGGTGATTGACAAAGGGCACTTGGAATTTATTTTTGGGCTGTTTGTGGGGTGTTCCTACTGACTTTGTACAAACTATACCTGGGGCCGGATTTACCATTAGTGCCCTTTTTTCTCCCAAGTTCCCATTAAAATATTAAATAGTATACGTATTAGTATTAAATAGAGAGAAAAAAGTACAACTTTTTTTTGAACCTGTACAAAAATCTCTCACGCTCTTTATAATAATTTATTTTCTTAATAAATTAAAACACAACACCTAAAGGAAAATTCAAATTGCAATACGTTTTTTATTGTTCTATATTTACCTCATTCTTGACCTTGACAATCCAATTTATAAAGTTTTTTTAGTAAACTTGTAAAATGTATCCAACAATAATTATTAGATAAAAAAAACCATTATGAAATATATCGATAACAGTTTAATACAATTTTTTGTAAATGTGCCAAATATTTATAAATTCAACCGTATCTCAAACGTAACTGTTTTCATATTGTATTTAATAGACACTGGATCGTAAGTTCCGGTCATGACACAATTTGAAAACTACCAAAGAGCAGAGATGTGTAGAAACAATAGAAGTAAATGGGAAAATAAAAGCTAGAGTTTAAGCATTTGTAGAATTGGAAATGCAAGGCGCAAGGCTGTAGGGATATTGACCGTTCCTATCCGGTGTCCAGTAAATGTCCTGTCTCTCTGTCCACTCTCGCATGCTTGGTATTGCTCTACGAACAAGGAGAGTGAAGAATAATTCAAAGAATTAAGAATGCTATAAAGAGGATGGATTGGAAATAAATATGTATTGGGACTTTTTGTAATATTATTCAATATATCATGCAATAGAAATAGTTTGGTACAACTAAAAAAAATAACGAAGTTCAAAATGACATTTTTTTCAAATGGGAAACCATGTATATTATTATTTGATTGAAATAGTCTCCAAGTGGGGAGGAACTAAATCGGTACAAATGGGCGGTAGCTATTCATAAATTATTAGAATATTTTTTAAATTAAAAATATAATTAAGTTTATAAGGTTCATTAAGGACTATAATGTATAGTCTGTACATAAAGTACGAGGAGTAATAAATCATTCATTTAAGTAGATTTCATATAAAGCGGAAGGCAGGCATTCGTGGAAGGTTTGTCGTTAGGTTTGCAGCCACCATCTGGAAAAGGAAAAAGACTTATCATTGTCCATGTTGGAAGTTCTGAAGGTTTTGTTGATGGTGGATTATTAACTTTTATTTCAAAACGCACGGGGGACTATCACGAAGATATGAATGGGGATGTCTTCGAGGAATGGTTTGTTCAAATGTTGGATCTGATTCCAAAAGGGGCTGTTATTGTTATGGACAACGCAAGTTACCATTCACGGTTACGAGAAGCATTGCCCACAAGTCGTTGGCGCAAAGTAGAGCTTTTGGAGTGGCTTATTTCGAAAAATATTAAGTTTCCAAAAGATCCACTAAGGAAAGAACTTTACAGAATTGCAAAAATGAACAAGAATAAATACAAAACCTACATTGTAGAAGAAATGGCTTCTTCTCGTGGTATATCAGTTCTTCGACTTCCCCTTATCATTGTGAACTTAATCCCATAGAATTAATATGGGCTCAGGTAAAGGGGGAAGTTGGAAAAAAATACTACTTTTAAAATAAACGATGTTGTGAAATTGTTTGAGAGTGCTGTAAGTCATGTTAGTAAGGAAAATTGGACAAACTGTATCGAGCATGTTATCAAAGTAGAGGCAAATATGTTGAAAATTGACAATATTTGTGATGATGTCAACAACGATTCTTCCTCTTCCGAGTCGGATATAGAATAAAATGTAAGTAATAAATGTATTCCAATAATTATTTCTTTTCATTTTTTATTATATTATAATTTAAAACTTATTTTTTTCCCAAAATACACACCACTGCATTGCGTTATTGCTTATCTGCTAATCCTTCAACAATGAAGAAACCCTAAATTTTGCTACAACTGAAACAAATACGGGGTCGATCTACCTGGTTTTTAGATTTACGGAAGAAATGTAATTTGAAGTAACTGATTTATCAAAACTTTCATGGTGCTCCCTGTAAAGGTTTTGCATACTTAATTAGGGTTTATTACTCCTCGTACTTTCTGTACAGACTATACAAGGGTCCCATTAAAAAATAGACAGCTACTATGTGCAATTTAAAAAAGTCTCTATAGAAAATCCTGATCCTTTCCCATTCTTACTTCTTTTATATTCTTAGTGACAAGTGGACACGTTTGGGGACAACGGATTTCGCACGTCGTCGTTTCTGTCCCGAGCGTCGCGGCGAGTGCCGTTTCGACGTAACTACTGCCCTTACCCGCCGTCACCCTCTCCTACCCAACAACCCCGTTTCCTCATACGAATGACGTGATCGAAATCGACAAACACACTCTAATAATACGCTGAATTCACATATTACATGGCACCCACATCAATTCCTTCTCCCGACTGCGTCGCGGAACTGTTTGTAAGACCGGTCAGTCGGAAACCAATAACCCTCCTCGGTATTCAAATGCCTCCCAAATTTTACCGCATACTGAAACTTACCTGGACATCTCGCTAAAAATGTAATATTTCAAAATACCAGAAATTATCCCACCATGTGCACTCAATCTTCTTAGCCTGTAACTGCTCCACAGGGAATACATTGGGATTATGTCTCACACTTAGATTACACTTGTAAGGTCGTAAAGCATTGTAGAATATCGATGGTAGGCTCCAATAAACACCATTTCTTTGTCTGTCGCCACTAGAAACTACATTTTTCTGTGCGAACCGAAAAAAATGCTCAAATTATGTAAAAAATAGTCCAATCAGTATTCTTTTAACAGTTTGTCAAAAAATAGTATAGTGGTGCTTGTCAAAAACTAATGGTTTAACTTCCACCTAACAACTGCAGCCTGCAACTCCTTTTAAATCAATTCCATAGATTCTATATTTTGTCTCAAACTGCACTGTTAACCTTTATTGTCTATTAATAGATTCAGAACACTCAGTCTAGGTTTCAAGTTCTGGACAACTCAGCCTTTTGTGCTTTTGGTTCGTTTCACAACATCTTTCTTGAGTAAACCCTCACTAGATTCTCCAGTAATTCAGTGCTTCACCTTCAAAGATTTGTTTGTGTTATTCCTGTCCAAACACATGCACCAGGACGTGACATGTTTAGTTTGAGTCCAGTTATAAATAAAAACTCCGTTTCAGACCCTTCCTTCAGCTACTGTTTTTTTTTGCAGCTAAAAATAATTTTTCCCAATTCCTTGATTTCTCCAACCTATCCGTCAATTTTAAACTTATCCATGTTATTGCGCTGGATTCAACTCTCATATTTTCGTCTTCTCCTCTTTGGTAGTGACACATCACTCGTTAAAATGCTTCTCAGGTTTGTAAACTTTATTACCTCCCCCATGTATGTATGACATTCACTGAGACCTAAAAGATCTATTGTGCCCCTTTGCTTCTACTTAGTTCCTGAAGGAAGCCTCAGAGACTGGTAGCTCCCTTAGTCCTATTTCTCTGAGGAATTTTAGGATATCTGTAGGATTCAACTTGGGCAAATAATCTCCTAGGTATTGTGCACTAGAATTCTGAATTGCTGTGCAATTCGCAAATATGTGGTTTCTTCTTCCATGCCACAGAATCTATATTCTTCTTTCTCCACTACTTTTAGCTTTTTCAGGTGCCTGTTAGGACAGTAATGTTTTTTGAAACTCAGTTTTACTTTTACTTATGCAATCATTCAATCTCATCGGGATGTAGTCTCCCAACAGCATTATATTGGATCTGATCCCGCAAAAGGGTGTTTCAGTCCACCTCTTTGCTATCGGACATTATGATAATCTTTTGTCCTTGTCAACAATGAACTGGGCACACTTTCTTATGGCGTGAATTTCCGCTTGAAAGATACTTGGTTTTTTTCCCTAGCTCAGAGTGCTTGCTGGCCCGTACTCTACTATCCCAGTTCCTTCTATTGCTTTTGAGTCGCCTGTGTACCATTGCATGGGATTCTTCCCAAGTCTGGTATTTGGATCCCATTCCTTCTTGTTGCTTTATTCTGTAAAAGCTTGTCACCTTGCCAGCTTTTTTCTTTGATCTGGATAATATTCCAAATCAAATCAAGAAGACTGTGTCGTTATCTCAGGTGTTTTTACGTTCCTTTGTCTTTCAATTTTTCCAAAATAAAGTTTTTTCTTGATCTTATATGAACATATCAAATATTTTAATGGGATTCTTCAAATAATCTAATAATTGACATAAAAACAGTATTACTGTTTTCGCTATAAACTTCTGTATCAGCCAGTTTTAAAAATGGCTTGTAATAAAAAATTACATGATTCTAAAAAGTAATGCCATATTTATCCCATACTTTTACTATCATTTTATGCGAGATAACAAGTAAAACTGTTTTAGAATTAATTTCCGCAGCGATAAACTTAAATTGCTTGAAATACTGACAGTTAGACATACAAGTATAGATCAGATTTCGTACTGGTACGTAAAATGGTGTCTCCAATTTAATTGTTTCATTATAGCTTTTAATTATCACTTATTAAACTAAATTTTTGTTGATATATTATAAAGGCCGCCAAGTTGGCTGTACTCATTAACATTTTATTGACAGTAGCGTATTTTTTTACGGGGATTGCCAATATTTTATAGGATTTTACGACACGCATGCTTTTGCTGGCTATTGTAGGACCTTGTTGAAAAAAAAACTAATTTATAGCGCACATTTTTTATTGAAGCATTTTTCCAAATACAAAATGGAGCTGTAATAAATTTTCATTAAAATCTCCAAATCAAAACGTGGTCCAATTTAGTTGAAAATGCCAAATTAATTAAAACGCTAACCACAAATTAGCTAACAAAAATAATTTTATACCAAATTCGAGTAACTGAATTCGGATTGTGTATTTCACTATGCGGCACATAAAATAGAGTGAAATTTACATTTGTGACATCACATATAATAGCTGTTACGAACCAATAGGCCGGGTGAGAATTGATGAAATTATTAATAAAAAACGGCAACTAATTAAATTGATTGAGTATCTGAATATAATATTATTAAAATATTTTGTTTTCAGTGCAAATAATTTGAAATTAATTTCCCCGAACATTTTTTAGTCAACATGTTTCTAATATTAGGAAAAAGACGATGCGAGACTGCAAAATCTAGTCTCGTCTTCATGCCTCGCAAAATTCTCGTGCTTCCTATCTAAATGAAATCCACAAATAGGTCTAACAGGTATAATTTTTAATTCAATGAACAAAAACCTAATAATCTAATTCGCACTAGCGTCAAAAGTTTCTAATTTATGGTAGTGTCTCAGAATTTTATCATGGTCTGCCCACTTTGTTTCGGTAGGCTTTAAGCTCCCTTTTAAGAATTTTACTTTCTAGTTTGTCAATTTTTTTAGATAGATAGATCTTTATTGTTCTTTCGTATGATACATGAACAAGGGTGACAACATTTATAACAATATTAGCTACTACAAAACATATATTTTAATAATAAATTTTATAGCAGATTAGGTTTGGATAACATATCTCGACAAGAGTGAGGTGATATTATTCGTTTACGATGAAAGACCTGATTTTTAATTTTCTCTTTATTATGTCATATATTTGATAGAGAATTCGTGGTTCAGCTTCATTATGTATTATTGATTCAATGTCAGTTTCCAGAAAGGGACGTCTAATTCCTTCATACACTGGACAAACAAAAAATAAGTGTTGTAGAGATTCTAAAGCAAGGCAGTTACAAATAGTACATACTTCATTGGTTTTTATTGTGTATTACTATTGTGAGTGTCTATCTGAGAAATTAAGCGTTTAAGTTTGTCAATTAAGAGATTGAATGTAGCATATGTTTCCCCTTGTATATTTTTGTTGAATTTTCGAAGTCTATCCATAATTTATGGACTTCAAGAGTTGCCCATTCATTTTTGGTTACTGCGTTGCTGCATTTTGGCAAAATAAGTTGAAGCCATTTTTATATTCCAATGCAACTGCTACCATTTTATCACTGGACGTCCAAATTGTGTTAGAGTTGTCATAAATCTCTTCAATTTGAAAAATCTTATTAAAATCTGCTGTGAACGTTTGATTTAAAAAAAAAACCGACCATATTTTGCAAATTGCGTTAGAATTGTCATCAATCTCTTCAATTTGATTTTCTATTACATTTTCTCATCTTTTTTGTCCATTTTTGACTCTCTACAAGTCGTAACAGACCCTGGATAATAAAATAAATAACACAGAGACAGCAACTGTGATTTTTTACTTGCTTCTCCAGTTGCAGGCACCTATAAATCTTATTACAAGCTGCTCTAAACATTTGATTTTTGAAAAAACAGACCTTATTTTGCAACTTTCGTTAGAGAGTTGTCATCAATCTATTCAATTTAATTTTCTATGTCATTTACTCATCTTTTTTGGTCATTTTTGAGTTTCTACAAGTCGTAAAAGACCCTTGGATCACAAAATAAATGATAAAGAGACAGCAAAGGTGATTTTTACTTGCTTCTCCAGTTGCAGGCACCTCTAAATCTTACTAAAAGCTGCTCTGAACGTATGATTTTTGAAAAAAACATAACTTTTTTTGTAAATTGTATTAGAGTTGTCAACAATCACTTCAATTTGATTTTCTCTGTCATTTGCTCATCTTTTTTTGGCCATTTTTGACTTTCTACAAGTCGTAAAAGACCCTGGATCACAAAATAAATGAAAAAGAGACAGCAAAGGTGATTTTTACTTGCTTCTCCAGTTGCAGGCACCTCTATATCTTATTACAAGCTGCTCTAAACGTTTCATTTTTGAAAAAACAGACCTTATTTTGCAAATTGCGTTAGAAAGTTGTCATCAATCTCTTCAATTTAATTTTCTATGTCATTTGTTAATGAGTTTTGTCCATTTTTGACTCTCTACAAGTCGTAAAAGACCCTGGATAATAATATAAATAATACAGAGACAGCAAAGGTGATTTTTACTTGCTTCTCCAGTTGTAGGCACCTCTAAATCTTATTAAAAGCTGCTCTGAACGTTTTATTTTTGAAAAAACAGACCTTATTTTGCAAACTGCGTTAGACAGTTGTCATCAATCTCTTCAATTTGATTATCTCTGTAATTTGCTCATCTTTTTTTGGCCATTTTTGACTCTCTACAAGTCGTAAAAGACCCTGGATCGCAATATAAATAATAAAGAGACATCAAAGGTAATTTTCTTTGTTTTTCCTCGTACCGTATCAATATTTATCATGACGTCAAACAACCGTTCTAGCAAAACAGAAATTATAGGCGAACGTTATTAACTGTATTTGAATAATAAGGACGATTTCCATAGAAAAACGGAATTTTTTGAATAGTTGCGTGTTTATCTACGTCGCTTTTATATTTTGCAATTCTAATTTTCTTTGATAACAGCTTGAGCACAAGTGCAAATTATCATAGTTAAATTCCTAAATAAAAAAATTGTTGAACAACAATTGTTACTTTACTTTAATTGTTTCGAGCTTTATTGATATTATCTTTTTCTTGATAACCTAGAGGCGCATTTGTAAATTCAGTTCAAATTAGGTCGGGTTGGTAAAATTCATACTTGTAATCCCAAATAAACTAGCTAAAGTTAGTTCGTTCTTAAGAAAAACCGCTCGAAAATGAAATCACGTGCACATTGAATGATCTAGGCAAGCGGATCAGGTTGGAGAGGGCGTATACTATTCCCCTGCTGCTAACATTTCAATGCGAGTCGTCCAAAACGCAGCCGACTTAGAATAGACTCGTGGTCTTTGTGTACATGCAGTTTTTCTTGGGACCGTCCAGACTATATAATGATTTTGGACCAAAGATTTCATTAACTGGCGTCAAACATAGTTATATAATCTATACGTTTAGTGACCTATAGTGCTAAAAATATATATTTTGCTGCTTTAAAACCTCATCTGAAACACGAAACTTTCACTCTTAGTTAATAACGCAAAGTTGAACGTCTGCAAGCAATTTCTTATAGGAAAACCTGTCTTTATGTGGATTTTTCATTAAACTTCATAAAATCGAAACAAAAAAGTTACAAATTTAACAAAATAATAATGAAACAAATGAGTGTTTTTAAAATTTCTCCTACTTTCATTAATCAAATCAGTACAGTACCATATTTTATTTTAGTCACCAATATACGAGTAGTTCCTCCATTTTACTAAAGTATAAATACTTTTTCCCTTAAACTAAAGAAAGTTAGTGAGGATAGTTGCACATAAATCTCGTTTTCTGGAAAAAAAAAGTGAAACATACCAACCTTAATAATATATCTTTCCGTATTATACCTTCCAAAGATTACGAATTTAGGTGCGCCACTGATAAAGATGAAAACTTCAACATAGGACCGACGAAAACTCGAGATACGTATAGCAGCTCTGTGAGAAGTTCATTGAAAGGGTAACACATGGAAGTACAAACTTAATTTTAAGACATTCCCAACTTACATTAACCATTACATTCTGGAAGTTAACTGCAAATTCATAGCAAACGTAATTTTGTAATTGTTTCTCATTATTCCGCTAAAACAGTTCTTGATTCCAATTTTTCATAAAAATATTTCTCGACTTCTACAACTTTAGTGGTTTTTCTAACATTTTTCATTCTTCTCTTCAATTTTTTACTTCAGCAACTCCTAAACATCTTTATTTTCTCAAATCGTCTTAAGGTTCCCTATTTATCCATTACTCACATCTCAAAAAAGTCTTTCTAAGGACAAATTTTATGCTAGTAGCCAGTAAACCTTCTTATGGTATGAAACCTTTTTTTTTGGGGTTTGCCTACAGTTGAAATAACACTCAGACCACCAACGACTCGCTACTTCACTCCATCTATGATACCCATATCATAATAGCTTTCTTGAGATCACTCTCTGTAATCTTCTTCGAATCTGAAACAAAAAATTGCATAGTCAATTATAATCATACAATCATAGTCATATAAGCTTCAATGTGGACTTGATCCATTTGAAAGAAACTCTCGTTTCTTTAAAGAATTTACGGTGCATGCTCAGAAAACCCAACCCAGTCAGTCTGCCCACTTCCATTTTACTTCTCGTCGTTACCCTTCGAAGGTCAATGAAAGATAGTTCAACAGTAGCCGTAGTGGACGGGAAAGCACTTAAAATGAGAAGTGCTTACCTTGTTGCCTCCTCCAAAAGTGCAGCCACTTCAATATCCTTTAATAATTTATTACAATATTTGTTTGTTTTCTTCAATCATCTTCTGGTGACCACTTTGCAACTTCACATCAACCAGAGCATTTTCAAGGAGCTCTTTTGTAGCAGCTGTTGAAGTTTTTGTGGTTATTACTTCGTGTATGACCTTACTATAAATGACTCGAAAATTCCTTCATCTGTGGCAATACTAGGAGGAAAAAAACACAGTGCTTACATAGGGCACCTTTCAAACGACTTGAATAATGAATAGAACAACCAAGGAGTATATTTATGGTGGGACCCAAGGATTTGTAAGCAAATTTTTCTTTTTTTCTTATGGCAACTTAGGGGCATGGCCAGTATAACCATAACGATTTATTATTAAAAAGTTTTCCCAATAATTGAACCAAATTTTATAACGATCAATTTTTTTGCTTCCCTTTTTCGCCCCCCGCTGGCTATGCCCGTGAATCTGGACTATTACATGTTGCCTTGCGACTCTTGCGAGTTCTGAACACTTCTGTAGCTCCCAATAAACTGCCGATGCATTTAAAAAATAGTTCTAATTCTTAAAATGTTCGTTTTTATTATAAGTATTGTTACTATAACTCCATAATTATACTCGCTCTAAACTAAACGAGTGTATAACCTCTTCACATATGTAGCGGCCGTCCGTCGGTCGACCGTCGAAAGTTATTTGTACCCCAGTTGCGCTTTTGTTGTTCGACGTCCCTGAGGCGAATCGCTACCCTAAAGGCTTTTCGTAAGGGATGAAGGGATAAGGGGATGTGGCCCGAAACTATGTCAAGAATGTGCAATTAGTGAACGAGGAGCGCGAGTTTAGTGGCAGAGCCAAAACGGCGCGGCAGAGGATCATCTCTGTCGAAGAAAATATAAAGACGAGCGATAGTAGTACACTCAATCTGGGAAAAAATGAGAAAATTAATTTTTAGGTGTTATTATCGTTAATTGATTTTGAGATGAGGTTGTGTTTTCGCGTTGATATTTTTTTCTTAATCGCGACGACAATGTTAATTTAAGAATGTTTTTAACTATGGAAGTTTTATTTTGAAAATAAAACCAAAATAAAATGAAAAAAAGGTAGAACGTGTCGCGGGACACACGGTAGGAACTCTAGTTCCTTTTAAGCAAAAATTATGTAATACATCTGACGTTATAGATAAATAATTTGCATATTCCTCGGTGGTCGAGTAGTAAGCAAACCAGACTCTCACGCGGTAGACCCGGGTTCGATTCTCCGTGAAGAAGTTTTTTTTATTGTTAATTTTATTTTTAAATAATTATTCTGCTTGATATTAATAACGACAACAGGTAGACGTTTGAAATATTTAGCAGAATATTCATCATTATAGATAATGGTACGGTATCCTTCATGAGGGAGTCCGACTGGCAACATCTACTTATAACAGCATCGTATATTTAAAAAGGGAAACCGTAGCATTATACAAATTGGACATTCAAGAACTGTACGTTTACCAAAAAAAATTAGTGGAAACATAAAATTGAATTGTTAAATTTTCAATTTGATGTTATATTACAGTTTATAGAAATTTTTTTTTTTAGAATTTTTCTTAAGTGGGTCGTAGAAAAAATATGCTGTTCGACTCGTGTGGATTGTCCATATCGCACTTGAACGATTGAGCACTTCGCCTACGGCGTCGTGCTCAAACATCATATCCACAATAGTTGCACAAACTACTATTTCTATCAAAATATGCCCTTTTACATTTAAAAACAACCTGCCAATCAGATCAATAAAAATAATAATAATAATAATTAGAACATTCAAGTTTTCAAAATTTCAACACCCTGTATTTCGAAACGTAAATGTGCTAGACCCCTTAACCCTCATATCATTTTGTCCAATTTTACGAGAGGAATCTACATGCAAACGTTGTAATTTTCCTTAACGTTCGAGATGCTTATACCATTTTTTGCGCGATCGTATTGAAATAAATTCCGAATAAAATAATTTAAATTTCTTCGAAATTAACGAAATGTCAAAAGTGACATTTATACTTCTCGATCAGTTTAAAATATATTTTGCATTTTGGTGAAATTGTTTTTACTATTTACTACTTTAATATTTATTACTTTTTGACGTCTGAACGGTAAGTAAATCACTTACCGACGTGTTAAACTTATAAACCAGTAAACACAATCTACCGTCCTGACAACCGATGCTGTAAATAAACAAAAAATATCAATCGCGCAAAAAAAATTATGGAAATAATAGTAAAAATATATCCGAACAAATTCAAGTAGATCACCAGCACTGCGAATACCAGCTTTGCATAGAATTTTAATATAGAATCGGTGGCTCAGTGGTAGAATGCTCGCCTTTCACGCGGGCGGACCGAGTTCGATTCCCGGCCGAAGCATATGAATCGCTGCTTCGTTAATGACAGAGAGACTCAAGAGAGAGCACACGCACGCAAGCAAGGCACATAACGAAGCAACGTAACATAACGTAACGTAACATAACGTAACGTAACGTAACGGTCAGATCTTTTGCGTTGCGACCCCCGGTCGCTCAAACATAGCCTGACGTAAAGAACTAAAGTTCCAATAAAAAAGCTTTTAACTTTCTTACTTACCAAGTACATAACAATTATTGAAACTTCAAGTATGTATTTTAATTGATTAAAGAATTCGTTTTAAGGATTAAGGACACGCAAGAGATACATAAAAGACTGTATGAGAAACGTTTATTTCTAGGAAATCGAAGTATAATACACACTACACGAAACTCAAATAAAATAGAATGAATTAGGGGAGATCTTGTCATAAAAATTGTTCACAATTCACTGAATCCACCTCTTTTTTTTTTAATCCGTAATTTATCTTCGGCCTATTTCTGCACTTTGGGACTAATCACCGACTCCGGGAGCTCTCTTACCCTAACCGGAAATTTTACCGAACCCACTAGTGTTCCAACCAGTGGAAGGCTTCTCATTGGTATAATCCCTGTGAGCTGTGATATGCTACTCCGCTACGGGCACTATGACTGTATTTCCCTGGTAACCCATCCAAGTACTAACCGCCCTCGACACTGCTTCACTATACTTATCGCATCAATCGCATCAGAGACGTTCCATTACAGTGCTGGGTCGACGCCCTTAAATCCACTTTATTGTTTCACATAAAAATACCATTCAATAGGATAATACTATTAACAAAACATGCATGGTCTCTTGTGAGATGTGCTAATGGTACTGTTATAAAAACCATACAATATTCTGACTCTGAACAGAATAAATAATAAACAGAAATTTCGTTTCGTGATCTTGCTGCTGTTTTATTCTAAAATACTAAGCTGAAATGTAGTTCATACATTATTTTATGTACTATCCATAGTTCGGATTAGAAAGTTATAGTGATAAGGTGTTCTGTTTGTCGCAAATTTCGGCGTTATTTTTATCTAGAAGCATGAGCGTATAGCTAGATGAGACCCAACGATATACTTAATTTTACATAACAAAATAAAAATTACGAGCTTTTTCAGTGATCATTATTTAAAAAAAAAGAGAAATTTCTTTTTTTTAATTCGTGCATTAAGCGCCATATTATCTCAAAAACGAAGTAAGCTATCGACATCATTTGTTAAAAGTAAAAGCCACTTAGTTTAGACAGGAATTTTTTCTTGAAGCGCAGATTACTCGCCATTTAAAACTGTCTAGATCAAAATAAGGTGACGACTTTTTTGCCGTACAAATTAAACTTAAATCTCAACATTGGGGGCTTTTTCTTATAAGAATAATAATACTTTGTCCACGACCACCTAATAATAAGTCAATATTTTACCTCCTAACTAAAGGTATATGGTACCCATATATCAACTGTCGTGAATTATGGTTCATAATACACTGTAGTGTATTATGGTTCATAATTCACGACTAGAGATGGGGGTACAATATGAAATAAACTATTAAATCTGTGTATTTTGTTCAGGAAATTTGTTTCTGACATATATCGTATCTATAAAATATTGTAATTTTTAGTATTGATACTTTTCATAACGATATTTTCTAATATTAAGTATTTTAAAACAATATATTTATAACGGTACGTTGTATTGATACTTTCTACAGTATCGCCCATCTCTATATATGTCAAATTATTTGAAGTAGCTGCCACAACATTTTGAGGTTAGTAATATGCCAAATCGCTACTGACTTTTATTTATTAATAAATAAATTAAGTGTCGTGGACAAAGTATAGTATTCTACTCGTAATTTATGGCCATAATTCACTTGGGTGACTTGCGCCCCTCGCCTGCGGCTCGTGACGCAAACGTCACCCATCGTGAATTATGGCTATCATAAATTGCTCGTTTAATAATATACTATTATCTGTTTTGGCAAATAAAAGTTTAATAGAATCCGTCCTTAGTACCTGCATTTAAAAAAAAGTGCTGGAGCTCATATTATAATAACCTTTTTGGTGTGCGTCATCGTTTGTTAATATCCTTCTAACACATTACGTTGGAAGAAATGGAAAAAACGCAGATCTGTGATTAATCCTAATCAAAACATCACAATAATTATCCGTTTAAATGTATTACAAACGTTAACCCTTATCTTTGATTTTAAAGTTTGATTAGTTGATGTTTTGATTACGCGCAAGCGCGACATAATAATCGGGAAAGATTACATTTCAAAATAGGATGAAGACGTACCTTTCGTAGCGGCAATGTGTCTTACGTCTTTTTCTAATGTCCCACTGACAGTTCTCGTAAGGTCTCTACTTTGTTGTGTTAGGAAAAGTAAGTATTAATCTTATTGTTATATTTATTCAAAAGATACAAAAATATTCCTAGATACACGGAAAATATCAGCATTTTGAAATTTCTCAAGTATTTTCAGTTAGAAAAAGAAGCTGGTAATTATTAATTTCATAGCCTTTTCGAATTTGGCTGAATACGATCCTGATGATTTGATTTATCAAATTTAAGGTTAGCTATATGTCAAAATAGCAAATGAAATAAACGACATACCGATAACTTGGATATACGTCACAAACGATGATGCACACCAAGAAAACTATTGTATGAACTATCTACATTTTTCTATAGAAAAATCATCAGATGCTCCGTAAAATGACACACATAGTTAATTATTGAACAAAATTAATATAATAGGTACATTTATTTATTTATTTAAAAACCGTGATATAAAATGCAAAAATATGCCATTTTTCATTATACTTTTCGTTAATAAATGGAAAAGCTTTCACTTTACATAACTCTGTTTAACCGCTCAAACCCCTCCAAAATATTTCATCAACAGTCATATAATTGGAGTGGATTATTTTCTAAACAGGCTCCCTCTCCTCGAGTAAGGGTAATATTTTAATTTGGATGCTTCGTTTGATTGATTTATAAACACGCACGTACGGCGGCGCTACGTCGGAAAATCATCACGGAAAAGCGAGAGGAAAGAGAAAATGGAAAACGCTCGCAAGGTGAGTAAATAATTTCATTTTGGAGATGTAAAAACCAAAAATCGGAAAGTGCTTACTGGCAAATTGATTAATTTTTCGTATATTGTCATTTTATTATTATGATTTCAATATACAGGGTGGCGAGAAAGTCTGGCACCAATCATTTTCTTTGGAAAGAATTAACATATAATTATCAAATTTTGTGGCTATAAACGGTATTGTATTCTTCTTTTTTGACAGTTCCTCTCAAAAACGAAGAATACAATAACCCTAAAATTTGATAATTATATGTTTAATATTTTCAAAGAAAAAGTCTTGGTGCCAGACTTTCTCGCTACCCTGTATGTATTGCGCTAGTTATATTATGGTGTCATTTATAAAATATTTTAAGAAACCATTAAATTTTTTACAACTACTCGTAGTGCGGTCCTGTAATTACACTTTTTCACAGACTTTAAAAAACAGTTATGGCCATGTATGAATTATTTGTACAGTAGTAACAATATCCAACAAAATAAAAGAATATTCCTAATCCCTAATGGATACTTAATTTTTGCTGCGTCGTTTGCTACATAATAGTCTCTAAATTATTAGTTTGTAGTTACCGTTACATGAATACGTATATTACAGTAATATACATCCTAACAAAAAACTAGATTACTATTAAGAGAAGTAGAAACATAATTTTCAGTGGGTTATAAAAATTAAACTTTCGCTATTAAATACAAACAATGGGTAATGTCGCAGGTGTTTATAGTAACTACTATACTAATAATATTTCATGATTTTGCAAATTGACTGGGTTGAATTGGTCATTAAGTTGTACAGAAATCAATTCAAAGCGATATTTTTCTTTGTATTTCATCATTACTTTTTCAAAAAGGGAAAGAGAAAATATTTAACATAGTACAACTAAATATTGGATAAATATTGGCTCTTACATAGCCAGCATTCCCTAATCTTCTCCACTCTCCTTGTCTTACATCTCGCTACCTGGTGGCCCTTCACTCCACATCCAAAACATCTGCCCTCCTCTCTCCTCTATAATATAATATTTACCCTATTTAGGTCCAGCTTAATCTCCGTTTTCCTAGTCCCTTTCCCAATCAAATCCTCTATTTTCTTCCTCACCACTCCATCTGCAATCCACGGGTCTATCCCCACCATTTTAATGGTTTTTATTGTCCTTCCCGCTTCCACCGCTCTAGCTCCTGTTACCCTGTTACACGAAATATCTTGGAATTGAGTATACCTACGTTTAAGTACGACTATGAATAAGTATACCTAATTATGAGGAATATTTATAAATACAGCACTTATTGCATGAACATTTAAGTTATATAAATACTTATTACAATAATAATCTTAGAATATCCAATTTTGGGAAAAAGGATAAATATTTAAAGACTTCTGGCTATTAGATTTTTAGTGCTCCAGTATTTTTTTTACAAAATGACATAATATGCCACTGATGATATAGTTTAATTTGTTAAATTTCAATTAATAAACAATAGTAGTTTGTACAACTAGTGCGCTCGTGGGAAAAGTGATTTGCGTACAAGTTGTACACAATATTTTTTCTACAACCACATTTATTAATTAAATAATTACAGTAATGTATATAGTTAGTTTATTTAAACTTTGAATAGAAAGAACTTACAATATGAAAATAGATAGAAAAATCAGTTTAATGTATAATTAATTGTAAAATTTGAAAAATTTTGTATTTTGTATTTTGATTTTGGATCATAGTTCCTAAAATAATGCTTAATAGGTTAATGTTTTAATAATTAATAAATTGAAATAAATAATAAAATGAATAGCTTATTCACTTTTGGTTTAAATTTAAAAATTGTACACCAATAAGAAATTCACTATTAGGTGACAGATCATAGCTTTGTTTGACATTTCGGTGCGGAAAAGTGCCATGGCGTGTACTTTTCGCATTACTTTTACAACGGTTATCCAAAGAATTAAGAAAAGGCCTGTTTTGAGTATAAAAATTTGTGTAGAAAAGCGTGTTTTGCATAGTGGTTGTAGGAAAACGTTTTTTTTTACAAAATACATTTAATTTGTTTTAATATCTAAATTTTACCTACTACGGATCTGTTACTGTTGACTGTACTGTATAATGAGGGATTTATGAACTTGTAATACATATTAATAAATCCTTAATGCCAGATGAAGTCAACGAAATATTGCGGAACATTCTTTACTATGAACTTTTCAGGATAGAAATACTATCATTGACAAAGCATCAAAACAATTTAAACTAAATTATTATTGTATTTATTTATAAAATATTTAGTACATTCAATATAAACCAAGAATGAGCAAAGAAATAAATACTATACTGTTGTTTGTTGCTTTGTGTAGATAAGTTTGACATAATGTATATATTTACTATTCTAAAATAGAACGTAAATTGGTTAGAATAAATAAGACAAGAGACCATCGACCAACTTCTGCAAAAGCAAATAAAACCAGAATCGTTTGCTATAAGGTGTATTGCCGAGAGGTAAAATAACACGATAGAACAGATAATAACAAGAAAAAAAGGTTTAGAAGAAAAAGAGATCAATTCATTCTTCCTGAACGCAATTTAGTAACCAGGGGTGGCCCAAATAAAATAGTTTTACGTTTCAATAATTTTTATTGATTATGGACTAAGATAGAGGTTTGTAAATCCAATTTTCATATGTACCTATATAAACAATTTGAAAAAAATAGCAGGGAATAATGTGATAATTAAAAAAAAAACATTTTCTTTGCCGATATCCCCAAAATCAAACCGACCCTGGTAACATTTAGTAGCAGTAAGAGCAACCGGTTTGGGTGATCACCACACTGTTAAAGAAGAGATTGGAGTTTAACCTAAAGATCAAGATCAGCGGCGGTGGCCGATATAAGCCATCGCTGCCTGCCATTACACCGACCGACAGACCGGAGTTTACAGTTATTGATTTTATAATATTGTCGTGAGAGGCAAAACAACCTGTTTTATATCCATTGCATAAACTTCAGTGAATAATAATTATAATGTATACGAAAGGATATAGGCGACAAAGAGCATTTACATACAACTGGTTAAGAAAAAGGGGGAAATGGGCAAACGTTTTACGTAGGTGACGCACGCAAGTATTATACGAGGATGTGTTTAATATTGTTTAAAATAAAATCATGTTTTTTATTGAGTTTTCTTTCAAGTTATAAGGGAAATCAAATATTTTTCAGTATTCACAATGAAAACATTCAGACAAAATTTTTCCTGTCCCATCTAAAATATCATAAATTGCGTCCAGTAGAGCGGAAATAATGTTTAGAAGATGGAAGGGAGACAACTGTGTCTTTAAAATACTTGGCTCCTAACGGTGAAGGAGATATAGAACCGGAGCTTCAACCGCTTTCTTGTGAAGACCAAGACCAAGCAGAGGGTATTCTGCAAGGTAAAAGACCTGGAGACTGTGGAGACCCATCTGCTGATGAAAGTAGTTCAGACAAAGAGCATTTACATACAACTATTTAAGAACAAGGGGGAAATGGGCAATCCTTTTACGTAGGTGACGCACGCAAGTAATATACGAGGATGTTTTTCGTTGAGTTTTCTTTCAAGTTATAAGGAAAATCAAATATTTTTCAGCATTCATAATGAAAACATTCAGAGGCAGGAAAAATTCCCATCTAAAATATCATAAATTGCATCCAGTAGAGCGGAAATAATGTTTAGAAGATGGAAGGGAGACAACTGTATCTTTAAAATACTTGGCTCCTAACGGTAAAGGAGATACAGATCCGGAGCTTCAACCGTTTTCTTGTGAAGACCAAGACCAAGCAGGGGGTATTCTACAAGACCTGGAGACCCATCTGCTGATGGAAGTAGTTCACAATCTCCTACCTCCGAACATTGTTGTATTCCTAATAACTCTTCTCGATATACTTAATACTCTTCATCGTTCAACCGTTGAACGTCGACTTTCTGAACGATTCAAGAACTACGACATGAATTATTGAGGTGGAAGAATGTAGTATTACTATGGCTCTCACCCCAGGACTATGATGTATTTGTTAAGTTGTCTAAATGCCTTCTTAGTAATTTTAACGTGTTTTAATATTCCCATTAAACACTAGTTTTTTATTGATAAAACCTCAGCTATTTAAGAGGTTTACACTACACCCTACAAGCAGAAACTTGATCGTTGCTATTTGGCCAAACGCAGAACTATATAGTAATCACCCAGCTATGCCAGGATCACCCTGAGCGACCCTGGGAAGCTGGCGTCGAAGAAATATTTGGCGATGACCAGGAAAAACCTACGTTTAACAGTAGGATTTCTGACTGGCTACTGTCAACTAAGGAAACACCTCCATACTATGGGGCTAGTGGACACACATCTATGCAGGATGTGTGAACAGGAAGATGAAACTGTTAGGCATGTCTTATGCGAGAGTCCGGTATTATCGCCAATAAGAGAGTGTGTGTTCGGTGAGTCTTGGCCTACACCTGCCGATATAAAGGAGATGTCTCCTAGTGACCTGTCCACCTTCCTGGGAAGGACAGGATGGACGATAACATGAGAGGACAACTCCTCGGGAGGATGTAGAATGGGTCACATGTGGCCTAAGTGCTATAAGCGTACACTACAAAAGTGCTGGACTGGAATTTGGTTGGGCACGATAAGCCAATCTGACAGCAGTGCTATCGGATTTTTTGTCAGACAAACTCAAAGAAAATAACCTATATGAGGTACTATTTGCTCTTATCTTATTGATAGTTTTCCTCTTCTAGGTGAGATTCATCATCACCATAGTGGCAGCTCAACATGCTATTGGCTTATTAAACTCTACTTCTATTTTGTAGTAAACCCATCCTGTTTCTCTGGTAGTGTTCAGTATTGTTTGTCTTCTGCAATCTATTATCTATTTTGCAAGTGAACTATAACTAGGGTATGTCTTGTGATAACCGATTCCTTATTCTATGTGTCTGTTTTGGAATGATATCCTTTTTGTTGCAACATACACAAACAGGTACTTTCAAATTTGATGATAATAAAAGTTTGCGTCGTATAAAGTTTCATCAACTTCTCTTTCTTCTTAGCTTATCAAGACTTTTTCGTCTGTTACATCATAAGCATAAATTTGTTTTATTAGTTGTTAGTCAGCTCCTTTGTGTATGCTTGTCTATTTTATATTGTTTCTTGGAAAAGTAATAAAGAAACTATTAAGTATAACTTTTTTTTATTAAAAACGCAATTTTATAATTTTATATTTTAATATGTCCAACGTTTTTTGATATACAGGAATTGTATGTCAAGTTATGTGAGCTTTATCCATCGTCGATGCGTGAACAGTGATATAAAATCCTTTAAAAATAAAGCAGATGCATTATAAAAAGCAACGAAACCGATAGGTTGAATTTCGTCAGCTGGCATATGTACGAGTAATAATAATATAATGTACCTAATGTGAAGTGATATTGATTTCTAGGTATTTCTACTCCCAGTTTATTGCTCTAAATAGCACCTGATAGCAAGTGAATGGATGTAGACAAGACATACATGATGTACGAATCTTTTGACATAAAATTTTCCACTAAGTGATTCTGAGTAGAGAGACGCTCATTATTCATAACCATGGCATATAGACTGCTCTAGAGATATGTTTTGAATAATAAATAGAAATACATAGTTATGTAACTTGTCTGCACGTAAAGCTGGACGAATTATTTGGTGTACAATTTTAGAATATTTATCTGTGGAAATAAAGCTAACATTTATATTAATTCTAAACGTATGAGTTGATAAACTAGTAGGTATTTTTAATTAGCAACTTTTCTATCCTTCTGTACTAATCAATCAAAGGACCTAGTTCATAAAGGCTCAAAAATGAAAGAAGGCTCAGGATGTGGAGTTTACACCAGAGCACTAAGCCTAAGGATTAAGTGGGGAATGGGAAACAATAACAGAACTGGCTTGTATCTCAATTGCCACAAAAGAAAAAGAATTTCTGGCAAAAACATAATAATCTGCACTGATAGTACACAAGCCCTATTAGCCTTGAACAGGCAACGTGTTATATCGGGGCTAGTACTAGAGTGCCACCAAGATTTAGCTAACGCCTCGGCAGATAACAATATTATCCTGAGGTGGGTTAAAGGGCACGACAGGTAATCGCATTGCTGATTCTTTAGCCAGGGAAGCAGCTGGACTAAACATTTTAGGACCCAGTGACACCTACGGCCTAAAGACTTCGACAATTGTGGAACTAGCCAAACGTTACACCCATGCTCAATCTCTTAAGAGATGGGATGGTATAAAAGGATGCAGTCTTGCCAGGAACACCCTGGGCTACCCTGGGAAGTTGGCGCCGAAGAAATATTTGGCGATGACATGATGTACAATGACCTAGGAGGACAACTCCTTGAGTGGATGTACAATGGGTCACATGTGGTCTAAGTGCTGTGAGCCAACACTCACCCTCCCTACTCTACAGATTCAGAACTAAATTGGAGAAAATAGGAAAAGACATTAACTTGAAAATGAGCAAAAAAAGAAGGGAAAAAGAGTGGAAAAGGTAGGGAAAAAGTGGTGAGAAAGGAGGGAAGTAGTGAGAAATAGAAAAAAAAGAGGAAATAACGAAACGGAAAATGTGAATTTAAGGAAAAAAAACTGAAGAGAATTAAAAAAAATGTAAAATAAAGGTAAAAAAGGGACAGAAATGAGTAAAATGCGGAAATAATTATCACTCATATAACGAAATGTGCCTGAACGTGACGCGTTTATAAAAAGTCCCTGTCACCTTCGGTAAATAATAGTCAAATTGTCATTCTTTTTCCCCAATTCCAACTATTCAGAATGTACAGGGTGGGACAAGTTTGAATTATACGTTAATGGTACATATTTTCATGAAAATCGAATAATTAATTTTCACCAGAAGTATAAACTCGTCCTGGCATACATCAAAGGAATTTCAAAAATAATGCTATATGTTGTTTTTATTTTCAGGACGAAACGAACTAATAGCCAGGTATATAAAATTAAGGACAGGAAAAACAAGGACGAGAAAACAAGTTAGTTCACATATACAAGTGTTAGCTAGGAGAAAATTGCGGGAAATACAAGCCAAACTTAAAGTAGTAAGTACCTAATTTTTATATTATTTCGTCTTAGTCGATACTATAGCTAACCACACACGAGAGAAATTGAAAGGTTTTCTCTTTACTTTCAATTTATTTAAAAAGGATCAAATATGGGATAAATTGTATTACTATATTACAATGCTAGAGTCTGAAGTAAGTTATTTGGTGTCAAATCAGGATTTTATGGTGGATGCCTGACCAATCAGATGCTTTAGCCGGTCAAAAAGAAAAGTTATAATTTTTTCTGCTCTTAATTTTTTTTTTAAATAGGTCTAGGCATCTAAATTCTCAAAATCTTCAACTAGTACTTCACTATTATTATTTTTGTTTGCTCTGCTTTCAACCACAACACTACTCTAGCCCAAATAGCTTTGCTCTCTTTAATTTATTATACACAGCTAATGTTTGTCCACCAGTTGAAGTAGACCTGTGTCTAGGTGTTGCTTTTCTTCATGTTTTTGTTCATACTTATTCTCATTTAGATACTGAGGTCTCCATGTATAGAATAATTGTAATTATGATTTTAAAATAATTATTGAAACCTTTCAGTCCACACGAAATGTAACCTCTATATTTTTCTCCGGAAATATAAAACTTAGGTAAAAATTTACTCGTGTGTGGTTACCTAAACACATTTTTCTATACCTCATCAAGAGAATATCGCGTTTATTTGAAATGAACTGCATCTATAGATGGCATTATGCGGTAATTCACTTTACTTTTTTCCTTTTCCAATGAAATCAAGCTTTATTTACTTACACAAGTGCACACTGTCGCTACCATGTCATAAATCTTTGAAAACAATGTATTGTAAAATTTAATAAATTGACATTCATACATACAAAGGCCGTTTAAACGAAGAGTGACTTTTCAGAGGTTGGCATACCCGAAAAAAGCTGAAAATCCAATTTTTTTAAAGGATAATATTTCTCAAAAAATTAGAGAATGCCCTTTCCATAGGGCAAATGCTTCTTATATACCAATTTTCTAGCTTGAAATTAGAAACACTCTGTATAATAAAATACACAAATTAATTAAAAAATATCAGATGTTAGTTCTCACCAAATAAACGGTATAGTAGGTATCGATGCCCGCTCAGTTCCTCATTATTGTTTAAACTCGTTTAGATGTCATAATAAAATAATTACAAACAGCCCAACAGTAGGTAATATTTAGTAGAAATACTAGTAAAAACCTGTTTCTTTAATTTGTGATTATAATTAAGCGGAATAATTCATTTGAATAAATTATAGAGATTCTTGAAACAGTTCGTTGTAGAACAAATACTGAATAGTATTATTTTTTTTATAGGTGCTAATTTATAATAATTTCTTGTATACCAGCATGAAAATTATTAGAGCGTATAATCAACTTCTCTCTTTGTTATGAATATGAAGTGATAATATCTTGTGTTATATGCTATGTATTTAGTTTTTTATTTTATATTATAAGGCTTGTGTGATATATTATTATCAATTGATAGCTGTTAGCTCTTTTTTACAACTTCAAAATCCCTCTATCTTATTGGGTCAATATAGTCTCACATTATTCAATGTCCCTCTTATATTTCGTAATAAATAATAGTGTATTATTCTACAAGCATATAATTATGTCTATTATTCACGAAGATGCGTCAATGTCGCAAGCCGCAGGATAGTAGAATACTATATTTTATCCACAATTATTTATAACCTATTTATAGATTAATTTATTTTTTCAAATTGGTCTTTTCTACAGTCCAATTGACTGGCCAACTATTTCCATAAGTTGTGTCAAGATATTGACGAACATTGTTGTTTAAATTCTAATAAATATACCTACACATTTTTTTCAATAAAATGTCTTAAATAAATATATAATTACAAATTTAACATAGTTGCTCAACGATATTTTCTATAACTGTTTTAGTATTTCTCTAGCGCTCGTGGTGGTTTGCAAAACACGTCTCAAGACTCGGATCTATAATCAGTTATTTTCTATACATTTGTAATGTTATTATTACATTAAAATATCTTCCAGTGTCTTTCGATTCGGTTTTTTTAATTCAATACTGATTGCAAGGTTCCTTGTATTTATAATACTACAATTTTTTTGCAAATAAATAACAAATTTGCTTTTTTGGTAAAGGTTCAAATCTATTAAACTAACTTTCTTTAATGGTGATGGTAAAACTTTAATTTAATAGGACCACGTGGCCAAAGAGAAGGCTCTACAGACGATGTCAAGCATGTCAAGTGCACAAATAGTATCGGCTACCACTGCCATGCACAGCAAGTCAGCTGGCCTCAATATTGGTTTAAATCATACCCCTGTATCCTATCCTGGAGCGGTAAGTTGGTACACCCCTCTTTATCGTGCCGTCGCGAGCAAGCAAATGCTGTCACTAAACAAATCCGCCATCCTGCTTTCCTTTTTGTGTGTTTTCAAACTGCTCCTAAATTTTTTCTTATGAAAGGACTACGAGCTCATTCTTCCGTAAGACCATAAGCAATCTCATTTCCCACTATTCCTTAAATGCTTGTTTGCAGCTCTGGACTATTTTTGGAGCTATAAAGTCGTAGACTTCCTGTTTGGCAGACATAAAGTCCATGGACATCTTCGAGATGCTCTGTTAGATTGCTGGGTTTCAAAAATTTAACCTGACTTAGCATATTAGCATATTCCAAAGCGATTCTCCATGTTGCAGACCATTGCCTAACTAGGAATTCAACCCAAGATCAAGCTCTGTAATATTTATATTGATGCCTTCACATAATTCCATATCCTATAGTATAACGTATAACCCAAGAGGTCATAGAAACTTTGTAGCTCTACAGCTGTCTTGGAACCGTAACCAAACTCTAGAGCAGTTCCCAAGAAACAACTAGACAACTTACTTAGATATGGGTGTCGATACATAAAACATTGTTGCAAATGAGCAAGCAGATAATCTTGCCACATAGTAACCCTTTCAGACCTGTGGTGTAACAAGAAGATATGTAAAGCTGGATAAATATGAATTGGAAAAAGGCACTGGAAGAATTCTTCAGACAAAGGCTAAGAAGCTAATGATCAAGTAAAGCACCTCCCAAGAAAGAGTCAACGAAAGGAGACTTTATCTACCAAACCTCCTGTGTTACTCAATTATTTAACTTTTTCCCAGCTTCTGTCTAGCCGAGTAGCGAAGTTGGTAATTAATGTCAATATTATTTATTCTCTAACCTGTTTAAATCTAATTTTTGTAACTAACTATTAAAACACTTTTACTAACTTTTGTCTGATGGCTGTAAATTTTAGTTATGTAAAACTGTTTGAATGGTTAGTTTTGAAAATTGGTCTCTTTAAGCTTACTTGCTGTGTGGTGCAGCTGTAATGTAGATCTAGATCTGCTGTAATGCTATACATGAGCTTATCTTTAACATTAAATATAATACTTTAATTGGGTTATTTTTCAGTTGATAAATGAGTTTGTACATCTTTAATTTTTCGTTTTTTTTTTCTTTTTAGCAATTCTGGCAGCCTGGACTACAACCTGGTACTTCCCAAGAGTAAGTTTTTTTTAATTAAATTTAATACATTGAATGCAATGTTATAAAGAACAAAACTATTTGCAAATTGAATGAAAATTTTGGAAATTAGGCTGAAATATTTTTTATAAAAAGCCTTTTTATCTAGAATGAAATTAAGAATCTATTTCTATCGAAAACACTTATAAAAAATATTTGACTATCCTAACTACCTCATAAAATCACCAGTACACTATATTGAACTACAACGCTTCTCACTCAAGTTAAAGACACCCTGTAGTGAATTACAGCCTTTTGATTGTATTCCTAACCATCCTGTATGCAAGCTTAAATTATTTCCTACGTATTGTTTTTTTATTCATTCTGATATCTCTATTCATTACAAAATTAGAAATTTTTGAAAAAAGAATTGCGTTTTCTATTTTCTTTAATATTCACTGCAATAATTAACATTGCGATAAGAACAGAATATACTGTTGTAGAAAAAAGAAAGAAATTACCATGTTTTTAATACACAACAACGAAAATGAACAACTAAAAACAAATAATGAATTAATATTACCTCACATGTCACAGTTATTTCAATACAGTATTTATTATGCCTCCAAAAAGGGAAGGACTGGGTCAATATATCACAAATTTAATGATTGACTTTTGTTATAATTACTTTTATTTTGCGTTTTTCTTCATGCCTTGTAACTATACACAATATACATTATTAAATATTCCAGTATATGTATACGTGTTTTGTTATATTTAAAGTTTATTTATTTTTATAGGTTTGAAAATGGGAGCAGAGTTGTCTCCCGAAATGTATCAGCATTAGATTTTATGTAAGTTTCATTTATTGTTATGTATATATGTGTTTGTTGTAAGTGTGAAGAAAAACTCAAAATTAAAGTCATCATTAACACGAAATATTTAGGCATCCCCACCTAAGATTGATAAACTAATAAATGAAATATAGTTTATGTAAATAAATTCTGCAATTATTTGGAAACATTACAATAAGTAAATAGTATTTGGGTAAATACAAACTATCTAGTTCTCAAAATTGAACTATTTCCAAGGTTCTGTTGAGAAAATGAATGTCATTTTCAACCTACTAAATATTTATTATGTGAGTCATTCATTCCATGAAACCTCCTGTCCTTCTTCCAGACCAAATGAAGCACCTCAATTTATTAAATATCCCATTCACTGTTACTAATAATTCAAATTTAGCACATACAAACATTTGCTATTATAAAGATGTCATATTAATCTCTGTACAGATTAAAATATTAAACCCACGCTTATTTGTTACAGTGTTAAACCATTTGCTCAGGCAGCGTATACGGCAGGCAAACCAGCGACAGCAGTATCAGCAGGAGAAGTTGGGGCTCTTCAACCAGCACCACCGCCAGTTTGGGAAGGAAGAGCTATTGCAACACAAAAATTAAGGCTTATAGAGTTTTCGGCGTTTATGGAATCACAAAATCGAGATGAAGCAGTAAGTAATAATTATAAAAATGCTGGTTCACAAATTTGAACACAACAAGCGGCGCCATTGGCGGGTATAACTGATGTAAATCATTTTAACGACAAAGTGGACCGGATACTAAATGACCGATTTGGTTGGTGCAAAAGAAAAATACTGTAATTCGGTCACTTTAGTTCTTTTTTGCTTTGCTTTACTTTGCTTTTTTTCTGATGTCT
The DNA here is from genome assembly GCA_910591675.1 of Galerucella calmariensis. Lineage (NCBI taxonomy): Eukaryota > Metazoa > Arthropoda > Insecta > Coleoptera > Chrysomelidae > Galerucella > Galerucella calmariensis. The sequence goes on along the minus strand of CAJUYG010000035.1, from coordinate 320,151 downwards.
TCACGTTGACTTTAGAAAGTTTGAATCAGTCATGGTATTGGTATGTTTTGTGCCCTTAAATTAAATTGTCGTGCAAAACTTTCCCTACATTGTCCAATACATTCCAATCAAAAATTCTAATTACAATATTTTAAAAATCACTAAATTGAAACTTTTCAAAGTTACACTCTGCTGCTTTTCTTTAATCTCATGGGATCTGGACAATCCTATAACATTTCCCATATTATAGCACATATCTTGGACATTTTTTATCAAAATATGGCGCTAGGACACCTCAGAAAAAATAATAACTGTTAATAATTATACATTTTACCATTTGTGGTGGAAATTGGAACTAAAATAGCGTTCAAGCATTTAAAAAAATTAACCATTTTTATTAAATTGACGTTTATTTTGAAAAGACTGTTGCGAAATTTATAAAAAAAAACACCAAATTGAGTAAAAAAATTGAATCACACTTCAATTCATTCGGAACTCTGCAAAACAAACAATATCTTATCCGTAGATTGGAATAGAATTTTAAACCATATTAACATTTTTTCTTAATTTTAGTATCAGAAACACCTTTTCGTACACATAGGAGGACCAGCATCATATTCAGATCCCATGTTAGAAGCAGTCGATGTTCGACAAATATACGACAAATTTCCAGAGAAAAAAGGTGGTTTAAAAGAACTGTACGACAAAGGACCTCAAGCGGCGTTTTTCCTCGTTAAATTTTGGGCGGATTTAAATTCAAATTTACAAGATGAAACCGGTGCATTTTACGGGGTAACAAGTTCGTAAGTATTCTTTTGCTCACTATTCCACTTTACTCCCTTTTTCTTCGACAGAAATTGTATTGTTTCCTAACTAATATTTAACAAAAATTTGTAAAAAATACTAAAATCGGCACAACTTGAAAGAGTATCAATATAAATCACCCCTTCACAAAGCTTCTTTAAGTAACTGTATGTTTAATTGATTGTAATTCAAAAATATATTCGAAAATGTTACACCCTTGAAGTGTCAAATCCTTGTTGGTAGGAGTCTGTATTTTTTGTATCTATGGAATTAGATAATTTTATACATAATTGACAATTTTTTCAGGTACGAAAGCAACGACAACATGACGATAACGTGTTCCACGAAAGTATGTTCTTTCGGCAAGCAGGTCGTAGAAAAAGTGGAAACGGAATATGCTCGATACGAAAATGGACGATTTGTATATAGAATTCATCGAAGTCCTATGTGCGAGTATATGATAAATTTCATACACAAATTAAAACACCTACCTGAAAAATACATGATGAATAGTGTATTAGAAAATTTTACAATCTTACAGGTGAGTATCCCCTCATTCTATCTATTCATTTAAATAAAAGACAGTGTTTCCAAAATTATATCTGCCTTCTACCTTCCTCTCTTATATCCATACTAATAGTCCAAGATCCCAGTCACCCCAAGGGATCAGTAGTTTAACATAAACTTGAAAAGGAATGGATACTCGCTAAGCTGAAAGCGGGGCCGTTTTACAGGTGCTAACTTATGTCAAAGTAGGAAGGCTGGTTTTTACAAGAAGATAAATATTCAGCATAATATGCATGATTTTTCGGAAATACAATGACTCTTATATATAAAATAAAACATGGTTTATGTGCTGAACATGTATTAATTATAATATACAATACAGATGTCCACAATTAGGCCACTCGCGAAAGATATGACTTTTATGTTTCTTCTGTAAATACATCTCATTGCCAAAATAACATTTTTCATTCATATTCCATAATATCTTCTGTAAGTTTCTTGTGGCATTACTTATTATTTTTTCTCTTATTTTTTGGGAATCAAACCACATTAATGTTTTTTATTTCGACGTTTCGGTAGCGATCCAGCTACCGTTGTCAAGATTAACTAGTAATAAAATAATTTCTGGTCCCTATCTGACACAACGAAAAAAATATGACAACTAGACAATCAATAATATTATGAAGTTTAAGACTACAAAACTTTGTCAAATTTTATTAAGGTCCATTCATAGTAGATCACATCTCTGGTAAAATGTAGAATAAAATATTTTTTCTCCCACCATAAAAAAATGTTGACATTTTTGTACTATTTTCAGGTGCAAAAGCCATCAATTCCCTTACAGTTGCTTAGCAACACTTGTAATCCTAGGATTAAAAACGCTACTTTTAATCCTAGGACTAAAAGTAATTGCATTTGAGCTCTCTAATTGAAATTTGAAGAAAAAAAAATTCTTACAAACTTAGTAAAACAAACTAATTGGGTAACTATATATAGGTATTTATTTGTTATTTATAGTGATATTGAATGTACAATTGGAACAATTATTGCAGCACCACTGAAATATGCACTTTTAATCCTTATAATATAATATACTATTATTTTATGACATTCTAACGATATGATAGTCTACTAGAAATGAAGTGCAGTGAAGTGCACGTTCCAGAAACGGTTTTTATTGGGATAGCGCTTTTTTCCGCTTATTTTGGAAATGTTGTTAATAAAACGCGTTTGTTGTTACTTTTTTTTGTATGATTATTTTTGTTTTCAAAATATGTATAACTCAGTTTGGTGATTTTGTGTATTGAAGTGTGTATCGATTAACAACTAAAAACTTATGATGCTATCCTGATAATGCAGGTAATTGATTATTGGAAATTTCTCTTTCTAGCATTAGTAACCAAATTTGACTACATTCGGCTGAAATACTAGCTACACACATTTATCTACATTTAGTTGTATTAAATCACTTTCTTTAATTTTTTGTCTTTTATAATTGGGCTCTTTCAATATTATTCTTGTCGAATCCCATTGAATTTTATGCCCCTCTTCCCAAGCATGTTTGATTCCCAAAAAATAAGAGAATTCATATTCCATATTCCAATCCTAAAAAGTTCCAGCATATTCAAGTTCTTTAAAAATAAATGTTCTCTACATTGCAAGGAAAAAGTGAATATTTAATGTAGGTACTTATTTGAAAACTGTAGATATTTGTTAATTTGTTTTTGTTCCTGTTATGTTAAAGAGTTGACACAATTTTAATACAATCTGTTGAAAAGTTTAATATAAATGTCAATGCTACAATACAATATGTGATTAATTATTTAGATAGATATTCAGTCATGTGAATCTTGTTACATATGTTAATATGATTCGTAATTGGATTAGCTATATTATGCTATTAATAAAGTTATTATTATTTGAATAAATTTACACAGTTTACTGGCTATTAAAAACAAATTTTCTAACAATCAATTGTCATTAGCTTGGGTGTTAAACGTTTTTTCTTTGTTTTTTTGTTTCAGGTTGTAAGTAACAGAGATACACAAGAAACCCTTTTATGTACAGCTTACGTATTTGAAGTATCGACTTCAGAACATGGAGCACAACACCACATTTACAGGCTTGTGAAAGACTAGCAGGTTACCGGTATAACCGTAACCTATCACTTCAGTGCCTACACTCTCACAATACTAGTATTATTATCGGATACTTACTTTTTAAGAAGTACCTAGTTAAAAGAAAGAAAACACAAAATAATGTAAAAAATTGCCATTTTAAAAGTATTCTGATTTACCTATCTTGATTTCTCTTAATTTTTGACGCAAGTACATAAGTTGAACTGAAATCGTTAAATTATAACAATACATGTCAAAATTTGAGATACTTTTTATGCAAAAATACTATAATTTACTCTTTTCGCTATCGGCGCCAAAAGTTAGTGGCAGATAGTGCACAAAATTGTTTTTTTCTGAATTTTATTCGTGCTGATCCCAATAAATTTAATATTAACTTAAGCAGTAATAAATTTAATTAAAAACCATATAAAAATTAGTTATCAGTTGCATTTAGGTATCGTCTCTTATTCAAAAGATTCTCTAATCTTGTAGAAAATCATTTTTTAACAATAAATCCTGTGGAGCAAATGCCATTTCTATCTGATCTTATTTAAACAAATTCGTCCCAACTGAATACTGTTTTATAATTTCATCAGTGCTAATTTTCTTTCCACTTTTACCCACTCAAATCTCAATTTTTTCACATAATTCAAAATTTAATTACCAATATTGACATTAAAAAAATTCTATTTATTCATTACCCATCGCTAAAAGAATAAATTTTAGCTGGTTATTTTCAATTATCTAAAAAGAAATGTTGATCATTACTTTTTTTTATAATATTTAGTATCTTTAATACTTGATGTGTCCCGATCATTTTTCCTTATCTATTAAGATATCAGGAAGGATTTAAATTTGTTATTCTTTTAGGTGAAATTTATCAGTAATTATGTATTAGATAAAAATAAGCCCAGTTATATTTCAAACCGACATTAAGTGTGATTTATTTATATTATATCCACTTATGTTGAAGTTAAAGATAAAAGTACAAATGTATAATCAGTTAGTGACAAGAATCTGTTCTAAGAGAATTTAATAAACTAACAATTTTATTTTCTTTCAAGTAAAAGATTAAAAAATATAATTATAACGATGACAGTTCAACCTATTTTGCATGATATTTCGTTTTTTTGTTGAGATTCTGAATCAGCTTAGCTATTATTTTATACAATTTGTTGGCAAAGCAGTTGTCTTCTTTTTGATAAATTAATTGAATGGTTTTCACACAAACAAAAAGTTTGTTTATCTTTATTATGACATATTTATTATTCCAGTATTTATTACAGCCTCATATATATTTTTTTGTACATTCATTCTTTACAAATAATTTTATTATTTTCGCTTAATTTGTGACCAAAATTTGATAGGTCTTAACTTCTCATGAAATGACTTGAAAATTTTTGAAAACCATTTTATATAAAATTTATTTAAAAAAAATCAAGAGGCACTGCAGTATATTTAATTTTGCGCATACTAGTTCTAGTTTTAATAGTTTTTTTGCGAGTTTTGGTTTTATTTCTTGTTTTTTAGGTAAATAACCATTTTACAAAATTTACACGTTTATCAACAATTTTTTTTTTGGTAAAACTTACGTTTAGTTTCTCGAAAGTGGATCATTGTACAGAAAAAAAGCTATTTATTGTATAAAATGATCTATATTTAAGAAATTTTTAATCTGGGCTATGATCTACTTATATTTCACACTCACCAAACCTATTTTATTACAAAAAAACACTAACGTGAAACAGTGCTACTTCCTAGGTTGAGAAAATTCATTACCTAATAGTATACTATTGTGTACAAATCGTTTCGCAAATACCATTGTCAAAGAAATTAAAAATTGTCATGTCAAATTTTATAAAATGACGATTTTTAAATCGCAATAATTCTTTGGACAATTTGGTTTTTTTTTATTAAAAATCGTTTGGAATGGGTGTGGGTATACATTTTTTACTTGTGTTTATTATTTAAGTAAAAGTTTGCTCCTTGTGATGATAATTTTTAACATTTTATATATACAAATAGATTATATACATATTATTTAGATTTCTATCTGATTTTCTTTTTTGTTTTTTTTTTATTAAAATAAAATACCCAGTATTTTAGTTAGCTTAGTTTATACTCCCAGAAATATGCTGTTCAAATGATTCATAATAATTATGAATATACTTTAATTCTATGGGATCCCAAAGCTATCCATTAAAAAGAAAATTTTTAAATTCGGACCTAACCTAATGTTTATAAAGTTCAAAATATATTTCTTTGGGATTTAGAGTTGTCGTGACAATTGAATTATTTATAAATTTAGTCACACTGCAAAATTTAAAATCAACATGTATTTTAGCGCTACAGTCTAAGTCCCAGCACACACCTTACGATATTTCTGTCAGATACACCGGATAGGTTTGCCGATTTACCTTGCACCGGAATACCTGAACGTGTGTACTATGCCTTATACTTTTCTACGATTTGGAATGAAAAATATTTAATTCTGTCTTTCTGTTCAACAGAAAACAGTTGAAATACGTACTTTGGGAGTATCAATTTAGTGATTTTTGTGTATCTACTTTAATTATTGCACCTTTTATATGAATTATTTTTACTGCATATTTCTGCCTCGTAGTTTTTTGCCAATAACAATGTATAGCTTTAGGTGATGTGTTCCATAAAATTCACATGGAATGTCTTTAAGATATCTAAAAAAAAAATGAATTTTGTGGGAAACGTTTTATATTATTTGTGTTCAAATTGGCTCAAGGTTCGCCAAAAACTGATGATACCCATTGAAAATATTATTGTGAAGACAAATTGGAACCACCAGCAGATTCTTGAATTGATTTTTTTTTTAATATTAAATTGTTATTGAATCCCAATAACCATATTTTGACATGTTTATACAGAGAGTTGAACAATATTAACCATGAAATTGAATGATTCAACTCTTATTTTTAGCTTCTAATGGAAAATTAAAATGGTAAAAAGTGTGGTGTTGATGTAAGAGGTATTTAACATCTGCTACTATTTCAGTGTGTCCTAGACCTCAGTAAGGTGACGGTGCTCTTCTTGCTGTTGAGCTTCCCTACCATTTCAGAACCTCTTGTGTAACCAGGGGGTCTATTCTCAAACAGTGACATTTTTTGTCGCATGCGAGATTATACTTTTGTCAATCAAGGATGTATACAAAAAAGTAAAATCTCGCATGCGACAAAAAATGTCACTGTTTGAGAATAGACCCCCAGTGCTATAATTGTTGCTGATATGGTGATAATCATTTGCCTTCCATATCATGGAACATTTTGTTACAGCATAATTTGTACTGGAAATATGCTTTAAAATTGTATCTTGTACAGTTAATTTAATCATGTACAATTCAACACGATAAATTGTAGATATTTTAACAATTAAACACAAATCTTCAGGGTGTTCCAATTTGATAGAATTCGCATTAGTCTGTGCATTGTGCAATCAAAAAAATTTTAAAAATGGGTTGTGAAAACATCATTATATATTAGTATTTTACAAATGTTTATAATTATTACAAGTGGCAATGTTTTTTGATCTCTGATTTAGTCTTCGGAAATTATTTTAATAAGTGTATTATGTAATATTTGGTAGCTTATAATTTTTTTTTAAAACGACTTGGACAAAACAATAATTAATAAGAAAGTGACTATCTTGAATATGATAAAGTACTGACACTTGATGTCTTCTATGAAGATGAAATATATAACTATTTTTTGAGATTTAGTAGGATAAATTTTTTACGTAATAATAATTGTAGGCCTAACATTTCAATATTGATTATTATAATTGGAATAAAGTGAGTATATATAAAGCTGAAATCATTCAAAATTCGTCATTTAATATCTTTAAACTAGTGCGAATAGTTGTCTGGTATTGATTTAATTTAATATCATGCCAAGCAATACATACATTTTGATGACAAAAATCCTAGTAGAAAGCCTATTGAGTAATCGTAATG
>CAJUYG010000035.1:283130-307762 GCA_910591675.1 Galerucella calmariensis | reverse complement strand
GGACACCCTGTATAGAAGCAATTCATGTATAAAGCATATTCATGATTTAATTGAGATGAATGATTGTAAAGTGCCGGAATAAATTAAACATACCCAAATTATGTACTGGTATTGCAAAAGGAAATTGTAACGAAATCATTAACTTTAACGTTATAGCCAACATTTTTTTATCTCACCTTCTAATCCAGCTGTTGTATCACCGATATGTATGTACTCCACTTCTATGTTGTCGCTTCCTGAAGTGTCAATAGTATAAGTCTAAAATAATGAAGAAAGTTGAAATGAAGAATTTATATGAAGTTTATTGACAACTTACGCTGTTAATTTCTCCTAAAATGCTCTCTGTAGCTGCTTGCAATTCTTTTTCGACCATATCTTGTTGCGTACGATTTGATTCTGTGTACGAATTTTGGAAGAACTGGCTTATTCTTTGTTTCTAAAACAAGAAATGAAAATTATTTCCCATCATCATGTAGCCTAGTACTACCATTTTATTGAGATGGATACAATGCTACTACTACTACCCTAATATAAATTGTATGTGAAAGGAATTTGGAAGTTATAATATACCTACAAGTTACTTTCAATTCACTGAAAATAGGAGTTAGTAACTCACAATTTGACCCAATGGACTCCTCTATGGCCGAGAAGAAGGGGAAGACCCAGAGAAAGTTGGAGGAATCAGATAGAAGAGGATCCAAAAGGATGGGAACCAAAGAGTGGATAGAAAAATGCAGAAATAGAGCAGAATGGAAGAAAATAAGTTCCGAAGCCAGGACACACAAGAAATTGTAGCAATAAGGAGTGAAAAGGGAGTAATCCATCTTAATAAATGGATTTAAAAGCGCATTAGCGTTAGCCACAATCTATTAGATTTAAAGGCTTGATGATGAACTTACAATTTGAGAACATTTCTTAGGATCCCGTTGAGCTATGGTCCAAAGATGTCCAGCCCCCTGAACAGCTTTTCCTCCTTTTCTAAAATGTGGGTTAATTGATAAATTATGCCTTACAGAATTCTTCCATCGGTCGTCATTTTGTTTGTAGAATGGAAAGTGATCACTAAAAACAAATTTTGAAAATAATGAGGAATGGAGTAATCTTAGTCAATATACGATGGTGAAAGCAGTGAAAATAATTGTTTAAAATAAACTATAATTAGTGGAGTTTTTAATCAATTATTTCCATATATATATATATTTCCACCAGTCTATTTATTCTATGCCTAAGATATTTTCTATTTTTCCACCTTGTAGGTCTTAACTTCAACTCCCAATATTTTTTAGTGCCATAGTTTCGTTGAGACATCTTGCCAGTCCCGTTACTCTTGTTGCTTTTGTATGATTACATTTATTCTGTTTTGACTGCCAAAAATAATATTTTTTATTACAGAAAAATCCAATCATTTTTTTAAATGATCAGGTAATCGTTGGAATACATACAAACGTTTCGGTACCCTGGGAAAATGGGGATTAGTATAAATTGCAGTAAGACGGGGTGAACCATTGGTGCGAGACCAACGTTTAGACACGCTAATTGTTCGAAGCTTGATCACATCCGCCTTTACGATAATAGTGAAAAACTCTACGCCCCTTATTTTTCGATGATATTACGGACAGGTGAAGGTGGCCACAAAAGGTGGGTGTAAAAAGAGAACGGAAAAACATTTTCAGTTATAGTCTAGTGGCATGACCATATTAAATCGTTAGAAACATACTTTTAGTTATAGACATTGTTTGATAAAAAAATGTTGAATCGTAGTATGGTAATTTTGAAATAATATAGCTATAGCTATAATGTTTCTTTAAATACATTTTCAAAAAACTTAATACATATAATAACTTGATTTTTTTAATAAAAGATCACAGTAGGTACTTGGCAAGCAGTTCAGGACACCTACTGCTTGAATTCGCTTGTTGTACCACATGCTTTATGATGCAGAAGCTTCTATGATCTCAAAACTCAAGCAGGCTTGCAGCTTTGAGTATACATCAAAACTGCAAAGAATGTTTCAGGATATTGGAGTCTCGAAAGATTTAAATGAATAACTTGATATTTCACTGTTTTAATTCATTTACAGACGAACATTTATGTAAAAGTCTTGATGACACAGTGGAATTAGACAAACCACCATTTTGGGCACTCTGGCAAAAATTTTTTTAAATATATAACCCTAACTACGCCACTGTTACATTTTTTTTGGGTAATTCCCTACACGTCAAGCATAATCATTTTCGGTCCTCTATATTTTTGCATTTTTGCAAAATTTCGATAGGACGTCTCCTTCACCTTCAAAAACCCAGCTCAAGTTGCCCGTTATGTATAAGCTAGGTGTTAAGAAGCTCGATTTGCTTCCTGTGGTAGGCCTCCCATTATATGGAGAACCTGGGTTTGATTGACCCTAAGGAGTAGTGATGAGCTATGGAGCATGAAGCTTCTAGAGAAGTTTTGTTGTCAAAGTTCAATTTTTTGTACGATAACTGCAAAATACTTCAATATTTCAAACAATAAATTCAATTTTTTTTTTAATTTAATGTTCTAATTCTGGCTCCAGAACTATACTTTTCAAAGAAACCCGCTTTTCAGGTGTTTACGTTCAGATGTTCGATGACTTCTGAAATCGGCTCTAAACTATGGGACTGAAATTCTTGTGAAAGTGGCGCAATTCACCGTACCTGGTACGGGATATTGACAATCGCCTGTATATTAACGATTCAAACACGACTACGACATGGTTTTACTCCCTCAAAAATATGCTTCGTAGATTTTCTTATCAATTGATGGTAATTTGAATCTTAGAAAAGTTCGTGGTCGATTTTAAATGTTAAATAGCTATTGGAAAATTTTTGTATATAAAAAAAGGGAAGAAAATCAATGTTTACAAAACATAGATAAACACAGCAATGGCAATAAGATAATGCAACTTGATTTAAATATAAAATGTTAACGGAATAGTCCCGGACTAAGACCAAAGAGGCCACTGCTAATCAACATTTAGGGCCCCCTATTTCCCAAACAATGTTTACTCTGTAAGGAGAGTACGACTCTGTAGGTTAGTTGATTCTTCATAAAGGTAGGTACCTGCCTCCCTGACTTTCGAGAGAAAATAAATTATTTTTAAGTAAAGTTTTTGTGTATGTTTTAACTCTGCTAAAGAATACGTTGTTTAATATAATTAAAAGTAGTGTTGTCTCTTTCATTTTCTTGTACATAAAGAGTTTGGCTCATTAATTTTATGATTGCCGGCAAAAACGAAGACGATATACTTTGAGACAAACTATATACTTCCATGTCAAATTATAAAAAAATTTATTTTAAGCAACTATTTGTAAGCAAAATCAGCTGCGAAGAATATAGGCAACTGGTTGGGAAAAGTCAAGCGATTTGATAACGTCCCCGAGTTTTAAAAAATTCCTTCAAATGACAAAGTATGTTTACAAAATTAATGTTTACAAACCATAGATATACACAGCAATGGCAATAAGATAATGTAACTTGATTTAAATATAAAATGATAACGGAATAGTCACGTGCTAAGACCGAAGAGGCCCAGGGATAATCAACATTTGGGGTCCCCTATTTCCCAAACAATGTTTACTCTGTAAGGAGAGTACGACTCTGTAGGTTCCTTCATAAAGGTAGGTACCTGCCTCCCTGACTTTCGAGAGAAAAGAAATTATTTTTAGGTATAGTTTTTGTGTATATGTTATCTCTGCTAAAGAATTCGTTGTTTAATATAATTAAAAGTAGTGTTGTCTCTTTCATTTTTTTTGTACATAAAGAGTTTGGCTCATTAATTTTATGATTGCCGGCAAAAACGAAGACGATATACTTTGAGACAAACTATATATTACTTCCATGTCAAATTATAAAAAAATGTATTTTAAGCAACTATTTGTAAGTAAAATCAGCTGCGAAGAATATAGGCAACTGGTTGGGAAAAGTCAAGCGATTTGATAATTTCCCTGAGTTTAAAAAAATTCCTTCAAATAACAAAATTAAATAAAGTAGATAAAATAAGTATAATTCCTGTTTATAAATAACACTTGTTTTCAATGTTTCCATATAATTCGGGATATCCTTCAGACAATGCATCACTTAAATTTCCTGAGCTCGTGCATTATCTCATTCTGTCTATCATGAATTGTGCTTCAGTCATTATTCAGTTTCCCGTAATCTGGTGACTGGTACGTTTTCACTAAGAAGTCAACTGCCTTATTCTCCCTCATTTTTACCCTATTGAATTTATATATGTCACTATAAACGTGTCCATTCAAGCATGAAAAGATTCTATTAAAATACAAAACACAAATGCAACAAAAGCATAACACACACAACAAAGGATTCAATAAATATTCAATTATTATTTTATAAATGTAAAAAAGGTACTTACGAAATCCATTGGTAAATACCAGAAACGGTCAGTTCCCCCTTTTCACTAAGAGCATACTCTATCAGTTCTGTGTACGTGAAGGGTGGTTTCTTGAGACCGGAGTATCTGTAGCAGTGTCCTTGGCTCTTTCCATCACAAGTTTTTATTACAGTTGGCACCTAAAAAGCTATATATTAAATATTTATTTTAAAAAAATTAAACCATCAAGATTTACCTGTACTAAATGAGGTCTTAAAGACGAATTTTCTTGTACTATTTGCACGTTCCTGTTGATACTTTCTACCCCAGAAGCATCTAAAACATATTTTCTGCATTTTATTTAATTTTTCTTAGTCTATTTATAGCCAGAGCCCAGAGCTTCACCAAACTGGGCTAAATCACTGGCCAATGGTAGTCAGCAACGAACGGAACAGGTCAGTTTGGAGAACTTGGTGAACCTAGTCGAACAAATTTCTGCGGCTAGCCACTGAATTTCATGCTGGCAGTAAAGACGTTAAACCTTTATTTTATAGTAGTTATGTGATCTAGCTGTGAGTACACCACCAACCTAACCCACTTTGCTAAAGCATCAACTTTTTTGAAATATACCTACTAACTTAAAAATAATCAAAAACATCGAAATTAAAAAAAAATAGAAATAGAAATATAAATCATTTAGAAAAACAGTTCTAAAGTATTAGGAACCTATTGGTTTTTTAATAAAAAAAATGGATAGTTCTCCTCCTAGGTAATATCAATGTAACAAAAAAACAGGTGAAAAATCAATAGTTTGTAAACAAATAAATATTAAAGTGAACTGTTTACCTGGGACAGGGGGTAGTTCTTGAATTTTGTAATTTAACAGCCAAGAAAGATTTCCTTCTGTGCAATCAGATTCTATGCCGCTGTCTGAACCACGAGGACTTGGACTGGTTACGTCACGTGGAGAATCGAAATCACCATTTTTTAAGGTAATACAGTTTAAACCGTTAATATCTTTGGTATTCACATGCATTTCAGCTATGATATTGGGAATTTTATTAGTTGTATCCCAACAGCCATTTACTAAAACAACCTGTAAGGAAATTTTAATCAAGAAGAGTGATATCACGGTAAAATTTGTTAATTGAGTATCGCGGCTCAATGGTCTAGGGGTATGATTCTCGCTTTGGGTGCGAGAGGTCCCGGGTTCAAATCCCGGTTGAGCCCATTTTTTTTTTCAATTTCAAAATAAATTCGATTATTATTAGACTACTTTCATTACAAACTAATTTTGATTTACTAAGGAATGACTGATGGTGGCTAAATTATTTTTAAATTCCATTTAAAAGTACATACCTCCTCTTTAATCTCGCTTTTAATATTTTCTTCTCCTTTGATTGCAATTTGTGGAAAACTAGTGACTATGTTACAACTAATTTTAGAAGGGGGTTGTCCTGGATAAGGTCGATAAGATTGAGAAACAACCCTTCTACCATCTAATGGATTAATATATTCTATCTTTATGGGAGTTAAATTTTCGTCCAGACAATTTCTTATTATCATACTATTATTCATTTTGAATAGAAATTCAGTACACAATAGTTTCTCAAATTAAATAAAGACTGTATTTTGAATATTTATAGGAACGGTTCACCTTTTTGTACGTGTTGAATCAGTGGAAATTGGGATTAAAAAGCTTTCAAAAAATGCTAAGAAAATCTTGAAATGGTTTTTACTTAATTTGACAGGTCCAAGCCAACTACATAATATAATCACAGAATTGTAATTATTGTACCTGTTGTCGGATTTTAAAATATTTTTAATTTATTGAAATATCCACAATATTTGAATAATCTTTACAGCGTTTTCTAATTTAGGCAAATAAAATTGAGGTTTTTCATACGAAAGATGATTAGAAAAATACTATTGAGGTAAACAGATTATTAATTGACCAGGAAAAAGGCCACACAGAATTTAAATTATAGGTACATTATACCACAGAAAAAAAAGTAAGTTAAATGATGGTGGCTGGTGAAAGTAACTGAATAACAGATGAGTCATATGACATATCACTAACTTTACGGTAAAGTCTTTACCGTTTTTAACCTAAAAAACCAGCATTGAAATGAAATAGTACTCAAATAAGTCCGTTTGTCATACATCACTAGTACGTTTGTGTTACGTCACTTTCCTACTTAAGGTTAAGGTGTCTTTACACCAATCCCTATCCCAATCTCTAGTATCTATATACAAACGACCTCTGGACCTTTCATTATTTGAGGGGTCAATAAGTTCTGCAGCTGAATATTTTTCATACTTAAAAAAGTATATCCGTCGCCAGAACGTCGCGAGAACCTGTGCCTCCTTTTTTACAAATCCTAATCCTTATCTACTTCGTAAGTATAATGAGGCATAGAGCATAGAATATAGTATATATTAACCTTTCATTCTAATAATCCAGGACACCCTTATTAAATTATAGTATTGTCATCTGTATTTTCCTTTCAAATTTTTATTTTCTCATTTATTTTATAGCGCAATAAATATAAATTTATGTTTAAAATTGAAAAAAATATACTAAAACCTTTTAAAACTTCTATAATTGCAAAATAAAATAACTCTACACTTTTTTCATGTAATCAAAGTACAATTTTTTTCAATCCAAAAAATATAATAAATTTATATGAGACAATAAAAATATTATAAAAATATGAATGAAACATTTTTAGAAATTTTCAATCAGTTTTAGTGAAACATTGATTTAAAAAAATAATTAGGTGCATGTAAAAATATGGTGTGCATTTCTTGAAAAACTTTTTATACCTTTTAAAAACTGAACAATTCTGCACTTAATCACTTTTTAAAATTCAGCATATATTAGGTACAATATTTTGAATTTTTGGACGCGGTTGATTAAAGACCGGAACGTGTTCTCTATCATATACCGTAAAATAGTGGTGCTAGGTGCGGTAATCAACCCCACTATAACTTCTACATTAAAGGGCGCAGACGTATTTCTGATTTTCCGAGAATATTTCAAAAGTTTTGTTATAGGTAAATGATAAATGTTTGTATTTTGGATGAGGACCAAGTATTACTGATCATTTATTATTATTTTTGACAATGTATTGAAATAATTTTAAATAATAGAGACAAGTCTCTTTAGTGCACTGTGCCGCTCCAAATTTCCTTTCTGCCTTTGTTAGAATAGCTTCCAGTACGTAATCTACTAGAATACCTCCTGCCTAGTAACAAAAATACAGTACAGAAGAAATGTATCCATTCACCTATTGGATTCCAGTTTCATCACAGCTCAGAGGCGGTCATATTGAAGCACTAATTATTCTTCATCAAGTTTTACGCTTAATACATGGATAGTAGCAAGAAAAATTTTAAATTTCTGATATATAACAAAATTTTGAATTTATTAATTTGTAATTCATGCGTTGACACGACATCTTTGAGCAAACTGTGTAAATTACTATAGTATAGGAAACCACAGATATCCTTAGGAAACTAGAAACGAGCAAAATAATCATTCAGAGAGAAATACGCATGTGTAAAAACACATGCTGATAGTACCATATGGAAGATTTGACACATCTATATTATTTATTATAGAATAAGTTAGAATTAATTTAAAATAAACAAAAATGGCTGCTGCTAGTAGTGAAGGTTTGCCAACAACAACAATTAATAATTCTTTTAGGGTAGAAAACAATAATATTCCATCTAGATCACCTTCTGTTTCTTCTGTAAATAACGTATGGACAAGTTTAGTTGTATCCAAACCAGAAAAAAAGAAAGGAATCAAATTCAAAGGTCTGTATTACAGTAATTTTTATTTCTCTCTAATACCTATAACAAAACAGCGATTTTCTGAATTTAAGACAGTGTTTGTTTATTATGGCTTTAATTTTATTAATTTCTATTACCTTTTTATGAATTTCTTTGATCTTTTACCTTAACCATTGTTTATACCAGATCATAGTGGGATGAGTGGGAGTTAGATTTGTTTATTTTTAACAACATAAATAACATTGTGGCAAGGTTAAAGTGGGCTTGCCAATTATTATCATGAAGATTTTTCTTTTGATGATAAAATTCAGAAAAATGGGAGATAACTTTCTTGACATTGAATATATTTTCAAGTGTAATAAGAAATTATCCACTTTTCACTGCATGTCTTTATTTTTGTTTTCTTGGAAGCTATTCTATTTTCTGGAGGACCATCTTTTCTCTAGGGTATTTATTTAATAATTCCTTCAAATATTGAAGTGATTCCAGGACAACAGAGATATAGGAAATATATTTATTTATTTATTTATTAATAAACGGGATCACCCCCTTGTAGAAAACATTTATAAATACAGATAAGTATAAAACTATACAATTTAGTTTGTAGTTACAAATTTAAACAAAAACATCAAAAATACACCATTACTATAATAAAATACGATAAAATGACATAATGTAGTAATTGACATACCAAAATAATAAAATAAAAGGATAATAATATAAAATAATGAACATCAGCTCATTACAACTCTTAAATTACTTTTGAAATTATTCAATGAAACTCCAGTAAAGTTATGCCCCAAATCACAATATGAATTTACTGACCATGCAAGCCGTGAATCTGTGCAATGGTAACCATAATTGGTACTGTGAAAGGGAACCTCCAAAAGGTTGTAACTATGAGTGACTCTACTGGGAATTTTAAAGGAAAACAATGCAAGAAGTTCTGGACACGAGGTGGTGCCCGAGATCAACTTGAATAGTACAGTAAGTTCCATGTAGGTTCTTTTATTTTCCAAAGACATAATGTTAATACTGTTCATGATATCATTGTACCTATAATGACCAACTGGGATATGCATTTTGTAAGCTACATGCCTTAGAAATTTATATTGAACTTTTTTCAAAGAAGATATATGAACCCTATAATGTGGGGACCATATTACACATGCATATTGAAGAAGAGAACAAACTAAACTATTATAAAGAATTAGTATCTAACAAAATATAATCTAGAACTTTAAACCCTTAAACAGGACTTATTTATATAATTAAATTAGCTTGAAGTATTTCATTTCAAAATGTAATGAATTGACATAAATACATTCATTCCCTTTTGCCACTTTTCAATAGCATTATGATATCTATTTGCAGCTCTGTTCATTCATCAATTCTCTTAGTTTGCTAAGGACACATTTTCTGAATACACTTTCTAAAGAATTAAATTTAAATTCTTGTGATTTAGTTTCGAAGGCATCTGTTAAAATATTTGTGCATTAAAAAATGCAGTATTCCATTTTTAAACACCACTTTGAAGTAGTCATTAGAATGACTACCACATACTACTAGATGCCACCCCTGTGCAATGTGTATTGATTTTCGCGTTTAACCACATGCCCAGAACTCAACCCCAGAAATCAATAATTTTTACTTCAAAGTTTCTACATAACAAGTGCGGTGTTCTGAGAATGTCTACTCCGAAATCATCTAGAGTAACTTTTTAATTCGAAAGAAGTAAATTAAAAATCAAATGAAAGTTCAAGAGCTACCTGCCGAAGCGGGCTCCAATGCCATGGAGCAAGAAATGGCCGGAGCCCAAGACACTATCTATTTGTGTAATTTCCGTGTATCTGTTGATGGAGAATGGTTGTGTCTGAAGGAACTTCAGGATGTCGAATTTAACATGCAAGAGTCAATTACCAAGGCATTGTCTACTCCTTCCCCTGAAATGCCTGTGCATCCTTTCGGTATGGTTCGTTTTATAATTTTATGGATGCGGCTTTAACAGACATGACTCATCATAATGAAATGATGATACATTGCATTGCAATTTAATTGATAAATAAACAATATTGATTTTCTTATTATCACAGGAAATTAATCACAAAAAGAGTTGATAATTAGAGTGGTAAACTACACTGTAAAATTGTTTACAATGTTGAATATAAAATGTACTTTTCCTACTGTATTCAATTATTTGTCTCCTGTTATTTGAACAAAATAATTAAATGTATTTTACACATTGTTCACTTGCAACTAGAGTTGGACCTAGTGACGAGATGCTAAGAGTTTTGATAATTGGTGATATCATAGATTCTGACATGCTCTTTCTGAGATTATACCTTACCACCCTGTATCTTTGCCGCTCGCGTTAAAATATTGAAAAAATGCTGACTAAAAACAGTTTTTTTGACAATATTTCGTCTATTTTCTACATATTTTATGTGAAACTGCTAGGTACATTTGTCCAATCAGTATTATTTTTTAGGTCGAGATCCGGTAGTCATAGAAAGAAGTAACTTAGTAAACATAAGTAAATTAGTGGTTAAGGAACTAATAGAACAGTCTCTGAGATATGGAAGAATGTTAGATTCAGATCACATGCCTCTGCAACATTTCTTTATTGTTTTAGAGCATGTGCTAAGGCATGGACTTAGACCCAAAAAGGTTTGTAAATATTTCAAATTTTTATTTTTTTTATTTTTTTATATTTCTCAAAAAAATAATAACAAATATTATTGTACTGTTGATTAGTTAATATCTTTTTGGGTTTTCAGGGCTTACTGGGCCCGAAAAAAGAGCTGTGGGATATTTTACAAATGGTAGAAAAATATACACCAGAGGCACAAGATATTACCGCCAGTGTTAGGGATTTACCAACAGTCAGGTAAAACAACTAATTTAGTTTTGGAATATTTGTACACTGTTTGTTCTATTTCCTTGCCTCTTTTCCTTCAAAGATACTGTTCACACACATTTGCTTTGCTTTAATCAACCTCTTCATAACCAATTAATTTATTTCAGAACACATATGGGTCGAGCAAGAGCTTGGTTAAGATTGGCATTAATGCAGAAAAAGTTAGCTGATTATTTAAAAGTTTTAATCGACCATAAGGATGAGGCTCTTGCAGAATATTTTGAACCTGATGCTCTAATGTTGAGTGATGAAGCTATTATAATTATTGGACTTCTTGTTGGCTTGAACGTTATTGACTGTAATCTTTGTGTTAAGGTGAGTCAATAGTTCAATAGATTCTTGTAAGTCATAGAGGTGAGTAGAACAAAAACACTCTCCACGAATCTAAGTAAATATTTTAATTTAATTTTGGTATTTTCTTTTTAATAATATATCCTTCTAGTTCTTAATATCAGTAGTAGTATAAGTGCCTGCCCTATTTTAGTTCATTTTCTTTCATTTTTTGACAAAAAAAATTGTAACACAAAATCTTCATTTAGCAATATTCGAACCGAGTTTACAGCTTGGACATTTATTTTAATTTTTGATTAGGAAGAAGACCTGGATTGTCCTCAGGGAGTCATAGATTTTTCCTTGTATCTCAGATCTTCTAGTCATGTTTCAACAGATTCCAGTAATGAAGAACAAGGTGATGCAATGATCACAGTATTGGATCAAAAAAACTACATAGAAGAACTCAACAGGCATTTGAAGTAGGTACTCAAAAATATAACTAGAATACAAATTTGTTTAAAATTTTCATCCAGGAAAAATTGTTTTTACTACCGTCTGCTACCGCCTTAATCTTCCTAAACGTGCTGGAAGACTGGTCACTGAGTGTTTTGAATTGCTAATTAAACCCCATAATCTACAATGCTCTCTTTATACATTTCATTTTATGCCGTCGGCTAAGAAGATTAAAACAGTTTGTTTTTTTACTTAGTGCAACCGTAGCCAATCTTCAAACCAAAGTCGAATCCCTTACCACGACAAATGCACTGATGAAAGAAGATTTAGCAATAGCCAAAAACAATCTATTGGCCTTGTATGATGAAAATAGACAGTTGAGATTAGATTTAGGCATTGAATCGGAGGGATATACAATGGGAGCAAGCGGTGTACAAATAACGAAAGTAGAAGTAAAGGAACAAAAAGAAGTGAATAAATTAGTCGGTAGTGAAGTAGAAGAATTAAAACAGAGGTTAGAAGAAGAAAGGAAGCTTAGACAAGAAGCTGATCACGAGCTAGAAATGCAAGTAAGTATTTTATACTTTACATAATATAAGCTAAGTTCGGTATTTGCATAGTAGAGGCGACGGATTTTTGGTCAGGTTATTACAGATTAATCTGAGCAAATTGCATATATATAATTTCAATATAGAACATTTTAGCCAAAGACATGGAGAATGGATGAATAAAAATTAAAAGTTAGTGTAAACAACACAAAACCACTACGATATTTATCTGGTAACTACAACATAACCTCAAAACATCACAGATGTACAGATTTACATCGGACTGATCAGAGCGGAATAACCGAACGGTTCAGATTTACATCGGACTGATCAGAGCAAAATAGCCGAATAGTTCAGATTCACCTCCACTACCTCTAGATGGATTCAGACTAAAAAGATTGATCAGACACAAAAAACGAACGCAACTATCAGCGATACAATTGGTCGACAAGTATATTATCACAGAATACACCATCCCAACAAGAAGCGAAGCTTGTGCTATTTTACAATTCATGTTCTGAGTGCGCATGTCTGACAGTCGCTATTTTAAGCCCCTTATCTGTCAATGACATGTGATTTTATTGTTTACCAAAGATTTTTTGTTGTTGTAAGCTTTTTGATTATTTACATATTTTTTTGTGTTTTGAACGATAAAATTTGTTTACAAAATTACATTTATTAGTTATGGCGCCAAAAACTTGTGCAATTCGTGGCTGTCATTCAAGTTATGGATGAATAATTAGGCAATCCAGTGACCTGTCAAATAAAATTCAATATGGCGACACAGGGCAAACAAATGTGATTTAATACATTGTAGATCGTGGATTTTCATATACATAAGTGTTTATTTTGGAGAAAGGTGCTTTTATTTTGCTTTGGTGTCTCTATACTAATAATATACAATAAAAAGTTCCGTTTTATAAAACTTTTAAGCTGGGTATATCAATTTAGGACCAACTTTTGGTTGTGTACTTATATAAGAACATTATTTTTTTGTTAGTAGTTTTTAGACTATCAAGAATTATTATTTAATATTTACGGGTAAGTATGCACTGACTAAAACATATACAATATTATAATGAAAGTGAAACTTTTATGAAATTGCTGGCATTAAAATTTCACTGGTTTGAATTGGAAGATATCACCTGCAGTATTTAACTTTTATGCTTACAGATTTCAGGACTGAAACACCTACTTCAAAATGCCAACAACTTTTATTGTAGTCGGTTGTGGGAGCCGTTCAAACCGAGACCAAGTAAGCTTTTTTAAGGTCCCAGCTGTTTTAAAAAACACATTTTTGGTGCACAAGAATGAATTAAGTAAGAAGTGTAGAGAATTGTGGTTGGCAGCAATCAATAGAAATGATTCAACAGAATCAAAAATCAAATATCAGGCAGTATGTAGCAGGCATTTTGTTCAGTTTTGTTCAATAACAATATTTATAAAAACTAAGAAAAGTGATATACCTATTTTAAATAAAAAATACTAATCAAATGAGCAATAAACTAAACATTAATAAAATATAAGTACTAAATTGAAGCAAAATATACTAATAAATTCGACTAAAAAGTCTTGAGCACTGTTTATGACTGAATTATGGAGGGTAGAGGTGAGGAGAACCGTCTCTGTGTATGAAAAAGTGTCCGTAACAGCGCGTCCAATAAGGGTGGCGCTGCGGCACGTTAGGATACTTTTTAAAGAAAGCGCCAAATTGATCAGAAGAAGATAGAGAAATAAACAAGGTAAATAGTTGAAGTTTTGTATACGGGTATTTTACTAACTACTCTAGTCATGAAAATTTTTAAATATTTAAACTCAGCACACTTCACTCCGTCTACAATAGCTATGTTCATATTAGATTTTTTTGTACGCCAGCGCTACTCTGGCAGATAATTGAAGCTTTATTGTCAGTATACAGCTGGACACTTTTTCAACTGTCCCCCCATACAAGACGGTTCTCCTTACCTCTACCCTCCATAGACTGAATAGAAAATACAAAACTAACCTATCTGTCTAAATTGTTTGCCCTGCACGGCTATATTAGGTCACGTGATTTGGATTGCCTAATTGGAAAACACAACAAAACTTGTGCAATTCGTGGCTGTCATTCAAGTGATGGATGATAATAATTGAAGAACACAACAAAACTTCGATATCTATGGAGAAAAGTTTACTGTCGCTTCTTTTTTATAACTTCGTTGTCACAGATATCAGTACATTTTCTCTGGGTGTAAAATTTAATTCAGAATCTGGTTAAGTGTAAGTTTTAAATATATAAATGATAAAAATTTTATATTCAAGCACCATACTAATTGTTGAAATTTTATCATCATTCACTGAAATTCTTTTTATTGTAAACTGATATTATTAATATATAATCTATTATTATTGTATTGGTTTTCAGACTCAGCCTATCCTACATATAGTGCTACATAAAAACGTACTTACACATATAATTTCGATAACAGTATAGAAAATAATCATTTGGTTAAACAATAGCTCATTATTTTTAATAATGGATGGTACCTACTCCAAAAACAGAAGCTAAAACTTATATTTTTCACAATATATTCTTTGGTTTCACTTTTTTGCGTGTAGTTAACATTTAATTTACATTTTTTGAACAATTTTCTCAGTGTAACTTGATCCGTTTTATCTGTCAACGTCAGTTTGAAGGTCACGAAATTTTGCCCCCAAAACATCAAAGGATTTACGCCGGCTTTCGTTTCTTGTTTGGCTGGTGTATTCTGTGATAAAATTGGCCCCTTTCAGACATGGGCATACAAAAGAAGGATCGGATCGGAGGCTTCGTTTCTTGTTAAGCTGGTGTATTATTTGGCCAAAATATTCCGATCTAACATATTTAAATTACACTGATCTGAGGGGTTCTACCGAACAGTTTTCGGATTTACCTTCACTACCTCTAGACATAATAAACGAACGATTCAGATTAAAAAGATTGATTGGACGCAAATAACGATCGCAGCTCTTTATTGCATAATTAATTAATTGAATGGGGTCTTGTGGTATAATTTAAAAAACGCCTCGGTGTATTTTGTAGATGTGTATGAAGGCAGAAATGGAGGTAGCTATGAAATTGTTAGAAAAAGATATCCACGAAAAGCAGGACACGATAGTTTCTTTACGTCGACAATTAGACGACATCAAATTGATTAATTTAGAAATGTATAAAAAACTTCAGGTAAGACATATTTTGTCGTGCTTTGAACATAATACATTATTGATGCATTTTACATATATTTTTTTAATCATGATCACCATTTCACATTATCACACCATTTTTTGGAAAATTGTACGGAGCAGCAGCAGCATCATGTTGTCAGAAAAAAAAAAGTATGTTAAATCAGTCGGCTGTGGGATTTTTCACTCATTTGGGGAAGTTCTGAGTGGAATAACTGTACAGATCATTTGAAAACTGTTGCTGGAATTTACAGTTTAGAATACAATTATGATTTTTTTTTTCGATTTAACCGCATGGAAATGACATAATAATTGTTTTCTTTGTTGTGTTGAAGTTTTTGTGCAACAACTTGACTGATTATAGGAGTGTGAAATGGAACTAACTCAGAAAGGTGAGATGGTGAGTCGACTGCAAGCGAAAGCCGGCCAAATCGGAAAGATCCTCAACAACTTAGAAAAATACAATCATCTTCTAAAAGATGATAAAAGACATATCGATAAAAAGCACGATAGGAAATATTCTCTTTGTAAAACTTCTATTAGAGAAAATAAAAAATTCGAAGGCGCCCAAGAATCATGTAGTAGTAGTAGTAGTAATAATATGGGAATCGAAAGCAAAGATCTGGAATTCAAACAACCTACTCCTTCTGATTCAACAGAATCATTTATCAAACTTGATTTGGAATTGAATTCTCCTGATCCAAAGGAATAAATAAAATGTCTTTCAATTAGATAAAATAGGCGCTGAAAGCAATTTTTAGTTTTGCAACAGTTAGATTTATTTATTACTCGAAAAATGAATTTTAGTTGCCATCGATATTCAATTATAAATATGTATGGTTATAAATTTTGTAATATTTGAAGAAGCTCCGCGAACAAAAATGTATTTATCAGCGTCTATCCCAATTAAATATAGGATTTTTACGATAAAAAGACGAATATGTCATTTTTAGTTACTTTCCTGCTTATCAGAATAAATATTAATTTACCAACTGTTAATACAATTTATCCTCAACAGCCAGGGCAATTTACAAATAACGGGTTGGCAAAACTTCAAGGCGTTGTCAGATCAACTGTTAAAATTCCCCAGTTTGTTTTGACCTTTATTGACATAATATTTACAAGTTTTTTTCGTCAATTATTTAGTCAAATCTGCAGTGTGTAGTTAATAAATTGCCGAAGCAGCTGAACAGTAAATGGTAACATCTTTGTTAAGGTATTTTGAACGAGAATGCCGAAATGGGGGCCCGTTTCTCGCGCTTACTGCTGTAAGAGACATAAGTTATAGTATTCCCTATTTGTATTCATTATTATGTCAATCTAACATCAGATTTACTTTTCTAGTTTTCGTTAGGTAAAGAAAAAAAACTACAGCTTGGCAACATCACAATATTTAGTTTTGCAACGTCATCCTCTTTTTATCGTAAATAAACTATATGTCGTTTGATTTAACTTTTTACTAATTAGATATTATACTTTACTTATATGGAAAAAAAATGTAGATGTGACTTATTTCAGGAAAGCGAGGCTTCTCTAAGACATAAAATCGAGTTTATTACCAAGCTAGAAGCTAAAGCACAATCTATGACAGAAACTGTACAATCGCTCGAAAATAAGTAGGTACCTTTTGATTTTTTTTTTCTCTATTTTGATTTTTTAACAGAAATTAAGTCAGGTGTTTGAGGATATGAAAAGTGACAAAAAATATTAAGAATTTGAATAGTCATTGATTTATTAAATATTTCTCTTGGAGAGAAAATAGTATTAATGAGACTGATTAAAAAAGAAAGGTAAAAAGCGACAGAGTGGTCCATTCATGTGAGGAAGGAATATTTATTGCGGTGTTTAATAGCTTTTTCGACGAGCTAAACTGTTGAGATAATAGAGAGATTTTAAGCCACATAAATTTTGACATACGTTACACGCTAAACGTTAAACTGAGCAGCGCAGTCTTTCTAAAATAGCGGATGACATTTTTAATTATTTTAGTTTTTGAAGTCATAACCCGTGAACGACGTTACACGTTAAACGTTATTTTGTTTGGTGTAACTAACCTAAAATTTTCTGTTTGCTTAATTCGATTTGTATACATTAATTATGGATAATATAAAAAATATAATTAGACGTCGAAATTATCAAGGTCTAATAGAAGAACTTATAAAGGACGCTATTCTTCACGAAATTTTCAGCATACATTAGGCAAAATTAACGTTTAAAATCGGCGTTGACAAGTTAAAATATTCAAAGTTATATATTATAGTATATTTTGAGACCCAAAATATAATATCTTTTGTGGCATTACTTATTCTTTTTCTCTTATTTTTGGGAATCAAACCACAATATTTTATTACTAGTTAATCTTGGTAACGGTAGCTGGAACGCTACCGAAACGTCGAAATAAAAAATAAAAAACATTATTGTGGTTTGATTCCCAAAAAATAAGAGAAAAAAGGCCAAAATATAATGAAGTATTGAAATATGTTATTTAAATTTATTTGTGCATAGTTTTAATACAATTCTAATAGTTTTTCATATTTTTTTTATTCAACGAAATAAACATAATATACTTGACAATTATGTCAAAACCTTACCGCTTAATCAGGTTTCGTTTATTTCGACGTAAATAACGGAGTACGTTATCGCTTATTGCGCATGAGCAAAATAACCGATAACGTATAACGTTGATCAAATAAGTGGCTTAAAATATCTCTATTTACGTGTGGCATTTTAAGATTCACATTAGTTTTCTTAAAAGTTTGCTATCTTTATTTATTGCTTTATATTGTTTAAATGACATCTCATTGTTGTGACCGCTTGTTAATCGATTATTTTTCTTTCATTCAATATTCTGAAAATATTGTTGGACTTTGGAATTCTGTAAAAGTTTGAACTTTTTATAATCTCCTATGTTTTTCTGAATTGCAAACCGCAAGTATATGGATGTAGGTTTATTTTTCTATTAAACATAATCTACATTCTTCTTGTTCCTCTAGTTTGAGCCTGTCAAAATCCATACTACGGTCTTACTTACATTTGTTCTCACTGCAGGAGTATATTTGACTACCTACTTCAGAATGACTCCAAAAAAAGAGCTACTATAATTGATTGAAGCGTCGAAACCTATAAAAAATGTCAAATTTATTACTAATTTAACTTTAACCTAGAATAACTTTGAAAAGAGTGAAAATTTCAAAAAATTATGGGAGCAATTTTTTGTAGAGCATCAAATTTCCTACAAGAAAATATACCAGTCATTTCGCAGTATTGCTCCCTACGTAAGCTATAAAATTCCAAATCACAAGCCATTTTTTTCCATGTTATTTAAATGGGAAATAGAAATTATCAATGCAGAATGCAACACCTCTTAAAATAAATATGAAGAGTTGAAAATTTTACAGTCCAATAACATTTTCAGTATATTGGAAGAAAAAAAATTTTTTTCTCCTAACAATTGTACCAAAAGTATATTATACTAACATTAAGTTGTCATTACTTGCTTAAAACCTTTTCGATTTATTTATCCTAATATCAAGCAATGTTTAAAGAATATTTAAAAAAATTGGTATCATTCTTTGAATATGTGATAATATATATATTATTTAATATTTAAAATAAAATAATTAATGGAAATTAAGCTTGGATCATAATCATTTTAACTTAAGTAGAAAAAAAAATACCTGTAGGTTATTGTTATATAATCATGTTGACATATATAAAAATGTTGGCAAACCTTCACTACAAGCAGCTACTAGTATTTAAATTACATTATTTGAAATAATATGGTATTTTATTGAAAATTATGAATATTATATTCTTGTAACGTTCCTAGGATCTGCATTACAACATTCGATGTGATGTATAATAAAACTTTGTATAGCGCAAATATTGATTTTTACTTTTTTTGCTTAAAAGTGTCAAAATAAAAGTAATTTTCATCACGTGTGAATTTTATTTCCTCCCCATATGTAGTTTTTCTATTGTATTTTATTTATATTAATTTTTGTAGTTTAGGTTTGCCATTATTTTTTGTTGTTTATTTTGCTTTCAAACTCATTTTATACACTTATTAGTTTATTTTTTATATCATTAAAACAAAGTTTCCTATATAGAAGATGAGTATACATGAACAAGATAAATGTGGACATGTATACGTGTGATAGCGAGAATATGGTGCTCACCTCTCTAAGGGTATCTTATTCTTCTATTACCACATAAATTTTACAAGAAATCCTCTACCAAGAACGTCGAATCATTTAAAATCTATAATATATAGGACAAAGACTGCCTAAAAGTACCCTAGGAAAGCTGTAACCAAGTGAGATTAGGTAGCATAAGCCTTCAAGTTTCAATAGAAGTCTTGACAGGACACTGCAAGACGAGCTTCTGTGGAATGAAAGGAGAAACCACCATTCACATACTTACAAAATGCATAGCACTACAGTTCACATTCTTTTCTTCAGGTCTTCTAGTACAACTTCCCTCCATCTTTTCCTTGTTTTGTCTCTTTTCTTTTTGCCTTCCGGAACTCTCCATGCTATTTGTTTCACTGTTCTTCCTCCTTCCATCCTTTCTATGTGCCCTAACCACTGAAGTCTTCTTGATGTAATAGTTGCGTCTATTTTGGGTTCACGATAAATGTTATATAATTCTTCGTTAGTCCTTCTCGTAAACACCCCTTCTACTTTTTTTCCTCCCAGAATTCTTCTTAACATTTTCCTTTCCCATCTAATTACACTTTCTCTTTGTTTTTTGTTTAAAACTCATGTCTCACAACTATACAATATCGTAGGCTTCAATATAGTACTGTACAATTCTAAAATTCCTGAACTGGAAGGAAATCGCAACTTTCTCATAGGAACTGAGTAGAAGAGGCCACAATAGATGTTTCAGGTTTCAGTGAATGTCCATCCCATACTGTACCAACTAATCCGGAAAACCAATCAACTTTCAAATTTTAATAACAGCCACTAGTACCGCTTTAAGAAGTAAACTAAGACTGTAGTGACTTGTTTTCCTATACATTCTCAATACTTTTTATCCCTTATTTTGTGGAAGTTTGAAAACATTATTAATAAAGCAAAATTAAACTTGGTTCATGAAGATCTGTAAAGAGTATTTTTAAGGTACCGTGAAAGTGAATCCCATCGAGTAACGGCTGAACAACTAAAACGTGAAGTCGATTTACAAGCAGCTCAAGTTGAAGAACAAGCAAATAATATTGAAGGTGATCTGAAAGTCGAGAGGGAGTGGAGGCTATCATTACAGTCAACAATGCAGCAAGACAGAGAAAAGATATCAAAGTTACAGATTGAGAATGGGCAGCTCAAGTTGGTTGCTCAGGTATTAATGTTTGAATTTTTGCTAATATATGTTTGTAATAATGTATTTTGTTCAAGAAATACGCCCGGTTACAAGAGGACTACTATACGCTAAAAGATCAATGTTTGGAACAAGAACATACGTTGGAAGAATTGGGTGGGCAATTAAGAGAATCTAAATTACACATATCGGATCTGAAGGAAGAAATAAATAAAAATAGACCGGATGGATCGTGGGCTAAAGATAACACAGCCGCTAATTGCAATGCTTGCAACAAAGAATTTAATTTAACTCGAAGAAAGGTAAGTGATTATTCTTGGACTATTCAAGTAAACCTGAAATTTTATTATATCACTTTTATACTGACAAAATATTTTTTGTTCTTAACTGTATTTTTAGCATCATTGTAGAAATTGTGGAGAAATATTTTGTAACGCTTGTTCAGATAATACCATGCCTCTTCCTTCATCTGCAAAACCAGTTAGAGTTTGTGACGATTGTCATCTATTGTTACTAGGTAGAATTACTTCTGTGATCAATTAATTTTAAGTGTAAATATATAATATATATAAAAACAAATTATATTTATATACAATTTTATTTTGAATCAAATAAAATATAAAAGTCTGATAATTCATATAATTTTTTTTATTTTTTTCCTATATACACTTTTAAATACATTTTAATACCAAAAAATATGAAAAATGGACGGATTACATAGAAACTAAATTTACAATTTAAATATTTAGATTATTTTTTGGAGATTCTTGATTACATAATAACAGATCTCATATTTTATTCTTAAAAATATACAATAATTTCCCCAATACTTTATAAGAAAATGGAATGATTTATTGTATTGAATATTTTATAAAGGCACTTTTAAAAGTGGTATAAAAAAATTTGGACGGATTATTACTCAAATACTAATATTATAGCTAGAAAATTTATAATCTCTGTCAATAAATGAAAGTTAATAAACTAACTAGAAAACAAATAAAACAATTTGTCTTGATAAAGAGATTCAGTCAGTCTACTAGTCACATATGTAAGAGTTGGCTTCATTGTTGGAATAAATTATCAATTTAAACAAATATATGACTGTTTCCTATCACTAAAAAACAGAAGTTATCCTTATACAAGTTGATAAAGGATTAGTACCATAGAAGCTGCTATAAATGTTATTGATGATTTAATTGAAATTCCACTATTACATCTATGATCCAAGAAGCAGAAGCACCAGGTTGTTTCATCGTAATAGTTCCTACAAAAAACAATTTTTACATTACAATATTTATAATGACTTGTTTATAACAGTTAACATAAATTGAATAAGAATTATAATAATATAATTGAGAATATAGCAGTGGAATTTTAATATGTACATTTACCTGTAAATATCCAATTCCTTTACAGTGTTGTTGACATAATTGGCAAGTTTAACATCCACAGCAGCAGGTCGGCAGCCTTCATAATGATCTGCAGGAATATCTGTACGAAGACTTTGCAAAGAACTTAAACAGTCTCTTGTTATAACAGTTTCACCTAAAAAATGATATGGTATTATTGGTATGAAATTTAATGCAAAGATACTTAATATGCATAGTAGCATTAATTTAGTAATCACATAAAAAATTATTCTAGAATAATTCCATAACACTGTTAATTTCTACTTCAGTATTCAGTAGCCTATATGATTATTAGTATACCTAATACCCTACTTATTACCATCTTTTTGTTCAAGAATTTTTACACAAACATCATCATCTTCTGGGCAAATTTTTGTCCAGTGAAAGAGCCAGTTGAATGGGGTTCCACAACCTGGCTGGGTGGAAACACATTGGTAACACCATATTGCAGAGCCTAAAATGTGTTTATTGAACTATCAAATTGCATTTCGTTTTTTAAAACCTTTTAGAAACATTTATAGAATAAAAAGCTGTTGATTCATCATGACCACACCCAGTGTTAATTTCAAAATTATCACGAAAATGACTTACTTTTAGCAATAAAAGATATAAAGATGAGCTCAACAGCTAACAGAAAATGTTTTACCATTTTTATAACTTAATTTTTATTTTATTTAAGTGAACACAATGTATTTTTCATTGATCTTGTGTTCAGTTTTCACTTGAAAAAGTTGAAAATGTGTTAAGTTGTTTACAAACTACACTTTATCTCTCTGTTCTATTGCGATCTAAGACCACAGAGTACAGTGTACTCTGTGCTAAGACACAGTGACACAGATCACCAACGAACATTGACAGTTCATTGCAGATCACAGATATCTAAGATTGTCAATTGTCATTATATCCACATACCACCCACAGAAATAAGAACAAATTATAAGCAACAATAAGGTATGCAATTATACAGACATTAGTGCATGTTTGATGGCATACCTATTAGAGAAGTAACTTTCTAGTAGATGGCAGCATCGAACAATATTTTTATTGATAATGATTGACCTCTCTATCATATCAAAGAAATCTGTAGTTTCCCTTTCCGGATTCCGGAGATTGTCATTTGGTAAAATGGCGTGCAGGGCCAGGCAGGCAGGGAAAAATGCCGTTTATAGTTTATTAATTTTGTGCATTATGTATTTATATGAAATAATTTTACCATAAATGAAATTATTATTATTGTTCGGGATTACAGTCGATCCAAAGGCGGTACAAAAACAGATAGGTATGTTGAAATAGACGTTGATATATTTCATTGTTTTTTTATTCATCTATAAAAACTACAATATATAATATTACTATACCAGTCCAACCGTTTAATCAATATGTGAAAATTGTTCATCTTAATATTATAATAGCATTAAGGAAGGCATAAGGTCTGGTTAACTATATTTACGATTAAGATTACAAGCTTTTAGAAAATTCAATGGGCTATTTCCCCTCCCAACACAATTTCTTTGTAGGTAGTAGATACTAATTATGAATATTCTATTCTATTTTAGATATGTTATTTTCTACAAGTTTTTGTCGATACAGTTGCTTCAATAACCCGATTGCCATTTTTTGGACTAATAGGGTGTTGTAGAACAACAGATGCAAAAGCTCTACGAAATATGAAGTTCGGAAATGTCCATAATTGACAGTATCCATTAGAAGTCGGAAATATCCCAGGACCCAATTATGTGTTTTTTCTCTGTGTATAATATGGGTACAAGCATCGCGATAGAAACTTTCTAATGTATTGAGCTGGTAAGTTTATTATTTATAAGTTGAGATATCTATTTCAAATTAACGCAACACTTGGTAATAGTCACTAAAAACACAAGAGCTTTTTATTTTATTGGGTAATTTTAGGTTGTTTAATGAAATACTGTTGCCTAGCAAGTGTAGACGAGAAAAACTGTCACTCTCTTTTAATAGTTGACAGTTTTTATCATCTTATTGCTAAAGGAAGCAGTTTAGAATTAAAACAACACAAATTTACATAACAATGCAAACTTTATTTATGAAGTACTAAAAATTTTTATTTGAGCATCCAATTATTTAACACACAGTGATTGAAATTCATATGAGAAATACTATTATCGCTACAGGTGCCATGGTTAATCATTTTTGTAGATGCTGAACTTTGCTTTTTCCAAATTAATGGATTGAATAATCCTCTAATGATGCTCTTTGTCAATTTCTAATTTATTGATGATGAATTACTTAATTCCCTAACTGCTGCTGTTCAAAAAGTTGAAAAGTGTTGCAAGTGTAGCAGCCTGTATTAGCAGGCACAGGTAGACTTTGATTCAAAGAAGAAT
>CAJUYG010000035.1:256558-268130 GCA_910591675.1 Galerucella calmariensis | reverse complement strand
GTTTTAATTTCTTCTTGCATGAATCCACCTTTAGTCATATTATAGTTTTGACAGAAGATCAAAAAGCTACCAAATTAATTTATTAACGTCTATTTGAACATACCGCATTTGGATAAAGCTTGATTCCGGAACAACCCTTATTCCTTGTTCAATTTTGCAATGAATATTCATTTCTGTGGTTTTGAGTGTTTTAGCCAGAACATAATCACAAAAAGATTTCAATCTTTCGTTAATTCCAGTAGTCTATGCTTTACTCGTTTATGGTGTATGCTGAAAGTAGGAAATAATTTGAAAAATGGACCTAATTCTCCTTGTGAATGGACGAGAAAACTCGAAAGTATGCTGGTAAATGTTAGAACCACAGATGACCTAGTTAACAATAGCTATTTCCAAAAGCGTTCATATCATAGAGAAATATAATATAGTGGTTCATATGTAACAGTCATATGAATGGCATATGTATGATTTTGTGAGAAGGGAATTCCTGAAAAGCTTTTTTTCGCATAAACGCATCTGTACAAGGAAAATTGAAATGGAGCACTATTTACTTCAATAACCCCTCTATTTTAAAAGACAAAAAAGAAGAAAAATAATAATTGTCAAATCAACGCCGTCAACTGTCGTCTTCGTAGTCAAGTTCATTATGGTTGGAAGTTAGAAGCGAAAGTAGATCACAGAGATAAAGCGCCCTACTAAAGCCAAGCTGTAATTTTATTTAATGTAATTTGTTGATAAATATAGAAATAATTAATATATTTCTACTTTATTTTTAGTATCCTAATTGTGAGTATATAGATATTATAAATAACTATTTTTTACTATTTAATGTATTTAATAAACAGGAATGTTTTATTGGAACACATTGAGGTTACGATCTCTACTTTTTAGAAATATTTAGGATTTAAGGTGATAGAGAATTATTTTACAAGCTATAGTTCAAATTGAAAATATATGTTTTGTTGCTAGTCCTCCAATGAAGATAATCTTGATGTGGAAGATATTAATAAGCTTTTATATGTAATGTTTTAGATATAAGAGCTTGAAATGGGTGATAGTGATGATGAATACGATAGAAAACGACGTGATAAATTCCGAGGAGAAAGAGCAGAGGCTAGTTATAGAGGAACTGATCGTGTATCAAGACCAAGAGATGATTGGGTTGAAAGGTATCAAGTCTAGTAACTTTTTGTTAAATTATCTATGTTGAAAAGTCACGTATTTTATATAATATTGTACAAATTGAAACTTTTAGAGACTCATGGCCTCGTCCTAGACCAAGGGAATATAGAAGTAGTGTTCGCGATAGAGGATATTCACCAAGCCTAGAACCAGCACCAAAGAGAATTCGTCATGATTATTATGGTGGTGGTGGAGGAGATAATTACTACAATCACTATGGTGGTGGTGGTGGAGGAGGAGGAGCATATCATCCACCAGCTCATAGGTATAATTATTTACATAAAATAGTGATCATTTTTATATATTTTTTGTTTTTATTTTAGAGAACCAGTAGGTAGTCATGTAGAGGGCCAACAACCACCAATGATGTCCTTTAAAGCTTTCCTAGCCACACAGGATGATAATATTTCTGATAGTGAAGCAATAGAGAAATATAATGATTACAAATTGGAATTTCAAAGGCAACAACTTAATGAGTTTTTTGTTGCACATAAAGATGATGAATGGTAACTTTTTACTATATTTTATTTTTATAACAGTATTAATTTTCTGTGCAATAATGGTTTTAAAATTTTGCTATATTTAATAAACTGGCACCAGATCTTGAAATTTTATTTTAGCAAATTCAAATGTGATATTTTCCTATTTAAGAAGTGCTTTTTAAGCCAGTAGATGAAAATGTATTTGTATTGAAAAATTATTGCCTTTCCATGAAGAAAACAATTGAAAAGGCAGAAAATAGAATTATTATTAGCTACTACATTTTTATGCATTTTTTTGGTGGTTTGTACTTTAGAAAAGGTGAATTGTTTATCCATGAATGTTCACTCTGATTTCTAGTTTATCTTGTTGGATAAAGGATTTGTGGTTTTGATGGATCTTTAAAAATTGTTACAGTGGGCATATATTTAGAGATATATATGCCAAATCAATACTTATCTTGGAAAATATTTGAAAAAACGCTTTTTTTATTCAATAAACATCAAATTGTCCAACAAAAACCATCGAAACTTCTCTATTGATACATATATTTTTTATTTCTTTTTCGTTCAATAGTTCTATATAGATTGTTTCAAAATGACTTAATATTTGGCATTTTTATCTTATATTTTATCTATAAATTGAAATTGATTATACTACAAACTAAACTCAAAATTATGCATAATTATATATGTTTGACATAGCTATTTTCATGCCAGTGTTTAGTATTGCAAAATTTAATTTAGACAGGTTAAAATAAAAAAATTGGGATTCGCTAAAGAAATCTGTTTGGAAGTATTCAAAATCCCATAGAATAGACTATCAATTGTCCTTGATTGTACAATACTATAAAAGTTTTTTCTCTACAGCGAGGATTCGAGACAAGTCGATGAACTCCTCAATAAAAAATTAAATCACCATTGAGAAAATCACAAAGGATCTTTCGCGTTTTTTAAATCGTTTAAAAAAAGTATAACATGCAAAAAGTTGAAAAATTACAACAATGAGAATGGGTGGTCATTTTCTATATCGTTAAAAAGAGCTTATGCGCGCAATGCATAAGTTTTCGCGTACTTGTTAGGGTATTTTCAAAATAAAATAATGCAGGTGAGATTCACGTTCAAGAAGAAGCTTATTATTACTTTTTTTGGTACTGGTTTGAATGTTGAGCATGACTTCAAGTGGATGTGTACTGAAGTAAAATTATTTTACTCAAATTCTAAAGATACAAATTGTAATGAACAAACTTGAAAATAAATTAAATTTACTTCAAGAATGGACATTATTTAAACAATGTTTACTGATTAATTGAATAATCTCATTAATAATATCAATACTCAATACAAATTATGTAACGTTTATATATTATGATATTGTACAGGTTGCTTGGAAAGTTCGAGACAAAGCAAGACTTTTTCTTTGCTCAACCAAGTCTATTAGTAGGAATTTTTATATCCAGCTGATCCAAAAGGTTGGAGTAATATTCAAAATTATTTGTTTTATCATTCTCAAAAGAAAACAGTCAATAAAATCCCTTTTGCTTATTGGAAAGCTGTAACTATAACCTTTGCTGATCATGTGACCTTCGTCTGCTTTCAACTTCAATCAACTGGGAATTTTATAGGATTTTAGAAATTTCCTTAGACATTTTAGGGTGTTCTGGAGGGATTTTGAAGAGTTACAATACATTTTATGAGACTTATGAGAATTTTTGGGTACACTTTAGTAACATGTTGAGTATATCAGAGGATTATAAAGGAGTTGCAACACTTTAGAGAATTTTATGGGAATGAAACATTTGATTTTTATTCTACTTGTGACTGGTAAATGGCTTTGCACGAACTTTTCAACCCACCAGTACGTTTATTTGCAATAATTCCCATTATTTATATAGAAAAAATTTATTAAAACATAATCAGCATGTTTAAATTAATTTTCAATTTTTATTGTGTTCAACTATTTTTCTTCCATTCTCGTATGAATGATTTGTGCATATGGTGATTATAATTTTTATCAATTTGCACTTTTGATGTTTATTAATTACGGAATTTTTTGCGGCTATTTAGGTTCAGACTTAAATATCATCCAGAAGAATCCGTCAGGCGAAAGGACGAGCAAAGGGCGGCGTTGAAGGTAAGATACAATTAAATTTATTACACCCGATACGTGAGTGAAATACTTATTGATTTTCAGAAAAGAGTGGACGTTTTTATAGATCTTTTAAATACTGGAAAAATCGATTGCGTCAAAGTAGATTGTGCTGAAACTAACAAGCTGCTAAAACTCCTTGATACTGTGGTTATCAAGTTGGAGGGAGGTTCTGATGACGATCTTGCTGCGCTTGCACAAGAATATGAAGGTAAGATTTTTCTTTAACCTCGTAAAATAGAGGGTAGTTTTGAGTTTATTATTTATTCCGTGTTTTAGAAATGGAGCAAAAATATAGAGAACAGAAAGCAAAAGAAGTCGAAGCCGAACGCAATAGAGAAAACAAAGAAGTGGAGATTAAGAAAGAACCGGAAGATAAACCTAAAACGGCCGAAGAAAAATCAAACGGAGAAATTTTGAGTGAGCCGGTAAAGGAGTCGGAAAATAAGGAAAAGGATTCGGAAAATAAGGAAAACGAGGAAGAGAATACAGAGAAAGCAGAAAAATCTGAAACCGTAATTGTCGATAGCGCTACAGAAAAACCTGCAGTAGAAGAAGAAAAGGAGGAAGGGGAAGAAGGAGAGGAAGAGGAAAAAGAAGAAAAGGAAAAAGAAATTGACGAAGTTGAAACGAATCCGACCGAGCCGCCAGAAGAAGTTACGCCGACCGAAGTCGAAGAAAAACCCGAAGAAAGCGAAGAACCTAAAAATATGGAGACCGACGAACCAAAACAAGACGAAGAAACAGAAAAACCTACTAAAGCTAGGGAAAAGAAACGTAAAAGATCGTATTCGGGCAGTAGTAGCGGTTCTTCGAGCAGCAGTAGCGATAGCGAAGAAGAAACCAAAGAAAAAGAGGATAAACAAGAAGAAAAATCGGAGGAACCACCAAACAACGATAAAGAAATTCATACTATTGACGAAGAGGAAGAACCTAAAGCGGAAAAACCGAAATCGCTTCATAAAACTACTTCGATATTCTTAAGAAATTTAGCACCAACTATAACTAAGCAAGAAATCGAAACTATGTGTGCCAGGTACGTATTTTCATGTATAGTCAGTTAATCTATCAAATGAACTGGAAACACTTTACCTATATCCATTAGACTGGATAGAGATACACTGGCGTGGAATTGCAAACCAACCAGGAGATTACGGTAACCATATTTTTTAACATTGAAAGAGCGTTTGACGATGCTTTTCCCAAGTATATATACAATTATTTTTTCTCTTATTTTTTGGGAATCAAACCACAATAATGTTTATTTTTTATTTCGACGTTTCGGTAGCGTTCCAGCTACCGCTGTCAAGATTAACTAGTAATATAGTAATTTTTGGTCCCTATTTGTCACAACGAAAAAATATGACTAGACTATCAATAATATTTTGAAGTTTAAGACTACAAAACACATCTCTGGGAAAATGTGAATAAAATATTCTATTTTATGACATTCTATCGATATGATAGTCTACTAGAAATGGAATCCAGTGAAGTGCACGTTCCAGGAACGGTTTTTATCGGGATAGCGCTTTTTTCCGCCTATTTTGGAAATGTTGATAAAACGCGTTTGTTGTTACTTTTTTGTGTATGATTTTTTTTTGTTCAAAATATGTATAACTCAGATTGGTGATTTTGTGTATTGAAGTGTGTATCGATTAACAACTATTCCAATAGTAAATCATAAGAAAACCTGGATGAAAACTTATGATGCTATCCTGATAACGCAGGTAATTGATTATTGAAAATTTCTCTTTCTAACATTGGTAACCAAATTTGACTACATTCGACTGAAATATTAGCTACACATTTATCTGCATTTAGTTGTATTATAGCACTTCCTTTGATTTTTCGTCTTTTATTATTGGGCTCTTTCATTATCATTTTTGTCGAATCCCATTGAATTTTATGCCCCTCTTCCCAAGCATGTTTACAAATACCTGACTTAAAGAACTCCAAAAAATGAAGAAAAATCTTCAAAAAATTGCATATATCAGATATCTTGTGAATGCGACAAATTCTATTTAGGTGAAACATCTAGACCATTGAAAGTCCGAATAAGTGAACATAAAAAATATATCAAAGATAGGAAGTTCTTTAAGTCGTGTATTTGTAAA
Organism: Galerucella calmariensis; assembly: GCA_910591675.1. Lineage (NCBI taxonomy): Eukaryota > Metazoa > Arthropoda > Insecta > Coleoptera > Chrysomelidae > Galerucella > Galerucella calmariensis. The sequence goes on along the minus strand of CAJUYG010000035.1, from coordinate 262,209 downwards.
CATGCTTGGGAAGAGGGGCATAAAATTCAATGGGATTCGACAAAAATAATATTGAAAGAACCCAATAATAAAAGACGAAAATTAGAAAGAAAGTGCTTTAATACAACTAAATGCAGATAAATGTGTAGCTAGTATTTCAGCCAAATGTAGTCAAATTTGGTTACCAATGTTAGAAAGAGAAATTTCCAATATTCAATTACCTGCGTTATCAGGATAGCATCATAAGTTTTTATCCAGGTTTTCTTATGATTTATCATTGGAATAATTGTTAATCGATACACACTTCAATACACAAAATCACCAAACTGAGTTATACATATTTTGAAAACAAAAATAATCATACACAAAAAAGTAACAACAAACGCGTTTTATTAACATTTCCAAAATAAGCGAAAAAAGCGCTATCCCAATAAAAACTGTTCCTGGAACGTTCACTTCACTGGATTCCATTTCTAGTAGACTATCATATCGTTAGAATGTCATAAAATAAAATATTTTATTTCACATTTTACCAGAGATGTGATCTACTATGAATGGACCTAAATAAAATTTGATAACAAAGTTTTGTAGTCTTAAACTTCAAAATATTATTGATTGTCTAGTTGTCATATTTTTTTCGTTGTCAGATAGAGACCAGAAATTATTTCATTACTAGTTAATCTTGACAACGAAATAAAACGAAATAAAAAATAAAAAACATTATTGTGGTTTGATTCCCAAAAAATAAGAGAAAAAATAATAAGTAATGCCACAAGGAACTTACAGAAGATACATATACAATATTCTTCAATGTTTAAATTTGGAGATAAAATATCATCATTTTTCACATCTTTTGATATGCTATACTTTTTCTGGGATTAAAAACTCTTGAAGATATGAATATTTCAATAAATTTGTTTATATGTATAATGCTGGGATTTTTTTCAATTCGAATTTCCAAGGAGTTATTTTCAATTCAACATATAGTTTCAAGACGCTTCCCAATCTTAATTTTTTTTTTCATAATTTAGATACGACGGATTTCTTCGTGTCGCTTTGGCAGATCCCCAGCCCGATAGAAGATGGTTACGAAGAGGATGGGTAACATTCAAACGCGACGCCAACATCAAAGAAATATGTTGGAATCTAAACAACATCCGATTGAAAGAATGCGAACTCGGTGCTATTGTCAACAGGGATTTAAGTAGGAGAATTCGACCGGTGAACGGTATCATAGCTCACAAACAAGTCGTTAGATCCGATATTAGATTATCGGCCAGAGTCGTGCTGTATTTAGATACGAAAGCTGGTTTGTGGGCAGAGGACGATGATGAAAACAAAGAAAAACCTCAGCAGGTATGAATAATTCCAATTTTCTAAATCAATATTCATTCTACAGCGACATTGATGAAAGAAGAAACAATCGCATATCCTTCAGTGCAATCAACTCATTTAGTGAACGCCTGCTCATACTTTGCTCGGGCGCCCTGACCGTGTGAAACAACCCTTAGTCTGCTTGTGTCAAGACTCTATAAAGATCGCGTAATTTCTTATGGAACCTTCCTGGATTACACAAGTACGACAAGGAAAATATGAGAAAAATAGCTTGAAAGAGAGAGAAAGTATAACTACGCGCGTATCGGAGGCGTATACCCAGGTCTAGGGGATGGCCGAATGTTGATTGTCCTTTACAGAGAGAAAGAGACTTCACTAGAGGTGGTATTCAGAACTTGAAAGAGAGAGAAAGTATAGCTGTGCGCGCGCATCGGAGGCGTGTACCCAGGTCTAGGGGATGGCCGAATGTTTATTGTCCGTTCTGAATACCACCTACTAGTGAATTCTCTTTCTCTCTGTGAAGGACAATCAACATTCGACCATCCCCTAGACCTGGGTACACGCCTCCGATACACGCGTACAGTTATACTTTCTCTCTCTTTCAAGCTGTTTTTCTCATATTTTCTTTGTCGTACTAGTGTAATCCAGGAAGGTTCCATAAGAAATTACGCGATCTGTATATCAACATCTCTAATATTTCAAGCAGACTAAGGGCTGTTTCACACAGTCAAGGCGCCCGAGCATCGCATGAGAAGGCGGTCACTAGAATGTTTAAATGGAGTTTATATATTTGTATTTCTATTTACCTTGGACGTACGTTTAAATATTTAGAAAGGGATAATTTATTTGTAATACGAAAACCGTAAGTGATGATTGCTTATTTTATTTTAGACCTTCGGGCTGGTTTCCAATAATCCAGTATTACACAATATAACAGATTATCTAATAGAAGAAGCTAGTGCCGAGGAAGAGGAACTTCTAGGTCTCGAACCGACTACGGATAATCAAGATGTCACCGCTGTCGTCGAACGGGACGAAAATCTAATTTCGGTTTTGGATCGGATCATTCTTTATTTGAGAATCGTCCATTCGGTCGATTATTACAATCATTGCGATTATCCCAACGAAGATGAGATGCCGAACAGATGCGGTATTTTGCACGCTCGGGGACCGCCACCGACAAGTAAAGTAAGTTTTTTGTTATTTTCCGTTGATTTGCACAAACATATTTTTTGTTAATTTTTCAGACGGACATGACTCAATTCATCGGCACTCCAATTGAAAATAAAATGGCGGCTTTCTTGCCCGATAAACCTTTGGAAGAAAAAGATAAAAACGAGTCAAAATTAATTAATTTGGCTTTGAAAGACATCGACTTGGAAATTGACAAATTCGTTCAAGCGAATACTAGAGAATTGGCGAAAGATAAGTGGTTGTGTCCTTTATCCGGGAAAAAGTTTAAAGGTAAGTAATTCAAATAGGAAAAAAAAATTCTAACTAGAAAAATTATAATTTCAGGACCAGATTTCGTAAGAAAGCACATATTCAACAAACACGCCGAAAAACTCGAAGAAGTGAAAAAGGAAGTGGAATTTTTCAACAATTATCTTAAAGATTCGAAAAGACCGATGTTGGCGGAAGCTCCGCAACCGAAAAGAGAAGAACCACCGAGTTATTCTCATCCGTAAGTCTCATTAATTTTCAACTATGTCGGTATATTGTTGTAATTTTAGTTTTTCCAGATTCGCCAGCGGCGGATACGGAGCTCCAGGATACTCCAGACCGACTCCTTTCTATAACCAAGGATTCGTTCCTAGAGCGAGAGGTTATCAACCTCGCGGAAGGTAACTCCTATTTTCTATACATATTTCTGCACTGCTACTCGTATATATTTCATGATTCTTTGATAATTTTGAAATTGTATATCTTTTAACGTGTCAATCTAGTGAATAATTGCAGACGAAAGTCTTTAGCTCTAAATACATGGAATTTCAAGAATATGGTATAAACAAAGTTTACAAAAAGGGTCTGATTCTACATTGACAAAATTTACACCGTTGAAGTGTTTTGAAAAGACAGTAAAATTGAAATTTTGGAGATTTCCGAGGGTGAATAACTAATAATAGGAAATAAACCAGTTTCCATTGGAAATTACTTCCAAATTTTAAAATAAAATTCAAATTTCAATGCACTTTCCGACCACCACCCGAGGATTTCCGAACGCTTCCGATGATACGTGTAATGTCATACAATTTGTTTACTTTTGTCAATATGGCCGGTATTGCATTAGGTTCTGTGTAGTTTTGTTTTTATATTGTATTTTAATTAACTATTAATTGATTCATCGAAGTAAAAATATCATTTATATGTTTGTTTTAGACCATTACGTGTTTGTGTGTGCTTTTTTTTATTTCTAAAAGTCAACGTAAAGTGGAAAGTGGACATAAATATTCGATATTTCCGAGGATATTTTAAGACTTTTGAAAGAAAATATTTTGTCTGGAGTTTTAATAGACGCTGGTTTACACTCTGGAACAATGCAATACTTTACTTTTTTCGGCTGCATTCATTTTTAAAGTTTTCAGAAACAAATTAGGTCACAAAAACTCAAAGCGTGATACACGAACAAGAACGTAAACAAATCGAGTGACGTCAACGGATGGGGCAGCCATCTTTATGACTTATGACGTAAAGCGCGTTTTGGCAGACTTTCAAATTTTATGATTTTTCAAGTCGTTTTAAAAGTAGAGTTTATATTTTTTGGAAAAAATAGGCATGCAAGGTGTTAAGAGACCTGATAAAGCGTCAATTCCCACAAATAGCAAAATTTATGCTTGTACTCTATCATTTATTCACAATTATCTTCAAGGCTACGTTATTGTTTTAGAGGCGGACCTACGGATTTCAGACCGGTCATTCACTATAGAGATTTGGACGCACCTCGCGAACCTGAAGAGTTTATATAAATTTGATGTACTATGTTGTTTTATTTTTGGTTCTTATTCATTTTATTGATGTGAACATAAGAAAAATATCACCAAGTCTAAATGTTTATTTACTGTTCAAAAAGTTTTTATATTTTGTGCGCTTTTCGAAATGAATAAAGCAGTAGAATTGATTTGTCTGAATATTAATTCGTTAAACCTTATAACCTATTCAGAATGAGTTTGAAGTGTATGTCTTTGTGTATATGGGGTGATATTCCTGAAATATTTATTGCGCCCTCTTACTACTACTTAGTTCCTGAAGAAAGTCTCAAATAATAGTAGCTCCTTTAGCCCTATTTCCCAGAGGAATTTTAGAATATAACTTACGTAAACGTCCCTCTTCTATCCAGTAGTCTCCTATGCTGTGCCCTAGGATTCTTCGCAAGTATGTGAATGGAGGTTTTTTCTTCCATGCCACAAATCTACATTCTTCGTCCTCCACTATTTTCGGGTGTCCGTTTAGGCGGCAATGTCCCGTTAGGATTCCTGTTAATTGGTGCAGTTTTACTTTGACGAGTTTCAAGTATGTAAATCTATAAAAATGGAGCAATCCTTTTCCCAAGATGATTGAATATATACAGGGTGGTCTGTAAGTAATTGTACATAGAAGTACAGTACAATCTTCACTTCAAAATATTGCGATTTAAACCAACAAACCTCAATAAAATGTGTTGAACATTACATTTTAATTTTCGTTTTTACGATAACTTAAACGCTTCTTGACGTATATGCGTATATATATAAGAAATCATAATTTTGTATCTATTTCGATGTATTCTGTAGAGAGTGCCACATAGGCCACGTATGCGGCGTAAATGTACGCAAAACTTTTTTGCCTTTATTGGTTGATGCCTCTGAACATTGATAAGTGTGTCGTGTTACACATCGGAAACAATAACCCGCAAAATTCTTATTCAATCATTGGACAGACATTAAACACGGTATCATCACAAACCGACCTTGGTTTAGTAAACTCGAAACTTGCGTGGAGTGCTCATATTTCTCATGTTTGTAAACTCGCTAACTCTAAACTGTTCCTAATACAAAAAACTTTCTCTAAAGCTTCTTTCGATACATATTGCAAACTTTACAAGACCTATGTCGGACCCATACTTGAATACGCCGGGTCTTCGTGGTATCCAGATCTAGCTCGAGATCGTGAAATGCTAGAAAGAGTGCAAAGACGCGCAACCAGATTGTCTTTTGGCCGTGTTAGACCTACGTACGAAGAGAGATTAACCATGGCAAATCTTACAAATGTACGCTAAACTTTTTTGCCTTTCACATTAGCGCTACTTTTGTGAAAAATAATTGAAGCCACATCATTACAACAAATAAAAGTATACTTGT
>CAJUYG010000035.1:225627-251558 GCA_910591675.1 Galerucella calmariensis | reverse complement strand
GGAATCTTCAAGTCGTCAAAATTCGTCATTTGCTCTTTTAATAATTGTTGAAGACTCTGCAATTCGTCTTTGATTTTGGTCGTTTCGTTCGAATTCGTCGTAAATTTGCCTATAAAATTGTAAATTGTTAAAACCTTCGAATATTAAATAAACTACATCAATATTGAGTACAGGCTGTTTGACAAACACAAACTGCAGGTACTAGACACTATAACCAAAGCTAAATAATACACACTATCTTAGCCTTAATAGAAATTTTTGTATACTTTGTCTTGTTTTCTAAAAAAACATACCATCTTTAATAACAATTTTTTCCAACAACCTCTTTTGGTAACCCTTACTGATGACCACATCATCGATTGTATTCTTCGCTATCAAAGTGTACACCATGACAGGTTTGGTTTGTCCTATTCTATGACAACGATCTTGCGCTTGTATGTCCATTTGAGGATTCTAGAAAACGTAAATAATTAGTCAAACATTTGTTAATATACCAACTTATACAACAAAAAGGTGTCAGAAAAACAAAGAGGAGACTGACAGACATACAATTTTAGAACAGACCAAAAAGATTTTCTATAGCTGTAAAGGATAGTACCTATGTAACCAAATGTTTTAAATACAAATGTTAATTTATTGTTTTATATTATGTATTTCATAAAGTAGATACAGTACGTTAATATATATTGTAAGACTTTTAAGTTGTCTCTATCAAAGAAGTGTAAATCTAAGTTCTAACTAAGATTTGACAGGATGTCAGTTGAAATTCATGATTGGAAAGATTGAAACGATAGAGGCAACCGTAAGTAATATTTTATTTGAATTTTATAAAATTAGTTATATTATTGTATGTATTTTAGGAATTTGAGTATACACCACTACAACTACTATAATAGTAATAAAGTGGGTACTGCAAGTCCAGACAAATTTCGTTTCGTTACAATCACTAATTTTAACAATAGCTTTAAAAAAGTTGGTTTAAAAATAATCTGAATTACTTTGACACTACCAGATATTGAGGAAAATTAATTATATATATAATCATCTTTCGAAGAACCTACAAATTAAGCAAAATTGAGGAGAAAAGTGATGTTACAGAGGTTATTTCATACTTACATTTCTGAGAAATTATTAACCTGATGCATTAAAGATATAGATTTTTTATTTGTTGGAGTTTTGGAATATTGTGAAAACATTATTTAGAAATCTACTTTTTCATGAACATTTTACTTATTTACGATTATAATAAGTTCATATACACAGCTTGTTCAATTGAAACACATCTTTGGTCAGGTTAGCCTTGGAAACAATTGTAATCATTCAACTGACGTTTTCCAACATTAGTAGTGTATGCAAACGTCACACTGATCTGTTCATTTCGTTTATATTTGACAGCGATTTTAAGTATTGTGACTTTGAAATGGCGTTTGTTGTTAACAATCCGTCCAAATGTGATAATGCTCGGCCTCATGTTGCCAACGTAGTGAAAGAAAATCTGCAACGAAAGAAATGGAGGATATTAGAGCATCCACCCTATAATCCCGATTTATCGCCTTGCGATTTTCACATCTTTGGGCCACTAAAAAAGGCATTAAAAGGTAACCGTTTTCAGTCGGACGCAGAAGTACAAAACGCTGTGAAAGAATTCTTCCAGCAGCAGCCATAAGAATTCTATAAGCAGGGTATAAATCGGTTGGTGAAACAGTGGGATATGTGCCTCAATTGTAGTGGTAGTTATTTGTAACTGTACTTGTCAATCAATTTTTCCTGGACCAAAGATGGGTTTCAATTGAACAAGCCTCGTAGATTTGTTTGATGCTAAATTTGGAAAAAATATAAAATATACTATTGTTAAAGTGTGATGCCTGTGTCCAATTTATTTTTGTAATTCTTAAAAATGAATAGGTGAGAATAAATGTAGTAAATTAGAAATCCACAGTAGGTAGTACTATTTTCTAAATTTAAATATATAACTTGCCCCTATGCAGTGTCAATTCATGATAGGAAATCTTAAATTCTAGCTAGTATATAAAAAAAAAAGTTGTTTTCAGATAACAGACATGATGTAATAACAATACATATAATTTCTTACCCAATCTCTATCGAAAAAGATAACAGTGTCAGCTCCAGTCAGGTTAAGACCAAGACCTCCTGATCTAGTGGATAAAAGAAAAGCGAACACGTCTGGATCATTGTTAAATGAGTCGATGTTATATTTTCTTTGGTCTAAGCTCAAACCACCGTCCAGACGACAGTATGTATAATTCCTCATTATTAACGCTTCTTCAATCAAATCCAACGCCATAACCAAAGTACTAAATATCAAAACCTGCGATAGAAAATATGTTTGAATAAAGTACTTTGAAGTATTTTCTTTTTAATAAACTCACCTTATGACCATCTTTCTTCAATCTCGCCAAGACTTGATCCAAAACCATAAGTTTTCCGCTGCTGAGTATCAAATCTTCGTTGATTAATAAACTTTTCTTCTCTGCGTTCGGATCTAAAGGGAAATTAACGAGATATGGATGGTTTACGATTTTTTTGAACATCATCACCGGCGATCCCATCGTTAATCTGATAATGTACGGTACATGTTCTTTTTTTAATTCTTGTCCGTTTTCGATTTGTTCCATTTTTAATAAATTATCTTCGTAGTCGGAAAAATCATCTTCGTCTTCTCGAGGTATGTAATAATTGATGGGTTTTTTTCTCCTGCGCGGTGGTAATGGGACCTAAAAGAGTAAACAAATCATCAAAATAACTTATAAATACTAATTATCTTTTAAAAAACGTACTTCTTCATATTGACGTTGTAGCATTGCTATATTTTTATTGATGACGTAATTATAAAGATCGTGTTGAAGTTTTGTTAGAGGACAGTAAATGTTTAGTTCTTTTTTGGGTACAATGTCGCCCAAAACATCTTTCTTTAGTCTCCTTAGAACGAACGGCTCTAAAACTCTATGAAGAGTCGATAGAAAATTGGTTTTCTCCTCTTGTTCTATTAGTTTGTTTTCATCCTAAAAAAATATAAAAATTTTATTAGATATACAACGGGATTTAGGTGTAATATTAATAACCTAGTACGGTGCCATTAGAGCCAAACCACAACATCCAAAGTAAAAGTTTTCCGCCAGCTTCAAATTTAGCAAGATTATATATAAGACTATTTTTGTTTTAAATTTAAGGTAAATTATTTCTGTACATAACACTTTTTGTCGTAGTTTGCGAAATATTAAGGAAAAATTGATAAAAACTACTAATTTTCAAATTATCCCCCCTCTCCCCTAAATCCGACGCACAAAATGGTGTAACTTTTTAGCAAATGATATTTTGACTGTACACAACAATTTGAAGCTGGCGGAAAACTTTTACTTTGGATGTTAAGGTTGGGTCGTTTTTGAATTTACTTGCATCGTAGTTCGTACTAAACCATGAACTATTGTCATAAAACACTTAATATTTCCTAAGTAGATTTTTTCTTTGACATTTATCCAATGTAAGAATAATACAATATACTGCAATTTCGACTAAACGACAAAAGGCAGTCAAATTAAGTGTTGGTCCAGAGGACAGTTGTAACAAGTCAGTACACTTCCTTGACAGAATGTTGTTTAAAAAAACTACCTCACCTTCATATCTTCCAACATCAAAAGAGAAGCAAATGTATCTACATGGTTAAATATGTGAGGCATTAAAAAGTTCAATAAAGCCCACAGCTCTGTGATATTGTTGTGTAAAGGTGTCCCAGTCAGTAACAACCGGTTGGCTGAATTTAGTGAACTTAGATTTCTGAAAAAGAATATTTTTATTAAAGCCCTATTGAAAGTAAATACACTATGAATATACTTACACTGCCAATTGAGTTTTGTGGTTTTTTACTCGATGTCCTTCGTCTACAATTATATATTGCCATTCAAACCTATCCAGGAATGTATGTTCCATCAAAGGTACTTGATAGGTAGTTATAACTACTGGAGGAGTTTTAAAATCGTTCACTTTATATTTTCGTTTGATGTTGGATTGAAGTGATTTCCTTTCAGATTCAGATCCGTGAAAAACGACTACGGGAATTTGAGGTGCGAAACGTTGGAATTCCGATTCCCAATTCGGTATCGTTGAAAGGGGCGCTATAATAAGGTACGGTCCTGGTATATTTCTTTCTATTAAATGGGCTATAAGTGCTATTACTTGTACGGTCTTACCGAGTCCCATTTCGTCAGCTAATATACCATTGATCCCGTTGTCAAAAAGATTCTACAAAATTATTTTATATCAACTACAAGAGCATTTGACATTCAAGAAGCCAACCATTGGTCATGATTGATTCAAGTTTATTCGAATAAAGATAAATAATATAGTAGAGAATTGACTATTACATGCCATACTTACAACCATCCATTGTACACCCTTAATCTGGTACTCTCTTAATTCTCCTCCTTCAAAATATTTCAACTTCTGCATAACATTTTCGGCTGCAAAACAATAATGAAAAGTGTAAGATTTGGGAAATAATTATATTATAATATATATATATATATATAGCTTTTAAACAGGCCTTTTAGGCCCATAGCTTTGTAATTCCTCTCCATACTTTTCTATCTTTGGCCTTTTCTCTCCATCGGTTCACATTCTTTTCTTTCAGGTCTTCTAGTACAACTTCCCTCCATCTTTTCCTTGGTTTGCCTCTTTTCTTCTTGCCTTCCGGAACTCTCCATGCTATTTGTTTCACTATTCTTCCTCCTTCCAACCTTTCTATGTGCCCTAACCACTGAAGTCTTCTTGATTTAATAGTTGCATCAATTTGGGGTTCACGATAAATGTTATATAATTCTTCGTTAGTCCTTCTCATAAACACCCCTTCTACTTTTTTTCCTCCCAGAATTCTTCTTAACATTTTCTTTTCCCATCTAATTACACTTTCTCTATGTTTTTTGTTTAAAACTCATGTCTCACAATTATGCAATATCGTAGGCTTCAATATAGTACTGTACAATCTTAGTTTTGATTTCCTTGACAGATGCTTTGACTGGACTAAGTGATTTATTGCTCCGGCACTTTTGTTAGCTTTCCTGATTCTTTTTAATTTCCTTTTCTTCACTACAATCACTATTTAACAGGGTTCCTAGATATATAAACTCTTCCACATATTCAAATTCGATGATTGCTCTTTGGGTTTCTACTCTAAATTTGTCATTTGTTGTCTGGTTTCCGAGTCTCATCAGCTTACTTTTCCGTCCGTTTATCGTAAGTCCCATTTTAGCGGCCGCTTCTATTAAATTCTTTGTTATTTCACCCAAATTCTTCTGTTTTTGAAATTATGGCCATATCGTCCGCATAACAAATATAATATAATAATAATTAAATTACTGCATAAGTATCATTTACTTTTATCTTATATTACATAGAAATAGTTGAAAAAAATAAAATTTTAATTCCAGCATCAAGTTAATTAGATTGACAATAAACAAAATTTAATAATAAAAATAATCTACCTTTTATTCTAGATGCTTCAATTTCAGCATTAGCTACTTCCTTCATATCATTTACTGTGGGTTGAAGTTTATTTTTTTCTTGTAGAGGTTTTGTCGCAGAGCTATTACATAACAAAAAACATTCATCAGTAAAACATAGTTTTTGATTATATTATAAGATATATATTTCCAGAGTTTTAAATCTGATATTTGAACAAATATATTTACCTTATTTTGCTTTCTACTAAAACCTTTTCCTTGAAAAAGTCCGAATACTTTGTGCTGATGTTAAGTAGATACTTCATGCCTTTCAAGGCTTGCTCTTTGCGTTTTCTTAAACTTTCTGCTTCCGTTGTTTTCTTTTCTTCTAATTTTTGTTTTTTAATATCCTCTTTTACTAACTGAAATTCCTGCTTGCGTTTTTCTTTTTCTTCTGCTTCAAGTCGTTTTTCTTCTAATCGTCTTTCTTTATATTCATTTCTCAACCTTTGATTTTCCAATTGTTGCTCTTGTTGTCTGATTAATTTTGCAAGTCTCTTCTCTTCTCTTATAGCTTCTTTAATTTTCATTTTTTCTAATTTATCTTGCTCTCTAAATTCTTGTGTCCTTTGTAATACTTCACTGGTAGATCTTTTTAAAGAGGTTTCTTGATTGTTCAATTTATTTTGGGATTTCATTTGAATATTTTCTATAGTTTCTATATCTGGATGATTAAGTTCCATATCATTACTTTCTTCTGAATGAATATCCATATTTAACTAAAAAAAATTTAAATTAATTGAAAAATCAAGAACAGCTAGATTTTAATGCATAATTAATTGTTTCTTTGCGAAGTAAATCTATTTTATGGAAAGATGTGGATAACGTTAGGTACAGTGATACTTCAAAATATATTTTGTTTCATTATTAAAGACAACTTCCTCATAGAAATGAAACTATCACAATAATATAACTTGTTATAAAAATATTCAATATCATTGTTGCATACTATTTTCAGTTATTATGTAATACCACCGTACAGTTAGTGTACGGTGGTAATATCAAATAATACACCCAAGTTGGTCTATTTTTTGGTAATAATACCTTTAAAGAATCTCATTTGTTCATTTCAACAACATCAACTAAATAGAACTACTAACTTACTTTAGTTAAATTTACCACTAAGTACATCTATATTCTATAAAACGAGATATACAAAATCAAAGAACACTCAATGCCTACAAAAAAAGAAATGGTTTTTATAAAATTACAAATACAAAAATGTTGTACAACCAGTTTACGAACATGAATTGGCGCCTAAACTACAAACAGATGCCGGTAGCCAGTTCTTCTCTTTTATTAACTCTGTCAAAAAATATTTAGCATTTGAGCTACTACCATAGAGTTTATTATTCTATGGCTACTACCAAAGGGTATACCTACTCCATAGAGAAATATAATATAATGTCTATGACCTACTCCTACTACTCTATGATTGATACGGACTTTATATTTTGTCGATAATATCTAAAGTGCTTCCTCTTGTTTTTACTATATTCTTCCGTTACAATTATGAAATTTTCCAATTTAATTAGAACAGAACTCTTTACATTAATTATGATTAAATTTTTGAGCTGCTATTTTGGCAATTTTCTCTAGGTGCAGTTGTTGTCATCGAAGTCAAGTCAAATAAAAATCGCTCACCCTAGCGGCAAATCCTTTTCTGTGCTATGTGGTTTGTAATTATCACTGGTTATATATATGTAGAAATGCTATAGTAGTTAATCTGTGATCTGTGGTATTCTATCTCTGGTCATATGTTTATGGTACAAAAAATATGCAAAGAAGAAAATATGAGGCTATGTAAAATTTTATATAAAAATTAAAAATTTGTAGTCAGAAGATTGTAATATTTGTTTTATTTAACAATAAATTGTTAATATAAGTATTTACTATGTGTACTCCTACTCAAATCATCCAGAATATATTTAGTCCGTTTCAAGACTATATAAACGAAGAACAGGATACACGAGAAGTAAGTAAAAAAAATCATAAATAAGTTTATTTAATGTCTGCTTGCAAAAACTCAATTCAAAAGATTCCAAAAAATGGCACATCAAATTATAAATAATAATTATAGGCTGCTTCATCAAAAATAGGAACTCTATGAATCTCTCAGCTATTAAAATATAGGTATAATTAACAATTTTGTATTTTAAGGAGATGCGCAAAATAGTGAAAGAAATAGAAAAACCATTAAGAGAAATAATTACTATCCTCCAAGTTATTCATCATGAAAAAGATGTCGAAAAAAGTAAATATAAATATCTATATTTTATTGGTATTTATCAATACTTGTTATTTGTATTTTGTCAAAAATCAACATGAAATTGTAACCAGATTTCATATTTATAGTGCACGCAGCATGTATAAACGCCAGAAAAACTTTTGAAGAAGTTCGTCAGGGATATGATTCTTTGAACAAAGTGATACCTACTGGGCAGTATTACCGATATAACGATCATTGGCGTTTTGCTACACAACGTTTGTGTTATTTAGCAGGTCTAATAATATTTCTGGAAAAAGGTATTTTAATCAATAAGGAAACAGCAGCAGACATTTTAGGAAGTAAGTTTAGATTCTGTATATATTATCTAATATTAAAAAGTGGAATTATACAATTAGAAGTATCAACATTTTTGTTTAAATTTTTCAGTTTCCAAACAATCAACTCTTCACTTAGATTTAGAAGACTATCTTATGGGGTTACTGCATTTGGCTTCAGAATTGGTGAGTTTTCTATGTTAATTTATACATTTCTAGGTCAATTTTTGATATATCAATTTCACATAATGAATTTTCAATGGACTATTTGATTTATATTCCCAAGATTTAATTAGAGATTCTGCTGAAGTTGTTTTGATAACTTGTTTAGTAAATAAAATTCTTTTAATTTGAATTCCTGGTCTTGGTGAATATACAAAAATCAGAACTTTTTTATTTTCCAGGCAAGGTATGCAGTAAATTCTGTAACATTGGGCGACTACAGTAGACCTCTTCAGATATCAAGATTCGTAGCACAACTAAACGCCGGATTTAGGCTCTTGAATCTGAAAAACGATTCATTGCGAAAAAGATTCGACGGCTTAAAATATGACGTAAAGAAAATCGAAGAAGTCGTTTATGATTTGTCTATTAGAGGATTCGCTCCAAATCCTTCAGCTGCGATAGAGGCACAGAGTAGCACTAACTAGAAGTTTTTTATTATAAAATTAAGTATTTTGTTTTGTATTTCAATCTCATAATTATTTACGTATGTATTTATTCAATTACGGTTCATTATTTTTCTAATACAGCTAAACAAATATTTGTATTATTGTTTTTTATTATATTGACCTATATGTAGAGAATTTCAAACTAATTTTCAACGGATCCTCTTGCATGAAGCGTCGAAATAACTCGAAATTTTGCAAACTACAACATGGTGAATCTGTTATAGGGTAGGTCACTTGTCATGTGACAGTTGCCCTGATGTATCCGATGATAAACAAGGGTTCTTTTGATTTGGTACTTTCTTCTGACTTGATAATAAAGAGGATCATTAACTCAATACAAAACAACCAAATTACAAATTTAAAATATCTCCAAATAATTCTCAAGGCGACTTTTATTAGTGTCAATTTGTCAGTTGTTGGACATGCCATATTGTTCTGTCGTCAGATGTTTAGTATCTATTATAATTGATTACTAGGGCCCTCCTAATTTGTAAAGAAATTGGAATACAGGAGTTTATTCTCCATGGGTTAGATGAGAGTATAGTTAGCATCGATGCGTATGATGGCCCTACCTTTATAATTGGGAAAATGATTGTGTGGAAAACTGTAGAAAACGTTGACAAAATACTTAATCGATTTTATCGTATACAGGGGTTTTTACAACAGGGTCATAGAACTAGTCTAGGAAGTGACACAGCATTTGCCTACAGGAAAGACTCTTGTTAGAGTTTATATTCGTTGTTTTTAGATTCTTGAGAAAAGAAAACTAAGGAAATGAATGAATAAATAAATAAATATTGATAGTTGCTGCCGGTGCCATCAGCTGTTTAGAGAGAATATTATTTCTTGAACTACCACTTAAACTCAATAATTTCGACACTAGTGCATAGATGTCACCTTATATATTAAAATTTGAAAATCGTCCAAATGATTTACAAGTATTTTTAATATGGTTCTACTTATCTGTGAATCCTTACCAGAAATTGATATTGACAAAACTGACAAGTAGGTATTTAGAAAGCAAACGATGTTGTTCTATGCCTACATACTATCATAAGAATTGAATTGTACTAAAATAAAAATGTACATACCTACATACATTTAAAGACGCTATTAAATTAACTAGGTACCCATCAATTTTATTGAGTATGGAATAAAAAATAAAAAGGCTTGAAATAAAAGCTATGACATATGGGAACACAATCTTAAAGATCCCTTTTAGTCGTAAAATCTGTCTAGTTCACTTGGAATTGATGACATTTACGACTTTGTTTTAATGGAAAATATGTCTTCAGTTTCTAATCAAGATATTTTTTGTTATAACGCATTAAGAATTGGAACCTATCTCTTTAAGTCATCATTTAAAATGTAGGTATGTTTGAATATTTTAACATTAAAATTTTAAAAAAGTTTTTACTTATATAATCTAAGTTACCACCAGATTTTTCATCATAATTTTCCAGGTCTAAGTTAGAATCTTGGAAGTTTTGAGTGTGTCGTTACCACAAAACTTAGGTTCACTAAAATTACCATGAAATTGTGGCTATATGCAGTGAAATGCATTGAAATTATTCTTAACCTAGACATATAGCACTGGTTAGCTCATTTTGATCTCCAGGGAGTAATTTACTATTAGAATTAAAGCAGAGGCGTACTTATTTAATTTCTATTAAATGAATAAGTGTAATTTTGAATATTTTTATATAAGTTTGCGTGTGAAAGGTCTTTGACATCGTCAGAAGAGTACGAAAAGCCGAATGACAAAAAGTATATCCTGTAAGAAGACTTTTTACAAATAATTTGAAGATAACTATTTTATACAAGATGTAGATTAGGAACTGGATATCCCAATGAAATTTTAATTGAAATATTGAAATTTTACGCTATTATACTTTTTTGCAAATAGATTTCAGAAATTATTGATGATGTTTTTGTATTCTGAAAATGATTTTTATTACGCTGGTTCTGCTGTGAGTAGGTACGTCTATGAATCCGGAAAACTAGCGTTAGCCCAAGTGTATGCTGTAGAAGGCGACGGTGGAAAATATATTCTACATAAAAATGTACCTGCCAAAGATGTTTCCCCATGGAGAATTTTTCCTGGAGGTGTTCGTATTTCTTGAAATATTTATGCAAATTGTTCAACTAACGCTTTATATTGCTCTTTGATATTCCCCTTCGCGTAAAGTTGATATTGCCATTTCAAAATACATTAAACTATTTGAATACCGCTTAAAAAGTTCAAGAAAATCGAGCTATAATATTTTTATATTTTCATTCAGAGTGTTTTAATTACTTGAAACTGCGGTAGCAGTTTGAAGTTGTATGTTTCTCTACAGAGGATTTCAATAAATACTATCTACTTCACATACTTCCAAAGGCGTCACTTTTATGGAAAAATTTAAAAACAAGTCAAAATCATATAAAGGTGGACGTCTTTTTGCTCATATGTAGACGTTATAACTTTAACTCCCTCCCAATATATTAAATGGAACACTCTATACATTATTGCATTGTTGAGGATAACAGAAATGTAAAATATATAAGTGGCAAGTCAATAAGTTGGGAGTTACGGATAATTCCAATGTAAACTATGTCTTTACTGTGGCACTAACTCTAATCAATTAAGTAAACGATATATTGCCTCTCAGCCCAGCATCTATTGATGATTTAAGTCACCGAATTATTCAAGAATGTTGACAAATAATCCCAGAAATGTTCGAAACTTGTATGGAAACCAATGGAAGTCAATTTAAGCAATTTATAAAATAATATATAGAACTATACTATTTAACTTAAATATTTAGTATGGCATTAAAAGTGATATCTGTCATTTGTTTTTAGCCCATTTTATACTTCCGGTCCCCGGTTTCAATTTTCAATATACGGTACATGTGCTACAGTGATAGTAGTTACTTTTCATAATTACATTTCTAATTTTGCTAGAGGGATAATAATTTTAGAATTTATATTCATCATGTTCATTTCCATTTTGATTCTGATTATTAATATTAACACTTTTTATTAGCAGAACTTGCTCTTGTACATGTATAAGTCAAAAAAAGTATATAATGGTATATAATATAAACAGTTAAAGATAAAACGTAATTAAAAGAAACAATAAAAAAAACACTCAAAATACAAATTTTTTAAAAACATTTTCGAATATAATTATTATAATATACAAAGTCTCATTTAGTCGGGACATTTGCACGTACGTATTCTTTTATTTGTCTTGTGAATGATCCCAACGTATGACACTGCTTAAGTGACTAAGTGTATTTGGTAAGCTATAATACTAGCCCAGAACTAAACAGCGTAGTCAGCACCAACATACAGATTAAGTGCACTATTTCTTGTGTTTATATGCATGCTTGTTCGAAATATATGTTATCTGGTCACAAAGATAACTCGGTAGTTTCTTATTCTTAAGTTTTAAAATGAATTTCAACGTCAGTCGTTATTTAACAGACATAATTGATAATGTATCCATCATATATTCAATGGAGGTGCACCTATTACATTTAAGTATTGCCCTCATTGCCCTATTCTGCAGCTTTTGCAATCTGTTGAGATTTTTTTTACTAGCAAAATATATCAGTGTACTGCAGCAATAGTCAAAATGGGGCGACACGATTGACCTGTATATATATTCAGTCTTGCAAATTTAGAAATTTTACTAGCCACTCTATTTAAGAAATATATTTTAGTTGCAATTTTTCTTTCTATGTACTTACAATGCTCATGTAGATTCCCAAATATTCAAACTTAAATACTCTCTCAACCCTTTCATCATTTATTGTAATTTTAAATGACTTATTAATTTTACTGATATTGCCTTTTTTCCCCAATATCATAAATTTGGTTTTCTGAATATTAATTTTCAAACCATTGTCACATAACCACCCAAATATGTTAGTTAGGTCCTCATTTAAATATTTCTCTATTTCATCTGTACTACCAGCAAAATATAGCATAGTGTCATCTGCAAATAATTTAATTTTACACCTTACAACATGCCTCACTATGTCATTAATATACAGTAGGAAAAGTAATGGTCCCAAAACGGAACCTTGAGGAACTCCTAGGTCCATGTCTACCATTTCTGAGAATAAACTCTTATACTTCACAGACTCTTTTCTATTTTCAAGATAAGACGTCAACCAATCCAATACTTTACTCACAAAACCATACTTACGCAGATTAAGTAGTAATAGCTCTCTATTTACAGTCTCTAATGCTCTCTTAAAATTCGAAAATATCACACCAATAATCCCCTTCTTAACTAACTCTGTCTTCCAAGAAGAAACTAGGAATTGCAGCGCAGTTTCGCATGAGTGCGATTTCCTGAAACCTGACTGTTCCTCTACTAGTTTCTGTTGTGAATTTTTCATATCATTGTCAATTTATGCTGGATTTATATTATGTCAACCAAGATTCTAATTTTCTAATAAAAAAAAGATAAATGCTCAAACACAAAGGCTAATAAATATTAGCTTTATCAGCACATACTTCTTCTAATAATTTACAACCTTCTCGTGGCCCTACGGTCGTTGAAATTTAAAAAAGTTTGTAACGAACGGTCCAAGAAAAATGTGAAAGTACGTAGACGTATTTCATTTTTATATCTTTACTTTTTTAATTTATTATATATAAAATTGGACAGTCGATATAGCCCCGAGCGGGTAACGAAATACTTCTAACAAAATCCAAAATGGCCCCTGGCGATCAAGTTGGCCGTCGCTTGCTGACAATAAAACAAAAATAATTGCCGCTACTTTTCATTGTTATCTTTCATAGACTGATATCCAAAATGAACGTTTCGACGAATGAATATTTTTGGAAAAAAAAACAATGACGTAGGTTAATGCAGTGGAAAATATGAAAAATGGGTTAATACCTTTGCAAACGAAAAATCGAATCAAAAATATCTCCGCGATGTTGTTTCTTTAAACAATAAAAGTTTTCAAAACTAGAAATTTACGTTTTTAAAAAACAATTCAAATTTCGAACCAAAACATTAGATTAGTAATGGCGTCTCTATGACATCACACATCTGTAAATACTTCAAAAATATTTCGCAGTTTGCAAGTTGAAATATTATTGAAACGAGACAAAACCAAAAAATACGATATACAAAACGTTGACGTCACATGTTTGTGATAGGTTTGACGGTTACACTTTGTGAAACGCGTGTTACGTCTATGGTGTAAAACCACGAAAATATGTCTATGCTAGCAGAATCTCCCTTTCCTAAAATAGCTTCTGTCCCTCTTATTTTTTCGATGGTGGACGTGATATACATAGAAAAATGTTAATAAATCGAAAATATTTTGGACATATAAGACACTTGAAGGTCATTTGTTACGTTGGATTCTACTGTGATTTAAATGATTCCAAGCACGTACGCAAGAATATACTGATGAAACAGAAAATCTATTTATTAATACGTCTTATTAATTAGTCGGTATTAATTTCCAGCATGGTTATAGAAAGACGAATGTATAAAATCCAAATCAAATGTTAACAATTCAAAATCTACTACCTCAAACTAACCAAAAGGAAGTTTATTAAACTAGAAAAGGTAGAACGTGTCGCGGGACACACGGTAGGAACTTTAGTTCCTTTTAAGCAAAAGTTATGTAATACATCTGAAGTTATAGATAAACAATTTACATATTCTTTGGTGGTTGAGTAGTAAGCACACCAGACTCTCACGCGGTAAACCCGGGTTCGATTCCCCGCGAGGAATTTTTTTTTATTGTTAATTTTATTTTTAAATAATCATTCTGCTTGATATTAATAACGACAACAGGTAGACGTTTGAAATATTTAGCAGAATATTCATTATTATAGATAATGGTACGGTACCCTCCATGAGGGAGTCCGACTGGCAACATCTACTTATAACAGCATCGTATATTTAAAAAAGGAAACCGTAGCATTATACAAATTGGACATTGGTTTACCACAAAATTAGTGGAAACATAAAATTGAATTGTTAAATTTTTAATTTGAAGTTATATTACAGTTTATAGAAATTTTAATTTTCTAGATTTTTTCCTAAGTGGGTCGTAGAAAAAATATGCTGCTCGACTCGTGTGGATTGTCCATATCGCACTTGAACGATTGAGCACTCCGCCTACGGCGTCGTGCTCCATCTTCGTCCTCGTGCGATATGGACATCATATCCACACTAGTTGCACAAACTACAATTTCTTTCAAAATATGCCCTTTTACATTTAAAAACTACCTGCCAAATGTCAAATCAATTTATCCATCCATTTTAAAGTTATCGAATTAAAACATTCAAGTTTTCAAAATTTCAACACCCTGTATTTCGAAAAGTAGCTAGACCCCTTAATCGCGCAAAAAAAAATTATGGAAATAATAGTAAAAATTTATCCGAACAAATTCAAGTAGATCACTAGCACTGCGAATACCAGCTTTGCATAGAATTTTAATATAGCATCGGTGGTTCAGTGGTTAGAATGCTCGCTTTGCACGCGGGCGGCCCGGGTTCGAATCCGGGTAGGAGCATATTTATTATTATGAATCGCTGCTTCGTAAACGAGAGAGAGACTAAGGAGGCACAAGCACGCAAAAGCAAGGCACATAACGAAGCAATGTAACATAACGTAGCGTAACGTAACGCGTAACGGTCAGATCTTTTGCGTCGCGACCCCTGGTCGCTCAAACATAACCTGGCGTAAAGAAGTAAAGTTCCAATATAATATTGGAGCTATGATAGATCTATGGCGACGGATAATAATGGCAGCTAAGTAACTGAAAATCTTTATGCAAAGTAACTATCTCCTAGGTTTTGCACTCTAGGATTCTGAATTGCTATCAAATTTGCAAGTATCTGGATGGGTTTCTTCTTCCATTCCACATAATCTACATTATTCTTGCTACACTATTTTGAGCTTTTTCAGGTGTCCATACAGGCAACAGTGTCTGTCTATATACAGTAACATACTGCTATATTAACAAATCCTGAAACCAGTGTGTCACGAAGAAAGACTCTTGAAATAAGTGAATGTTGAAGCCATCCAACTCGAGAGAAGGATTACCAATCTTGGCAAGTGTCTCGAAGAAAGCCTCTTGAACCACGTGAATGTTGAAGCCATCCAACTCTTCGACAACACCAACCACAGGAGAAGTTCCGAGAGGAAGGAGACTTCTATTCAGATATAATTACCGAACATGGCAAGAGTCACGTTGAACTACGAGAATATTGAGTTCATCGAACTCCTCGACAAAGCCAAAAAGATTGGAAGATTCAAGAGGAAGAAGATGAGATAGTAAAAGTAGTGCAAGTCAAGTTTAATGCTGAGCAAAAGTGAAAATTTACATAATTCACTGTTCTTACTACTAATTAGGAAGATCCTTAATTTGGAAACCAACTAGTGATGCAAGTTAGACCGGAAATGCTTATTGATCACAATTGATCAGATTCCAAATCCAGAGCATACAAAATGTCAACCCCAGCTTCTTCATCTTTAAATATCAAAACCTTAACACCCGTACTTATATATTTATTATGAGTATGCAAAACCGCTACTAAGAACAAATAATTTTTATTCGTTCTCTAATAATTTAATTGACGGTTAAGAGTAACCATCAAGATGTCAATAATCGGATTCGAAATTACGAAAATTACACAGAACTACCGTTATGTGCCCTAATTACTCATACTTAAACTATCTGGACAAGTTTGTTTGAATAATTTGTTCCCTTTCGAAGGGCCAATCTCTCAAAGTTACATAACGACCTGAAAGCTGCTAAGGTAGTGATAAATACGACTCTCCGGTGTCACATAAGTCATTAGGAGTTGTCTATAGTGGATGTTCGAGGGATAACGGTTTCTAGGAACATTATACAAGGTGTCAATGAAGAAAATAACGAATTCTCACTTGCTTTTGAAGAACGTTTAACAAAATTTCGTTGACTCGACATCTGGTCTTGAGGATTTAGTGATAAAAGTTTATAAATCTTTCATTATAAAGTAGAGTAGGCAGTAACAGATCTGTAATCGGTGGTATAGAATAACTATTTTCTTGTAAATTCTTAGAATATCCAACAATTTTTATTTATGAATTATTTTGTACTTTGACTGTACACTAAAAATATCAAAAAGAATAGAAAACCGTTTTTGAAAATAATCTATCTTCATATTCTCACATAGAGAGCGGTCAGTGTAACATTTTGGATCTTTTATGAATAATTTTTCTTTGGTTTTTACCAGACCATATTGCAATTCAAGGGTGGTTGAAAGAAAGCAATAAAACAAAATGTTCCATTCGAATATGTCGTTCTCGGTGTCTCCTTTGTTATAAGATTAATAAGAATAAAATTTGCACTGGGATTCATCTAAAGGCGTTTTACTCACCTTCTTATTCTCGGGCATAAATACAAATTCATGCATTTTTCATGCATGTGAAAAATGTGAGAAAAGTCGTCGCCGAAGTGGAAATATTCATCCACCTCTTATATCTCACGGCAATTCACAGTATTCTTATGAATGGTGGAAGATTCATGATTTCTCAAATCGTCTTAAACATAAATTACATTGTTATACATATATGCAACAAGGATGTAATGGTACGGAACCCTTCGTGCGCGGGTCCGACTCGTTTTTTTTTTATATATTCGAATCATTTTATTACAAATAGAAAATGATAGTTTTATTGCTCTACATCTATACTTTTCAAAACTATTTGATTTGAAATTTGAAACAGTGTATCTATATAAATAAACATTGCAGGATTGCAGGGGATTGCAAGGAATGAATTGGTAGACCAGCTAACTATTTTCGAGCTCATGCACTATGAGGTAAAACCAAACACTTTCATCCTGCAACAGTGTCCTTTACAGTGAGACTTCACATTAAAACTTTTATTCCCTTATCTAACAAACGTTGATTCGCTGGTAGTACATATCATTGTATTTGAAAATAAAACATTTACAATGATTTCAATCAGGGACGTATATAAGGGGGGTTTTGGGGGTTCAAACCCTCCCCATAGAAAATACAATAAAGGTACAATAATTTTTATTAGCATACCGCCGCAAAATGAGTATTTATCGGGATGTGGCAATAGAAATAGATTCCTAAACACTTGTGAATAATTTAGCTGAAGGAGTTAAATTTACTTTTGTGAGATTGATTTTCTGTTTTAATAAAAGTTTCAATTTTTAATCATCTATCACTTTTTAAAATAGGTGCTCCCAAATTAATATACAGGTAACATCTCGGCTGGTATGGGAATGCGGCGAAGAACTTAGAAGACTGGCGACTCGGAACAGTGTAATACTGGATGGGTCCCAGGTCACAGAGGAATCGCTGGCTATGAAAAAGCTGACGAACTTGCGAGAGCAGGATCGTCAACACTGATGAAAGGATCTGAACCATCTGTGGGCATACCCAGATGCTCCACTAGGTCATGGTTAAAAGGGTGGGTAAAAGAACAATCCATAAAACTCTGGAAGAATACGCCCAGGCAAACACATGGGAAGAAATTTATGAAAGAAGCATCAGAAAAAGTAGCAAAAGAACTGCTCTCAATGAGCAGGAACAAACTACGCACCATAACGGGGCTTCTTACAGGACACTTTCCCACAAAGGAGCACCTGAACAAAATAGAGACCTCACATGCAGGAGATGCAAAAAGGACACTGAAACAGCTCTGCACATATTATGCAACTGTAAGACGCTGGACCAGAGGAGGCAAAAACTAAATGGAAGACCCCAAATGACTTCTACAACCAACCAGTAAAGAACTTGTATGAGCTATTACAGGGAACGGATTGGCTGAATAGGCTGTAGTCAGAATGTTAGGAGAATCCACAATAAGCCCAAGAGTCTGAGGTGGTGCCGGCGAAGGGAAGGTTCCTTTAAAAAAATATATACATGGTTATAACCATTTCAGCAGAAGGGGGAAAAACGAAAAACGATGTTTAAAAATACTTTTAGATGTAGCCAAGTCAAACAAATAATTAAAAAAAAAACTTTATTTCTTGAACTTGAAAAATTGCTTTAGGTCGTGGCACTCGATTTTTTTTGCCTTAGGCGACTCCTTCAATAAATCTTTCCCCTTCTAAACCTATCAGATGAAAAAAACCAAAACCCTCCCCATGTAAAAGCTAAAGCTACGTGACTGCTTTCAACAACATACTTCACTTGCGCAAAAGTGCAAATTATAAAATTGTATTTTGTAGGTCATTCGACTGATGCAATCGTTAATTTGTTTATTGTGGCATTTAAAATCGCCCAATTTCTGTGAATAGAACCTACTCCCATAGTGGGGATAGTCAATCTGTCACGCCCAACGCTGACTGCCCATAATTATTCTTCTCTCTCTTTCAAGTAGTTTTTCTCATACTTTCCTTGTCGTACTTGTGTTAATCGTATGTCGCGATAAGACTTTTCGCAACCGTATATAACTACTGGATGCAATCTCTCATGTCATTGCCTATTGGTGGGTTTAAGCGAATGAACAATCAATATTTTCATATACTTGAAGTTCTGTTAATTATTAACAAGGTATCTTAAGGATCAATTTTCAGTAGCGTTTATGTTACATGTCATGTATAACAGTTCCTATGGGAAAATTGATCCCAATCTTGTCACCATTTCATCGAGAATATGGACGACACTCTAATCTGAGAAAGCATCGCTCCCCTACTCTCGTAAAACAACGGCGGTGACCGAAAAGTATAGAAACACGTTCACGAAAAGGTCTTTTCCTATTCTCCTTCATTTTCAAATAGATCAGAGACGCGGATGCAGTGTCGGCCGAAGAGATTTTTGGTTATCGAATCTAGAACCTTGAATATTTCAACCTAAAACAGTTTTGGAATTATACAACTCAATCAAAGCAACGATAATTACCATTACTGCAATTACACCAACACTAACACCATACAGAAATAAATAATGAAAGAGGTTTTAAAACATTATGGAAGGAGCTGAAGCAATGTTTAAGCGCAACCTGTAGCGCATGGCGCGTTACAATAACTAACTGAACTAACAAACCCCGCCTCCCACTACGAAACTTGTCATTTCTTTTTGAGGTTCAACAGTAAAAAATATTAAAGTGCAAAATCCTTTAATTGCAAATATTTTCCTGAAAATTTAAAAATTCAAAAAGCCTGGGTCATAAGTGATAGTTCATACCTGTAGCCATGGCAAGAGCTAGTAATAATCTTATGACACACAAGACCGTTACACGTTTAACAGCTTCATGACCAACATTCGAATAGGGCATGTCCACGACAGTTGACAGTTGACAATACCCCGCTGGTAAAACAATAAACACAATCAATAATTATCAAACAACAAACAACTATTAACCTATATTATATATTATTAAATATGCAAGCTCAACAATTAAAAGAACTTTATCTAATTTCGCTATCAAATGTGACACTTTAAGTCACCCCTTGACGTTAGGTAACGTCATATTTTTCATAACCTTCATCAGTTATGAAAAGTAGTTATGTAAAAACTTTACGTAACTGTTTAAGTTTCAACATAGAGATTCTACATGAGTTTCAAAGAATAATTTATTAATGAGGTAGGTACTGTCAAAACTGACAATTATTTCATTATTTAAACTGACAATTACTCCATAATTTTAATTCAATAGTATTTTAAGATTTATAAACATTGAAAAAAACATTATTAAGAACACAGTTATTTAAAGTAAGTCAATGTTCTGGGTGAATACTTTATACTTACAATACTTCTAACACCATTTGAATCCACTTTAATATTACAATTGTAATTGAAGATTTTATGAAATATTATAAAAGCGCGGAATTAGATAAAACGTTGTAAGTAAACACGTTATGAAGATAGCGACATTTTTCAACTCGCGGAATTTGCAGAACTCGCTAGCGCTCGTTTTGGCAAATATTACGCTTGTTGAACAATATCGCTATTTTCATAACTAGTCACGTAAATAACTATTAAAAGTACACTGAAGCAAAACCAACTAAACAAAAACACGATCTATCATTATAAATCAGCATAACCTCACTATTAAGTACCACGTGTTCTGAGCGCTTTGTTTATTGTTTTACCACCAGGCTGTTGTCAAAATAGTTTGTGTCGTCACGTGGATATGCCCTATGAAGGAAACATTGGAAGTAGGTTATGTGAGTGATTTTTAAAAACTTCTTGAAAATCAATAAAACTCATTTTTTTATTCCTTGAAAGTGTCAAGGGCTGTACCGCTTCTGTATGATATCGAATACGTAACAAAAAGAGGACTGGGGGTATCGGACCATCACAACCGGGCTTCATTGGCTTTAATGGCACATTGTACGGCTATCGCCATCCCAGAGTAGAGTTAAGAGGTCGTAGCCAGCCTTGAGGAACTATTACTGCTAACCCGTTTGGCATTTAGTATGGTATAGGATCAAAAAAGAAAAAAAAGGACGTGGTGATGAAAATTCGTGAAGGAATTTACATTTTCGGTGAGAAATGGTGTCATGAAAATGAATTAATTTATATTTAATTAATTGAATCTTAATTTGTTAGTTAAACGAATTCTGACATAGAAGTATACGTTGATAAAAAATATTGTTCGTTACACAAATATTCGCAAAAAATACTAAATGAACTTGATACACACGTAATTTGAAATATTGCTGCGGGCGATTGAACACAGTCATCAGGATTTTTGTGTATGGGGATTATTAAAATCACCTGTTTACACAACGCCGATCATTTGAAACGTTTTTCTGTTTTTTTTCTGATACGACAGTCTTTGTTCGCTTAAGCTTTTAACAGTCATCAAGAGAGAACAATAATCAATATTTCTCCAAATGTTTGGCGACTTTGAATTAAATTGGTTTAGTCATAGTAGGAAAAGAAAGGAATGACATATTATGATATATGTATGTAAGAATTTGAAGGGTGGGTGACCCCACAGCACTTGTGCATCCTTCTGAGGCTCAGACTTCCTTCTAGCTCGTCATCCAGCCTACTTGTTTGAAGTAGGCGATAACGTCGCCGGAAGTGAGCTCCCTCATGCTGGCTTGTGTTAGTATGTACTCGCCGAATACAGAAAACCTAAATTGAGAGAGTGTTGGACATTCACAAAGAATGTGTTCGACAGTCTCATCTTCCTGTTCACATCTTCTACAAAGTGAAGTGTCAGACAGACCCAGTCTGTAGAGGTGTTTTCGTAGGTGGCAGTGACCGGTAGGAATACCCGTGGCTGTCCGAAGGTTCTGTCTGTTCATAGTCACGTATTTTTTGGGTACTTTCCTGTCCGGATACTGCAGCAGTTTGTTGGCAAGCCTGCAACCTTCTGCATCCTCCCATCTACCCTTAAACTTTTCAAGTGAGTGTTCCTTTATTAGGTCAATCATAGCCGACGCCGACAGATCAATGAAAGTGCCAGGTCCCAAGAGTTTTTGGGATGCTGCTTTCCTGGCTAGTGAGTCAGTAATGGTTACCTTTCGATTTACTGTGGCCCTTGATCCAGCCTAAAGTGACTTCGTTGTTGCTACAAGCTTCGATCAGAGACAGGTGACACTCCAGTACTAGGCCTGATGTTATACGTGGTCTGCATGAAATACTTTATGGTCTACTATCCGTAAGGATGTGAATTTTATTATCTGAGGTGCTTCTTTTGGTAATCTCTTTTGCGGCGATGTAGATAGCAGTGAGCTCTGTTTGAGCAACGCTGACATTACCGTCCATCGCCCATTTAATGTTTAGATTCAGAGATCTGGAGTAAATTCCACATCCAGAGCCCATATTGGTTTTAGAGCCATCCGTGAAGATGCGGATTGCGCCTTCTTCTGATGTGTCCTGTGTGTTATATTTAATGATTACCTTGTAGGCCTATGGAAGGCATATTGTGGTGGGATTGCGTCCGTATTTGCATACAGCAGTGAAACCTCATTGAGTGCCTCAAGCCACAGGTTACGTCTCTAACTATCAGATCCTACGTCAGGTTTTATATTGGTAGAGCGTATGCGTGTCATCAAAATAACCTCCTTGATGTGTATGTCAAGGAGAGTGAGACCAAGGATCACCTCCATCGCTCTGGTTGGTGTGGTTCTCATGCCTCCTTTTGTTTTGAGGCATGCTGTTCTCTGGTACGTTAGCATAGGTCTGATGATGGCAGTGTAGATCCAGGCAGTAACCCTGGGTGACATTCCTCAGGTACGGCCGATGGTTCTGCGACACTGTTCATAAGAAATGTATGCTTTTTTTACTCTGTTTTCTAGATGAAAGTTCCATGTTAACTTACAATGACATATGACATAATATACTAAGATCACATGCAGTACGAGTTGTTAGCTGGGATGTAGTCGTAGCATTTTATGTCTCCAAGAGACAGAATTCCTGCTTTGATATTATCATTTCCTCATATTTCGGTATTTTAAATTTATGTTTCATCGGGCTTCATATATGTATAAATATCATACGGTTCTTTTACATTTACAATGGACATCTCGGGTTTTACACTGTCAAATAATACTTATTTTCATTTTTATCCGAATATAGAACTTGTAGATGCTGGAAGGACGGAGAATATCACACGCCATCTATCACCTTGTATATTTAGTGTGAAAGAAAGGCGTGACCGTTACATAGAAAGTTTCCAGATTAAGTTTTGATGATTTATCTGATATTAGAGCTTTATTTTCAGGAACACCCCCGAGAATAAACTTCCAGTGTGCGTCAGATCAAGTTTTCTATGAAGTTGATGGTTTTTATCTTTTTTTTTTGTTTGTAACTATTTGATTGTTTTTGGAATTTTATTGCAGTTAAACTAGAGATCTATAATTCGGTTGGCTTCGACGTAGTTTAATAGAAATATTATTTATCTTGCAGATATGATTGTGTATTTCTAATCCATTGGGAATTTTCTCAATTTTCTAGTAATTCATATATTATATCGTTGCGTATTTCTACTTTAAACTTCTTGAAAATATATTTTCAATTAACTTCAACCCTACCGTTATCATTTCAGTGATTTCATTTTCATTTTTCCGTACAATAGAAATCCGGAAAATTGCGTTTTTAAACACGAATCTCTAATTATAAACACTCGAAGGTACACAAAGTAAATAAATTTGGCCACCTTTTGAGATCGTTATAAGAAACGTTCCTCTAAAAATTAATGGGAATGAGGTCGAGAAAGTTGAAATGCTTTTTACTAAACGTATTTAAGGTACATTTACATTCAGAAAAGGTATCATCATGACTCTACGGTCTACGACAAAGAAAAAAGAAAATAAGAAAAATTAAGAGGAAAGTAAATAGCAGAAGTGGTTCAATTGCATTACGGGAGAAGGAAGAACGTTTCAGGCCATCAACGGTATTTTCCTTTATGATAATTTCTCAAAATTCTATTGTTCTCCCAACATAATTTTGTATATCCAGGAGATTGTCTTATCAAGATAAAATTGTTTAAATAAAAATGCCATTAACTTAAAATTCGCGATCAACAAAAAATGACTGATTCATAATATAGGCACAGTATAATATGAACCAACCAGTAGTATATCTCTCATAAATTTCATTCATAAATTGCCAGATCTTTTGATATCCTTGAACGGATCGTTTTACGATTCATTTTACCATAGGCGTAGGTGCATACGTTTTAAAATGACTTGAACGTGTTAAATGTTTTTTCTTAAATATTGTAGAACAGTACTCTGATGAGTTAATAAAACAATAGTCTCATACAAAATATTTATTGGTTTTTCCAAATTACAATTTTCATTTTGTTATGATTTTTAAAATTTTTATTGACAAATTTTAATGTGTAATTCAGTCGTAACCTGAAGAAGTTTACTTTGATCTAATTAACACAACAAAGTGTAACTAGCGTGCTCTATTAGCAATGTTAAATTAGAGTGCAAATTATGATTCCTTATGTCAAAAAACGTAAAATTGTCAATTTTCAAAGAGAAATTGTGAAAACATAAAAAATTATTGCGAAAATCAAAATTTAAATTTAAACTTTGAACACCCCGTATCTCGGAAACTAGCAATATTTGCATGAGGCATGTTGAGCAGAATCATCATATTTTGAGGTCTAGAATCTACAGTTCAGAGATTGGACATTCTTTATGAATCACCCTGTATACCTCTTATTCTGAATACGGTGAAAAAAAGACAGGAACAATTTGTGCCAAAATTGCCACTTTCAAAATTTGGATGGATCATTCCTGGACCGATAACTGATAATTTCATTTCGGATAAGTTTTATGTTAATTTGTGTCACCATACCATTCAGGATGATGAACAGTAACTGGTCCTCGATAAATTAATTGAAAAAACTCTGTACACATGTTTTAAGCAAATTTAATAATTTCTTATGTGTACCTCAACGACTAAAAGTCAAATATCTGAATTGTCCAGATGTCGCCAGATCTACCAAAAGAAACGCCGTTCTCTCTGTACCAACAAACTACAGTTTCTTTTCGGGATACTTGTGTTGAAATTTATTTGGCAATAACAGTAAATTGTATTTAGTAGTATCGGCAATGCAGCACGAAACCAATATCAAAACGATATCAAGAATGTAGCTACATTTATGTGTGTTATAGTTTATTTTGTATATAGATATATTTGTTTTACTTAAAGGGAATATAAACAAGTAGAATTGAGGAGTTGGTAGAATTGGTAGAATTTGAAAACAACTTAAGTCGGTTCGTTCTCAAGAGAAACCGAAAAAAATGTAGTTTTTTTTGAAAATTCTTATTTTTCAATTTTGTCTACCCTCGTATCGTTTGTCGGCAAATTATGATTATTGAATACGAAAGACTATTATATTATCAACTTCTGTGTGGAATTTAAACGCGAGACATCGATATATGGCATTACAGACATGAAAAGAATGTTGAAGTAATTTGAAAAAAAAAATTCTTATTGATCAATTTTTTCGACCCTCGTATCGTTTGTCAGCGAATTTTCAATATGGAATAGGAAAGACTATTATACTATCAACCTCTGCGTAAAATTCAAACGCGAAACATCGATATATGGTATTACAATAATGAGAAAAATGTTGTAGTTTTTTTTTGAAAATTCTTATTTTTCAATTTTTCCGACCCTCGTATCGTTTGTCAGCGAATTTTGAATATGGAATACGAACACCTCTGTGTGGAATTTAAATGCGAGACATCGATATATGGCATTACAGTAATAAAGAGAATGCTGTAG
>CAJUYG010000035.1:182360-215881 GCA_910591675.1 Galerucella calmariensis | reverse complement strand
GCATGCACATTTGTACTAGGGTAACTTGGGTTGGATCGAGTTATTTTTAGCCCCAGAATATGTGGTATGATTTATGACCTGCCTTTTTGTTACACCCTGTATAAAGTCTGTTTGACAACCAGCTGACTTCGCTACAAGCTAGATTTTTCTAAGATACTTTACAGCACATGCAAAAACAAACAAGGTTCAACTACAACTAATCAATTCGGTTGCCCTCCAGCACAATATGACCGAACTGTCAAAGTCACGTCTTCTGGATTGGTCTATAGACGGAAAATATTCCTCAGCCAAATCTCATTCTAATTTTACGAAGGGGAGAGAACTAGTCACAAAAAAATGGAAAAAGTGAGATTACGTAATGTGAATTAAAAAAGGTCTTGAATAACAAGCAAACATTAAATGCGTATGCGTATATAGACGGCATTATTACTGCTTCCAATACGGTTCCAATAATTAATATACGTTTACCATATCTCCATCTTTAACTTTTAAAAATCTTCTCGTGTTGGGTGCGGTGATCTGAGGTTGCAGGTTGATCGGTTTCTTCTATATCCCAAATCGTTCATCTCAATCGGAAATAGGGTTGCGTCATAAAAAGAAAACGATAGATTGGATAGAGAAGTAAAGTTAAAGAGATGTGCAAAGTGTAGAAAAATCGTTTTTAAATTTTAACACATTGCTAAACTGCTGTCAACTAAATGTGAATTATTTCTAGCTAAATCAAAGTCTCAGTTGGTATTATGAAAAGTAGATATTACGATAAGGAACGAAACCAAATAAGAGGTTTATTTGAAACAATGACCTCCAAACAACGAACCACTAAAAAAGTACATTTTTGAAAAGAAAACTCGTGTCATCGTCAGACGTCATCTTTATGCTTTTTAAATGTGTACTTTTTTTTTATGACTTTTTAGGATATTACAGACAAGATTACTTATAAAATAATATGTATTGGTTTTAAATGATTCACTTATATCTTTATACACATCAAATATTTCCACGTCAAAATGTATATCAAGAATTTCTTAAAGATCATACAGTGAATACATCAAGATTTATATAAGTAAACATATCAAAGAAAAACAGATTTTTCTTCAGAGAAAATATACCTATATCGAACGTAGTTGGTTTTCGAATGAGATTTTCTTTATATAGTTTTATCAAAGAAATCATCTTCCTAATTATGGAAGAGCTGACAAGGGATACGACGTCGTCGTCCCTTATTAAAATAAATATAGACATCTACAGTAAACATAAATAAAATGAGACATAATGGTGACATTATTGGTGTTGAATTTTCGCAACACGAGGTAATTACAGTGCATATAAACCATAAAGTGAATTGGAATGTTATAAGATGGTTTTTGGTAAAATAATCAACATTTCTTGTTTCTATCTTTTAGTATTGAATATGTCCCAACTAACTTAGTGTTGAAAATCTATCAGGGGGACAAACTAAAAATGTCATAGAAATCCAGGACACACAGGATAATAAATATTCCCGAGGACTCAACAATGTTGCAGTCAGGATGCAGTGCCAAAGTATATTTAGCCCCTCCTGATTCAAACCAATTGACTGATAAAAATAGTAGTGGCGAAGATTTTTGCGCAGCTTTTGATAATTTGTTGAGTAGAGCTCAACTAGAATCGGATGCAGAAGCTGTTATTGTTATTTCAATATGAAGTCATCATAGACTCTATTGAAGATATTGGAAGATGTAATTGATAAAGAATTTAGTAATGACACTCATGAATTTGAACATGTAATTTAACTAAGAAGTCAGTAGGTGAACAACTAAACAATTTAAACTTGTAATGCGGTTTATTGATAAGTATTAGGTCGGATTTAAAAATTTGAAGAGTGTTGGGAAGAGGATTGAAAGGGCCTCAAAATGATACCTTACTCGACCCAAATTAATCACTCACTGTTCTCGAAAAAAATCCAAAAAACCTCAAACTTTGACCTTTGACCCGGAATAGCTTTTGTAGTTCACATGGCATTAATGGAGACTTTTGAAACTTCCTTTCTCATGCTAAAGCCAAGCTCTCCACGAAATTTCAGCTTTCTGGGAGTTTTTGTTATTTCAAATGTCTAAATGGACTGGAGTTAATACCATCTGAATATTTTAAGGTGATGCTTATCCCCCCGAGCAAAATCGAAAATACCGTAAAAAAGTGTGCCCCTCTGATCAAAAATCGACGGGTCGTACAACCATCCTGTATAAATCTTAAGAAAAACAAAATTTTTTACTCCCACACAGGTAAAATATTTACCATAGTATTGACACATTGTATTTCCAATTACTTTGGGATGTAATCCAAGTCTTAGTAGCGTATCATACGAGATTTTACAAGCATCTGGTATAGAATTTATCCATATCTTTCTTTTATTTTTCGATAAAACGGAATTATGTTTCTTCGGGTATACAAACGTATTTTATCCTTTGAGAACCGTTGAAAATGTATGTTCCTCATTGCATCGAATACCAAGCACAACATATGTTTTCGGAAAATTCAATTTTCTTTCAAGAAGTAAACTCTCCTAATAAAAACGGGATTTATGAAGTAAAGCACGTTTTTGGAATGTTAAATTGTTGCTTCTTGCTTGAAAAGATAAATTGATAAAAACCACCGAGCTTATTCCATAATTTAAAAAATAAGTAAGTAGACATTTTCGCTAAGATGAAAACTTCAGATAAATAAAGATGGGAAATTCATTTTTTTTCTGTCGTATAACTGCAAATGTTTGATAGGTACGTAAGAAACGATGAAAACGGATGCCAAATACGTGTACAATTAACTTTGTACCACATGGGCCATATTCTCTTTAAGGTATAAGCTAATACTTGCTATTTTATGGTTTATAATTTTGAAAAGTAATAACAGAAACACTTGTGTTACCCATATTGTACTTATTTAGTCAATCTCAGGTTATTTAAAAAAATAGGAGGGTGAAAGTAACCCCCCATACTCGGGTAACATTGACCCAACCTAAGAAATCGTATAATTTGATCGGTTTTAAATATTGGAGTATCTTTGATCCATTTTAAGACATTTGTATAAATCTATTTTTATATAAGACATGGTAATAAAACGTAATTACTAATGCAAAACGGACAGATCGAGACGTGAACGGTGGGAGAACTTCGAGATGCGCGAAGCCACAGTCAGTGTTAAACAGAGGAAGTATTCGGAAAACAGAAAGGCAAACATACGATGATGCGGACTTAGATGATGCGGACTAAGGGGTAAATGCAGAGATTTACTTATTCGAACTAATTTGTGATTTATTTTGTATTCTAAAATTTTTATTCATTCGTCTAAAATTTGCATTGTAGGCATTGTAGGCACAATTTTGTCAGCTGTAAAATTATTTACAATTATTCTACGTAGTACACCTTTATCTGCATCGTCTAAGTCGGTCATAGGATTCTTCCTCTTATTTTTTTGGAGATGTCAAGGATACTTTGGAACCAGCATCTATTGCCTTTTTTTCCTCCATATATTTAAATACATTAGCGACCACTTCACGAGTTTGACTCACTTAACTAACTCAATCCGGCACTGTACAAAGATGTTTATCGCTCGAAACAACACGATCGAATTTCGTGCGCATTTCGTGGGCGGTGCTTCTGACCGTTCACGTCTCGATCAGTCCACTGTACCTGAGCTAATACAAGTTTTCGATCTTTTATAACCGTAAGCTGCACATAACATAGAAAAAGGTTTGGACAGGCCAAAATCCTTGTGTATTGAAGATTACATAGCCGTATCATATGATTATTTATCTACAACTGTCATATAACGGGTACGATTTGACACTATTTTCAATGTCATAATGACGTATATTACCGCACTAGTGCGATAATAAGAATCTAGAAGAATATTAATACCAGAATTGAATATTTAAAATAACACTGTAAGTTGCATTTTCAATATCCGAAAGGAGATTGTCTTCGCTTGAGCTCATTTTTATAGATTTTTGTTCATTCAACTTTGACAATTTGATGACATAACTAATTTATTTTATTTCCACAGCTTTGTTTGTCTTTGTTGCTATGGTCACAAAATATGATACACAGTACCTTATGTTTGCAGTCGATATTATTGAAAGTACGTTGTATTGAATTGTTTTTTTAAATTTTATGATAAAGGTACTGTTAACAATACCAATAAACAGTTGTAGATAAACTTTTGTAAGTAACACGTGTGATGGGAATTATTAACGAACTTATGTGATTACACGACTCGGCCTACGGCCTTGTCGTGCAAACTTCACATGCGTGCGTTAATAATGTCCATATCCCACTAATTACGTAAATAACTATTTTCTCCGATCGTGGGATAAGTGACACTATTTTGACCTGTTTTCTATGCGCAAAGCTCAACATTCCAGAATAGTGGGCAATTGCTAAGCAATTAGAAAATAACACTGCGTAGCGTGCGGTAATGTTACAAATGGATTATTACAATAAAATGAAACAAAGTATGGTTTAAATTTTCATATTGATGAAGTTGTTTTAAAAGAAACATCTTATTTATAACGATATTCTTGAACACAAATTAGATGTTGTTAATATTTACATTTATTGTACAATTTGTAAATTGTACTGGAGGGCAACGATAATTTATAGACGTTGAAGCTGCATGGCTAATTGTTTGGTTTATCTCGTTTCGATCATTTTCATTTGAAGTCGAGGCAGGGGTGTTGAATATTTTATTAGCCACTTCTACTTCATTATTAATGGATTCGTCAATATATTCGACCGGAGATAAACAAAGTAATTTCCATGGTTGCCACTTCTATATTTCAATATGAACATAAAGAAACCTATCTAAACTTACTTGATGACATCTTGAATGAAATATCACAGTCGTTTGGGAATATTATGCTTTTCCCACTAATTATACAATATACTATTTCTCTCTCTTCTCTTACACTCATCGAATTATAAGTAACTAGATAAATAGATTCCCAACAAATTTCACCAAAAATGCAATTGTATGGGTTTCCATTTAGTAAGGAAGTCCAAGTTTTGAATGTTAAAAAAATATCAGATTTGACGACCAGGGGATAAGCCTTTTGTTTGGTTTTGTAGCCTGTCTATTTTCCAGACGTTTTGGTATCTATTACCGAAGCATTATAATCCAATTACCAATATCATTTTTCAAATTTTTGATTATGGACTTGGATAAAGAACAACGTAAATATTTAATAACATACATTTTTGAAGTGAATCGGAAGGAAATAAATAATTCAAGCCTTACTGAAGAATTGATAACCACTTGTAGATATCAAGAATATATCAATGGCGTTCGAAAATGCACAGCCTCGACACAAAAGCAGTTGTTTCGATTAAAATATAATTAGGTCGTAATATTCGGCCTTTCAGTATTTTTTATTCCTTTTAGCCATTATTTAATTGTCTTTTGACAGTCTGCTAGATATAGCCCCGGCCCTTTTTGATTTAACTTTATTATATTTTCCAAAGCAAAATGTATATAAGGAAAAAGCAACAACCAAGACAGAATGGCGAAATTGGATTGTAAAGGGCGAATGTATAAATAACACAGCTATAGGAGGAAATTTATATAAAACGAATATTTTTCAAGAACTTTTCTGACAACACTGGAAGTGAAAAATAGTCCGATCTTTGGTGTTTGCATATGCATATTAAAGGCTATTTTCCTCGTCTCAATTTCCACCAATCTCAAATTGTTTCTAGATGAAAAAACTGTAAACGTAACAGTAAACCCATCATGAAACAAAAAAAGGTAGAACGTGTCGCGGGACACACGGTAGGAACTTTAGTACCTTTTAAGCAAAAATTATATAATATATCTGACGTTATAGATAAACAATTTGCATATTCCTCTGTGGTCGAGTAGTAAGCAAACCAGACTCTCACGCGGTAGACCCGGGTTCGATTCCCCGTGAAAGTTTTTTTTTATTGTTAATTTTATTTTCAAATAATTATTCTGCTTGATATTGATAACGAGAACAGCTAGACGTTTGGAATATTTAGCAGAATATTCATTATTATAGATAATGGTACGGTACCCTTCATGAGGGAGTTCGACTGGCAACATCTACTTATAACAGCATCGTATATTTAAAAAGGGAAACCGTAGCATTATACAAACTGGACATTCAAGAACTGTACGTTTACAACAAAAAAATTAGTGTAAACATAAAATTGAATTGTTAAATTTTCAATTTGAAGTTATATTACAGTTTATAGAAATTTTTATTTTATAGAATTTTTCTTAAGTGGGTCGTAGAAAAAATATGCTGTTCGACTCGTGTGGATTGTCCATATCGCACTTGAACGATTGAGCGCTCCACCTACGGCGTGGTGCTCAAACTTCGTCCTCGTGCGATATGGCCATCATATCCACACTAGTTGCACAAACTACTATTTCTATCAAAATATGCCCTTTCACATTTAAAAACAACCTGCCAAATGTCAAATCAATTTATCCATCCATTTTAAAGTTATCGAATTAAAACATTCAAGTTGTCAAAATTTCAACACCCTGTATTTCGAAAAGTAAATGTGCTAGACCCCTTAATCCTCATATCATTTTGTCCAATTTTACGAGAGGAATCTACATGCAAACGTTGTAATTACCCTTAACGTTCGAGATGCTTATACCATTTTTTGCGCGATCGTATTGAAATAAATTCCGAATAAAATAATTTAAATTTCTTCGAAACTAACGAAATGTCGAAAGTGACATTTATACTTCTCGATCAGTTTAAAACATATTTTGCATTTTGGTGAAATTGTTTTTATGCTATTTATTACATTTCGACATTTGAACGGTAAGTAAATCACTTACCGACGTGTTAAACTTAGAAACCAGTAAACACAACCTACCGTCCTGACAACCGATGCTGTAAATAAACAAAAAAGATCCATCGCGCAAAAAATATGGAAATAATAGTAAAAATGTATCCGAACAAATTCAAGTAGATCACCAGCACTGCGAATACCAGCTTTGCATAGAATTTTTATATAGCATCGGTGGTTCAGTGGTAGAATGTTCGCCTTCCACGCGGGCGGCCCGGGTTCGATTCCCGACCGAAGCATATCAATCGCTGCTTCGTAATCGAGAGGGAGACTCAGGAGAGAGCACACGAACGCAAGCAAGGCACATAACGAAGCAACGTAACATATCGTAATGTAACGGACAGATCTTTTGCGTCGCGACCCCTGGTTGCTCAAACATAACCTGACGTAAAGAACTAAAGTTCCAATAACAATCAAGTGGATGGTACAAAAACACTCCAGTGGGAGGAAATTAACTTTCAAAATGCACTAAAGAAGCAGCAGAGAAGACAGGATTAAATACAAAGGAAATAAAAATAGCAAACGACTCTATGCGGTCGACTGCAGCTTTATCTGCAAATTAGATGCCCTCGTGATATTACCTACGAAATTATCCCTGCCTTTATTGCTGTACAACTAATTGACATTCACAATTCATATGTTTCTGTGTAGCCTTGAAGCTGAATTGTCTACATCTGTAGAGTGGATGACCACTCATGCAATGATATCTAGAATATTACTGCTAGCGGCTGGCAAAGGTATGCCCTCGAATGAAGATGTTTATTGCAAACCTTCCCTTTCATCCAGTAAATATGTGCATGCCATAGGTCGTTTGGATAATCATATTTAAATAATTTGCCTGTACTAACGTAGCTCGTCCAAAAATATCACTTTATGAAAATTATATGGACATGGATCAGTGCAAAAGTATAAGTTATAAACTTTTTAATTATAAAAGAAAATTGGTTTGCTTTTGAGTTATTCGCGAGTTTAATGAGGTTCTCAAGGCACTTATCAACACTGCTCTTTTTCCTCAGAACTCTTTATTAATTTTTGCGAAAAGTTAAACGAGCCTTTATTAGTGAGGAGACTAAATGTTGGGAATCTTTTTCTGGCTTAAATGTATGAATTTTATAGGAAACGTTTTTTGTACAAACATCGGAGTGAATTGAGAAGTTTGGAAATGAATTGGAGTCAAATAAATGTTTATTTAATTGGACATATATGTTTAGTTAAAGTCCTAACCTTAAAATTGGACAGTGAGAAATTGAATGTTGCAAGTGCATGGTAAAATAAAACATAGGAAACACTCATCTACATGGGCGTACCCAACTGCTGGGGCAGGGAGGCATAAGTCAAAGTTTTTACAGCTGAGTCCCCAGCTCTTGTTTTGACATATACTCTACCCGAAGACATTTATAAAACACATAAGGTATGTACTATGTAGTATTCACCCTCAAGACATCAAGCTCTATAGGTTGCCAAACGGTTTAGGACGTCTCCCGTGAAAGAATCGCTCATATTGCTTACAAGGTTTTTATGTACACTGACCATACAAAGTCCATTTAATATGTCCTGTCATGTTTTCACGCGTCTGCGTGTACTGAATTGGTGAAGATGGTGCTTGTTCTTCAAATCTTCAAAGTCTTTCTGTTTGTTTCAGAAAGTCCGTCATAGTTCATTTAAATGCGATTCTTTCTAATTTAAAAAATCTTGATACTGCGTGCTTACATGTTGGCGCTGCATACGCAGATTCGAAAACTGGAAAAATAATATTACTTCCTTAAATATTTTTCACTATAAAACAGTTTCAAGTTGTTCTAATGTTTCCGTTATTGCAGATCCTGATGAAATGTTATTAAAAAACATAAGAAAAGATATTTAGAATTGTTTTTAGTTTGTGAAATTATAGGTAAGTTCCAACTGGCGTTCTGGAACCGTCCTGGAATCGTATCAAGTACTGTATATTGCGCAAACTCGAATTAGGGATATATACATCAACTTTTTCAACCCTTTCAGAAGGTGGTTTTTATATAGTCCCAAGAACGATACTTGGAACGCAAAAAATACAGCACTTATGCGAATAATACCTAGAATGCCAGCTGAAACGAACTACCCATATAACACAATAAGCATCGAAGTAGCGACTTTTGTGTCACTCTTGAAGCTAATAGGCAATTAAAAACGTCCACTAAAGCTTCTACATGTAGCATTCATTGCGTAATCGCTGCCTAAAGGGAGCGCGCGGTTTGGCCTTGAAGAAGATTTGAAAGCCTAAATAGCCATAAATTGGCACCAAAAGAGCATTTTATTAGATTTGATTGCCAGCATTGGCTGTCAGAGTGATATAAAGAAGCAGTCGTTTAGTCCAGATATGGCTTTCAACGCTTTGAATGATCGTGCGCAGTTGAACATGTCTCGTGAGAATGTAATGAAGTTTTGTTTTGGATAAATATTAGATTGATATTGGAAATTTATGCCAACAGTTATGTAAGTGTTCACAAAAACAAACATCGTCAACTGTGATGGCAGATCTTTCCTTCAATATATATTATGACAATTATTATTGTTTTTGAAACTGGAAAATATCATTGTGAACCATTAGAAATCTATGCAAACCTTACTTTTCTGTAAAATGTGAATGAAATACTTCCTGAAAACAGAGAGGCCAGTGATAACTGTGAGCAAAATATACTTTATAAATTAAATTGTTTCATTATGAATTACGTTGTTGTCATATTCAATTTTGATACCTATCAATGAATTATATACATCCAATTGAAATTAAAGTTTTTTATAGTATTTTTAGTTGGATTGATTGATAATATTATATGTGATGGATTAAATTGATTTATCTTTCCCAGATTTTCTGAAATTTGTATCCTAGTTTGAAAACAAATAATGTTCTGAACCAGATTATTTGCATATTCTATATATAAAAATAGTATCATATACCTATCAATATATAAATATGAAAACTATGGCAAAATTGCTCATTATCGTGAGCAAACGGTTCGGCCATGTCTTTATTGTATTTAATAAGCATTTTTCTATGCCAATACGAAGCTTTATGGAATTAAAAACTAGATAGCTGTTTGTATTGCTTTGTGAAAGCTTTTAGAATTATAAAGTTGAAGAAAAAGAGGATTATTGTGAGGTTATGTTTTGAGTAATATATTGTTTTATAGGTCATATTTTGTAATAAATAATGAACACCTTTAAAGTTATTGAGGCCTTAGAAAGTTTAGGGAAAATTTTGTGTGTTGCTCCTGAGGCATGGGATGGGAACAACAGAAACAACAAATTTTCTACCAGGACGTAGTGGTATTAGCCTATTAAGAAAGAGTCCCACGAAAAGGCCAATAGAAAGACGTGGTCCAAGAACCAGGAAGGTGATCTTCTGTATCTATAGTTATTTCGTTGTAACTTTTAGCTGCGTTACTACTTATATGTACACGTCTGTAGTACGCACCTATTCGTCCAAATTTCCGTAGTTTTTTAATTTTCCATTAATTTTTATTCCAATCTTTTTCCCCATGTTCTATAATGATTTCTGGAAAATCATGAAACCTTTCAACTGAATTGAGATTCACAATCAAAATTAAGGTTAGCAATACTGTGTTTTTTTTGGAATTAATTTCCATTTAAAATCCAAATTAATTCCAATACAAAACTTTATGGTATTACTTATAAATGGCACTAATTGAACCGCAACTTTGTGAGATAATTCAGTTTTAGTATATTTTTATATAAATAATGATCAGAGACCGCCGTCACCAGGGGCGTATATAAGGGGAGGGTTTGGGGGTTGAAACCCCCCCATGAAAAATACAATAAATGTACATTAATGTTTTATTAGCATACTGCCTTCGGTGGTGACTTCAGTGAAGCTTCCTTCCTCTTAACCAATGAGATGAAACCCCCCCATGTAAAATTTATAGGTACGTGACTGGTCGTCACCGGGTCACCTAAGAACAAAGTAAAAAGTATACAGCCACTTACCATAATTATTGTTCAACAAATAATTAGGTATTACTTTAATCAAAGCTCGGATCTTCATGTACTTTTTAAATAAATTATGTCAAATGTCACTTCAAAATGTCAAAACTAATATAACTCCAATAAGGATAGTTATAGTTAGGCAATGTCGCGAATAACTAATTCATTCTTTAGAATGATCAAGGACGAATATTCTGGGTGAAGCTTTTATTTGCAGTGTGTACTTCTTAATGGTCGCCCCAACCACTTATTTTTCATTTATCATCATTAAGGACGTGAAAATCTAGATTTGGAATTGGAAATGAAGGTGAATATTGTAATTAGTCCCCGTCAGTATCTCGGATGCGCCCTTTCAGATAGTGAAACCTCGAGGGATTGCAGGGTTTGGTGAAGCGCAACGGCACAGGCAGAACAGTCATGATTAACTAGTGCCTTTTCAGTCCCAAAACGACAAAGCGATACCGAAATATTGCTGCTATTTGGATCAAAATGAAATAAAAAAAAACTAGTGCTGTGAACGCCAAACGAAGCGATTCGAAGATCTTAGATACAGTGACGTGGGCGTGGGATTAAAAAGGATTTAAGACGCAGAATAA
The DNA here is from genome assembly GCA_910591675.1 of Galerucella calmariensis. NCBI lineage: Eukaryota > Metazoa > Arthropoda > Insecta > Coleoptera > Chrysomelidae > Galerucella > Galerucella calmariensis. The sequence goes on along the minus strand of CAJUYG010000035.1, from coordinate 204,453 downwards.
TTACTTCGAAATATTGTATTTGATGACTTTATGCTTAGTCTGACTAGGAGATCTTTATTTCTTGTATTATTTGCTGGTTAAATTGGTTGCTAGATGATACAAATATAAAGCAATATGTTTTTGGAGACAGGCTTTCAGGAAAAGGGAAATAATGACCAAGGAAAAACAGTTAGGATTACAAAGAACCTGGGGTAGTTATGCTTAAAACTTGACTAAGCAAAATAAGTATCAATGAAGTAGATGCTATCGATAGATTCATACGGCAAAATAAGAATAAAATAAATAACTGTTTACCTCCGTCTATGCTTCGTATTTTCTAGTTTAGTTGCGAACGAAAGGTAGGCAATTACTTTTCTTTTCCGTTAATAGAGATCGAGGGAATATGAGTTTTTAATCAAGCTTCGACGACTGTTTCTAAAGAATTGAGAACGTTTCGATGCTCGCTTTTATTTTTCCAAAATAAATGCTGAAAAGAATGCTGTGATTTTTATTTTACTTGATAATTCTCGTTATAACTTTTTTTTGACAATCTCGATACTTTTACGGTATAATTTAGTTTTTTAATATCTGGGAAAAAGTCGACTTCATTGAAAGCTATCTTATAATTTTTCTCATTCACTTTATGAGTTTCTGAATGAAATAATGATAGCAGACGATAGGAGACGAGTTAACACATAGATTGTCACAAAACTAATAGTCGCTGGATATTATGCTCCTAAACTCCATTTTTTGATAGGTACACTACTAGCTGGGTGTTTAGTATTTGCCTAACAAGGAATTGGGAGAAAATGGGAGATACAAGAAGTGATAAATTCGGTTATTTTGACTACTATAGATTTCTGGGCATTAATGAAATCAGTCGGATTTATCTCTCCAAATGCCCGGTACTAAAAAACGGCGGAGTCCGCTTAAGGAATTCGAAATCCCGCAAAAACTATATTTAAACTATATTTAGACGGTTTCGATAATAATCTTGATATATATTTTTCTTTATAATGTTCAAAATAGTTATTGAAAAATAATTTCAATTTTTTAGCAATAAAATAACAATTACTTGTTTGCTTGTTTGCCGCCATAGTCCGCAATATAACTTAAAGGGAATATACGATTAGATAGCTGCATTAAAAATATTACGTCCACTATACTTGATTTTACCTGATATGATCGCTTCAAAAAATTTATTGAACATCATTTTTTTTGAATTTCTTAAAATGTTACAAGATATGGCGACACGGGGCCCGGGGCCCGGGGCTATCGACCCCCCAAGCCACTAGCTAAATCGTGTTCTAGATGCAATATATTTTTGTTAAAGAAAGAAGTATTTTCATAAAGAGGTCGGTGTGTTCGAAGACGACGACATATTTGAAGACGGCGCTGAAGAAATTAGTTCCGTGGAAAAAAATTGTAGTATAGAGGGCCAGGATAGTTATGGACAAAAGGATTGGAGCGTTGGTTACTGAAGAAATTGAAGATGTGGTTTAAATTGATTGTTGTGGTATCACTTGTTAAGTGTGATTATACTTTAAGGTATTGACTGTTGGTGCAGATCGAAAGTATTGATTAGTATTTACCAGTCACTTAAAACCCGTCGTGCACTTCATATACTTAATGACAGAGATGGAAGAGGATATTCCTAGAAAGAAGATAATATATAGTTTACTCTGTAAGTGAATTGCATTATCAATAGGACGAATTCCATCACCTTTACCGAGACATCAGGAATCTTCCCATAATTTGTGTGTATTTCACTTATTAAAATTTTGTGCCATTTTTCGAATATTGCATACTTTCCTCTGTTGTAACTTCATTTCACTATGAACCATCTGAATATACTGAGGAATTGCAAGCTGAATACTTGCTGTTTAATGATTCCGTCTTTTCCTGGGTATACTTCTATAATGTGACCAGAGTAAAAATATTATAATAAGTAACAGAAACCAGAAGTAATTAAAAAAAAGGAGAAAATTTGTCTTTGTACGAAGTATTTTTTACTATGTTTTGAGCAATTCCGTTTTTATGTAAAAATTTCTGAGAAATTATGTATAGTAAATAGTAGAATGAATAGTAGGAATTTCAAGTTTTATTCCGTTTAATTTAAGAAAAATTTTGTTTAAGAATATCCTGGGGTTGATAAGAGTAACTGATCAAAACATTAAAAAAAATTGTTTGAAGTCTAAACACTAATTAAACCAAAGGCTTCTATATTTTATTTAATTAATATTTTTGTTAGTGTCACTTGAAAGACGGATGAGATAAGGTTTAAAACTTAATGAAGTGAAAGATAGTAGTAAATAATTTTCTCCCATTGAAATCGTTTTGCTGCGTAAACCTGAATCCGAGTCTTTTATCCTTATTTAGGATTAAACAGATGCCTGAAACTTTATGGTAAACTACGTCAAAAAAGGGCCTTTCGATTTTCCGAAGTTAGAAAAAAAATACGGCCGTAATCGCCATACTAAGCATTCAATTTCTGTTCTGTTAATCAAAAACACTGTCAGCATAAAGAGATTGAAGAATGAAAAAAAAAACGTTACTTAAAAGTGGAAACTCTTCTAATAGACATAAAATTTCGGCTTCACTGATACTCGAAATTACTTTTTCTCACTCTCCTTAGTTATCGGATTACTTTATTCATCAATATTTATGTGAGGGAACAACGTCTTTCGATATCAATTTGAGTTTCTTTAGCTTAGAAATCCAGTATATAACTAAGAGAAAATTTAAAATTGCAATTCTCTAAGCTTGAATGCTCGCCGAAGATAATTTTGTTGTTTTACTGTTACTGTTTCCAGATAAAAACATTGAAATGATTCTTAATTATCGGGAAATAAACAGGAATGATCGATATTTTTTTATTTACAATTATTTTTATTTCTCACAAAGATATAAATAGATCTTAAAGAAAGAATATAATACAATAGTATTATACTATTTTAACGCCTTACAAATTTGAAAATAACTTTTAATTGTTCACTGAGAAGAAACATCTACTCTTCGGGCTTTAAGCCACGACAGACAATGAATTACACTTCTAAGTTAAACGGGGTTGGTATATCTGCAAAATATAACCAAACATTTTGGTTTGTAATTGTTAGAAATCGCTTTTGTGAAATTCAATTACACACACACAACCTTGATGAGCCCGTCCCACCCAGGATGTTCCTCTCTAAGCGAGGTACATCTCCGGGAGGACTTCCACCACATCCCCCCATCTTATCCGATGGGTCTCATCATCATAGTTCGCGTTTCGGCGTACAGCTCGTCCCTAGCTAAAAGGGCTAGCAGCTGGGGGCGAGCCGTCTTCTCTTTGGCCGTGTAACCTCGGTGGTTTTTTCTTCGGCGGTCTTCCGTTGTGTCTATGTCTTCTGTTGTGTGTTTGCGCTGCCTCTACAAAGTGCGTCCACAGACGGCAATTTCGGCTGAAAACACCCTTATAGAGTGTGTCTTCTTTTCTTCCGATCTCTTACAAGCGACTTTAAGCCATTAGCTGAGCTAATAGCTTTGTCACCTGTTCGAGGATCTGTTGTTTTGTTGTTGTCGTCGTTGTTGTTTTCTTGTTAGCTGCGGCTTGGGCGTAGCTGACTCCTGTCTTCTTTACAGCTGTTGCAGTTGTCCTTGTCTTCTGGTTGTTTGGGGCTTATGGACATCCTTTGTAGTTTGCCGGGTGTTCTCCCTGGCAGTTTGCGCAGGTGGCCGGCTTGGTTGAAGTTGGGTTAGTCGTTTTATACTTACCCCTTGTCTTTCGATTTCTTCCTTGATTTACTTGGTGTCCTCGCAGTGCGTTAGTCCTCGGATGACGATCCTTGCCATCCTTTCTTCTTGTGGCATATACGTATACCACTCCACTTCTTTTCTCTTTTCTCTCAGGTACCTTGTGAGGTTCCTGTAGTCCTCTGGTCCGTCGCAGGGTATTTTCACTCCGAGTCTTTCCCGGATTGTTATGAACCTCTCAATTACACACAAATAAGATTTTGTTTCTTATACTTTTACAAGAACCATCTAAAACGAATAAAAATTGATACAATTTATTTTTATTATATCAAGTTTGAAATATTTGACCAAGATCAATAATGACGTACTTTTATTCACTTCAGGCGTATCAAAATATTATTTGTGGAAAAAACGAAGAAAAAAAAGATGGATACAAATAACAACAAAGCAAAAAAGTCGACCGTTTTTATACACGGATCTCCCCAATAAGCTTTTGATAACATTCCCCTTTCTCGATTTATCCAATAAAAAAAGTATACCTAAAGCAAATATTTTAGGAGATAGAAAAACTTGTGGATACGATTTCCATTGTGATATTAGAGACATTCCTACTGGTATGAATAATAGAGGTATAAGTTCTTTAACGATTATGCCATTTCCAGTTACTTTCCTGCTTAACAGAATAAATTATAAATTTACCAGCCTTAAAACGATGTAAACTCAACGGACAGAACAAGTTATAGTTAACTTCAATACGTCGTCATATTACCAACCCAAAAATTCCAACCAAGTTGGCATTGAAAAACTCCATATCCCACAGACAAAATGGTCAAAATACGGCTGGCTGCGGAGAAATTTAGAGGCTAGCTTGCCCATATATCATAGGATCTATAAGATCATGTCATACAGCCGCCATGGAGTTAATACTTGTCTTAACCCTTCTTAACCTGGTGATAGATGGATCAGCTTCAAGACGTTCATACCCAACTAGCGAAATGGAATTCTAAGAGGACTGAATTGTTGTAAAATAGTCGAATAGCGTTGTTTTAAGGACTTTTTATTTCTATTAAGCCTTTTATTGCGATAATTTTGTTTTTTAAAGAAAATTGTTGTATTAAATGATTCTATAGTGACTTTTACAATATATGCTATAACGCATTATACGATCATTTCTTTTAAAATGATATAATACCTTATAAGCCAGTTTATGCAATATCAAAAGTATCATTTTATGAGACTTATATACCTATCGTATTAGAGTTCTATATAATACTATATAACTAACAGCTACAACATTATAAAATAGTTACTTAAGCTTGTCTTATTGAAGCTGTATAATGTTGTATAATAAATATTGTATAGCATTCAATTGCGTTGCATTATAAAACACTTTTTAGTTGTATAGTGCCTAAATATTCTTCGTTATAAAACAGTTATCGTATACCGTTCCATTTGACAATAATATATTGTTTAAGGAATTTCTTTGGGATAAAATTGTTGCTTTATAAATCGCCATGTTTAAATAAGCAATTCTTGTACCGCTTTCGCCGCCATTATGAGCAATTGAGTTGGAAACATGAAACTATATTGAAAAATGTGACTTTATCATTATTTAAAGAATTATATTGTGAAAGAATATCCATATGAAGTGATAAACTATCAAAGTCATAAAAAAAGTATTTTAGGATATTCTATTTTATTATTTTCTTAAGTATCTACTTGAAACTTAACCAGAATTGAAGCGCTTCATTTTCTTGCCAAATATATATTACCTATAGTCTATCAGTAAAATTTGCGGCGCATCAAAATTTGTGCTATTAAACCATCCAAATGAAAATATAATTTCTACTATCGATGTCCGCGCAAGCGGCCCAAGTCGTTTTGATAAGTCTCCATTTCTACAAATGAAATGTATGATGCACGTTCAAGTTGAAATTTAATTTGGTTCTGATATTCTTCACTAAAAAATGAAATGCTCTTATAAACTGCTAGATGACAAAATGTTCCCATTGTGCTCGAAATAACAGCATTATAAAATAATATATTGCATTATACAACCTTTTTGTAAGACCTTCATAGTGCCGCTTCAATCCCATTTTATAGATATGACTACATGAGACACTAATAAATCATTTTATAATAGCTGTATAAATGATTATAAAACAGTCATATAAGAGTTGTATAAACTTTTAATAGAAATGTTTTACAACCAAACAGTTGTATAAAAATGGGCTCTTTTCAGTTGTATGAGGATCATATAATTGTTTTGTAGACCGTTATAAGAATTTAAGTATCCTATAAGACATATCTTGTATCTTGTTGCTGTTTATACAAACCTTATAGAATTTAAATTGCTACTTGGGTAGAAGCTTAGCGATAAAGAATCTTAGGACAAACGGTGATTTAAAATGACTCACAGGCATAACACATTAAAGATGACATGACCAAACGATTCAACTTTATGAAAAACTCCAGGCATACGATGAGCTATTAAGAATAATAAACAAGGGTATCCTCCAATTATGTTCTCAAGTGGCATAGGTAGAGAATCTTGGGACAAACAGTGGATACACATGTCTCACAGTCAAGTAGCATAGGTAGGTACCACCAAGTGGCATAACAATGAATCTAAAACAGTGGCTGGCGAGTTTAATACCTTAAATTTCACAGGCTGTGCCAATGGAAAATGCACCAAATATCCCTCTGGCTGAAGTTCACAAAGTTCAACAAAGTGAGCACAATTCAATTTGAGCGTGAACTAACTACCATGGGCATAATAGTACAATTAAAGCAGATAGTCACGCATCCATTGAAGCGCTGTGCATATATAAGTGGGATTGATCTTAATGCCTTTGGAGCAAAATTAAAGAGGAGTGTAGAAAAAGAGATCGCATATCTCTGAAATACCTTCCAGGACGAAACGGTTTCAAAATATCTCTGAAGAACTTCAACCAGAGAAGTTCCAAAGATCAAAGACACTTTCAAGACAGCAAAAACTTCATAATAGGAAGAAGGAATATTATTAGGGGATAAGTTCTAACTGAGCACACAGCAGAAGGCACAATAGACCTGATTTTGTAGCAATGGGAAAATTCAGACTTTCTTATGGCTTGAATTTTTGTTTGAAATATGCTTGGTTTTTCCCAATTTTCTTTTCTTAACCAACAGATTTATTTAATAAAAAAAAAACATTTTCTTAATTTAATTTTGTGTTGAATTTTTAATTATTAGGTTCATATCGAACAGCAGTTTTGGTTATGTAGGAAACCACGAAGAAAAATAAAATGAAATTGACTGTTGTATAAAAAAAGGCAAAACCAATTTCCTACTGAATTTTCATTAATCTACACCTAACAAAATCGTGGAAAAGTAGCTGAAAAATTGTTCAATTTTGTAGGACAGACGTATGAAGAATATTTTAGAATTTTTCTTAAGGAAAAAATCTTCTCATTCATATTTATGGAATAGTGTTACAACAGGATAGAGATCGCGCGAAAATACGGGACTTGATTTTATTCCGCATCGGCGGAGATTTAGGTAGAACCACAATTTTGGGGAATGAAATCTATAAAATTTTATTTTTTTTGATAGGATATATTTTTTTCCGAAACTGGAGCAAATTCGCCAATTTTTAAACAAAAATGATCATTCTTTCGATTTTAATATCTCAAAATTGAATAATCCACACTAGACCATGAAATAAAACAATTTATTAAGTTTAAATCTTCATAATATTTGAACTAACAAGTTTAATAAAGCAGCTGTGTTAGCGAAACGCGTCACAAATTTAAAAATTGAACAAATTAAATTGTTTTATTTCTTCCTTGAATATCTCATATTACACAACATTATCGGCTTTATCACTAAAACCTTATTTCATTGAAAAATATGTTGCTGACATCATCGTAGCTTCGTGGGATGATACTAATAATTAATTTTTTGATACCTTCAACAGTTTGAATCCATAAATACAACTATTAAAACAGAAGAGGAAAATATAATACTTTACAATTCACCCAAATGGTTCGCCACTGAATTTCTATTTATATAACCTATAGAGGAATCATGGAGAACAAGTTGTATTGGAAGTTATGAATGCATTACGGCCTTTCGAGATGTGTCTCTTTTCCTTCCATTTCGAATCAATGGTGTGCATCATTTTTCTATTCCTATCTATATATACGTATTTATTTAACACGAAATTTTTGTCGACACCGGAAATAAGTCGTACAATTTCGAATTTGATTTCGATCTTCTGAAAAATGTATAGAGCGATTTAAAACGCCCATTTATAAGATAGCTGAAATTACTTTTTCCGTAAGTTGGAACAACTGACCTCTATAGGTACTAACATGGAGTTTGACATCCAATTGTCATTTAGTTTGTTAACATGTGAACCGTTTTGTCCGTTCATACAGATATTTTATATACAGATTCAAGTCATTCCATTTACACGAGTACGACAAGGAAAATATGAGAAAAACTACTTGAAAGAGAGAGAAGAATAATTGTGGGCAGTTAGCGATTGGCGTATTTTGTTCCAGAGGCTGGAAGAATGTTCATCGCCCCCCCCACTTTACACAAAATATAATGTGTACAAATTAATCTGCGCTTCTGGCAACAGCGGTTAAAATAGGGGGCGACGAACATTCTTTCAGCCTCTGGAACTAAGTACGCCCATCGCTAACTGCCCACAATTTTTCTTCTCTCTCTTTCAAGTAGTTTTTCTCATATTTTTCTTGTCGTACTTGTGTTAATGGTATGACTTCAATAGACTTTTCGCAATCTTTATTTGCATTGTAAGTAGAATTTCATGCGTCGAATCATTGATAATGTTAATGTAAGGTTAACGATAAATCGAGATAAATATACAAGCATTGGAAATAGGTCGAGATGTAGTGAAATATTTGCTCCACCTTTGCCCACCATCAAAGGCTTCAAGTGAACAAATCGTGATTGAAATTCCTATGTCAGATGAATCAAATCATACCATTTCATGTCTTGATTTTCTGCGAAAACTCAATCGCAATGAAAGTCGTTAAATATTGTAGTAGTGGCACTCGAAATTGTATTTATATAATGGTACTATGTATCGATATATTCTAGTTAGTTGGCGCTTTTATCTAATGACGGAATGTGTTATATACAGGGTGTCTCTTTATATTCTGACTGTTTTTAAGAGATTATATTTTCGAAACGGTTCTGGATAATATGATGCGGTTTCCACAGTTAGGTTTAAAATTACCGTAAGTTTTGTTGTGACACATTTTTATAAATGGCATACTTCCGGTTTACCCGCTAGAAAAGTGGCGTATTTTCAGAATACAGTAGACGTAATTTTTTAAATATGACACCCTGTATATTTAGCAATTAATTGAAAGACGCATATTTTTACTTTATAACGGTACTTTAAAGTTTAAAATCGGTGCTCAGAAAGCAGATAACTTTAACTAGGATACTGTAATAATATACGGCCAGTTTTTCAATTGAATATTAAGTCTTTATTAAAATTTAATTGATGATTAATGCAAAGGAACGGTTTTTCAATGTTTTATAAGATTAAAAGTATCAATTAAACTTCTTGTTAGCTAACGTAAAGATGTGGTGTATTTTAAGAAATTAATACCTACTTACTTTTTCCGTCGGCCGTTCGTGGCACCGTTCGCCGCTCATAGAAGCCAATCAAAACGATTTTTAGCTATCACAGCAAATGGGTCGTTTTTAAAAATATCTGGAGATTTTTGTGGAGTTAGTAAATCTGCCAGACAATTGAAAAAGTAGCACGAGCCATTTGTATTCTTCGCCCCAGATACATTAATATGCCTCAAACACCTAATGAAATAAGAGAAAGCAGAGAAAAGTTTTATAGAATAGCTCGATTTCCTAGGTGTATTGGGGAATAGATTGTACCCATATCCGTATTAATTCACCTGGCGGGGAAAACGCAGAAATATTTCGGAATCGTGAAAAAATGTTTTCTTTGAATGTTCAGACAATCAGTGATGCACAGCTTGAAATTCAGAACATTGTAGTCAGATGGCCTGGTTCAGCACACGATTCGTATATATTTCGAAATTCTAATGTGCACAATTTAATTAAAAATGGACATTTTGGAAACAGTGTAATTGTTGGTGAATAAATTTTAGGTTAACTCTTGTTCTTCTTTTCTTTTAGCGACGATATTACCATAGAGAAAGTAAAATATGACTACATCTCTGGCGAAAAATTTACAGTATCTATTGCCAACCTTCAGAAAATATCCTAAATATTAAATTACTTAACTGATAATTAAAAGTTGTTTGAAAAACAGTACCTTGTTGTTAAGTATCTATTATTTTTAATTAATACTTAGGTAATTGAAACTTAAATAATATATTGAAAAACTGGCTGTTTAGATATAAATTTGGAACTTTATTAGCTGAAGTGAACTGTGAAAAACAAATAGGAACATGTTTAAGGGCACTCTAAAACAAATGTTCGATGTGTCTTCCTTCTTGGTCTATACATTTGTGGAATCGAACCAAGTTGTCAAATGCTGCTGTCAGCATTTCAAGAGGAATATTTTCCATTACCTGCCGTATGTTATTTTTTAATTCCTCAATAGTAGCAGGCATCGGGTTGTAGACTCTATCTTTCACAAATCCCCATACAAAAAATCTGGAGCAGTCAGGTCTGGAAAATTTTATAGGCCATTCTATTGGACCAGTCCTACCAATCCAATTATTTCCAAATTGTTGGTTAACAGATTCTCTTGCTATGTTGGAATAATGGGGTGGAGCCCCGTCTTGTTGAAAGTGAACATTTTGGTTCAAAATACCATTTTGCTCTAACTGGTTCTAACACAATGTGACGTTTTGTCAATGATCGCAATATTTTTGTGATGTGACATAACGCCTACTTAATTATTATTTATCAAGATATATGAATCATTACAGTATCCCAGTTAAAGTTATATAACTTCGCTTTCTGTGCACTGATTTTAAACTTTAAGGTACCGATAAAAAGTAAAAATATGCGACTTTCAAGAAATTGCTAAATATACAGGGTGTCCCATTTAAAAAATTACATCTACTGTATTCTGAAAATACGCCACATTTATAGCGGGTAAACCGGAAGTACGCCATTTATATAAATGTGTCACAACAAAACTCACGGTAATTTTAAACCTAGCTGTGGAAACCGCATCTTATTATCTAGAACCGTTTCGAAGTTATAAGCTCTTGAAAACAGTCAGAATTTTCACTAATCGAGTGTTTTATCACTACCACCACCAGCTTTCACCACAAATATATGACAATTATTGAACAGTTTTCCTCACAACTACATTTCTTTGTTTGATAAGAACCTTAACCCAAACTTCCATAAATATGTCGTTTCACCCTATAGATTAAGCTGGCTTCCTGGAAAACCATGTGTGTCCAAGCCTTGAAATGTGCAAGTGTCACATGGTATATAGAATATCACCATCCTTTATATTTATGCTGATAACTTGAAACAATACACCTTTTACATCGTGTCTCCTCTTGTTCTGTCGTTTCTTCAAATTATAATCTTAGTAGAACATAAACCGTTTTTATGGTAACTAAATGTACTCCGAACAAAAATAAACTGGTTATCATTTTCAATTTAAGGATCAACTTCCTATTCATCCAACATCGAACATAATTTAGAAGTTTACGTGTAGAAGCTGTCAAGTTCCTGGCGTTACTAGAGCTCGACGATATTTTGTTGTTCGACGCTCCCAGCACTTAGGTATTTCCCCACGTTCTAGAAAACGATTATTATCAACCCCATAACTCTATGGTTTGAACATTCATTAAATACCAGTCACGTTATACGTCATAAAGATATCTCAATTATGGAAGGAACAGAAAAATTGGTTAACTTGTTGGTTGCTTATATAAATTTAACAATTTCCTCAATAGAATCCTTGGTATTTTAAAAAGTTTTATTATTGAAGGTTATATATATATCTAAATATTTTATTTATAGATTAAATTGGTCCATTGCTTTTTATTTTTTATCTTCTCTGCTTCTTTCAATTTTATATCTCATCTTCCCAGTATTTCTACAACTTCTTGGTTCCAAGTTTTCTCATATCATTCACTATTTTTTTTATTTACCCTTCCCACACATCCCTGATATTGCTCAGTACCTGAACCAATAGAGTACACGCATATTTCATATTTTGCTTGGATATTAATTTATAATACGAAATATGATATCAAAAATTACTAATAATAGGAAATAAACCAGTTTCCATTGGAAATTACTCCTAAATTTTAAAATAAAATTCAAATTTCAATGCACTCTCTGACCACAACCCGAGGATTTCCGATCGCTACCGATGATACGTGTGATGTCATATCTCTTGTGTTTACTTATGTCAATATGGCCAGTATTGCATTAGGTTATGTGTAGTTATGTATTTATATTTTATTTCAATCAACTATTAATTGCTTTATCGACGTAAAAATATCATTTATATGTTTGTTTGAGACCATTACGTGTTTGTGTGTGCTTTTTTCATTTCCAAAAGTCAACGTAAAGTGGAGAGTGGTCATAAATATTCGATATTTCCGAGGATATTTTAAAATGTTTGGAAAAATATATTTTATTTACTAGTTCAGTGTTCAGTGACGATTCTTTCATATTTTGTGATTAAAGATATGGCTAGCGAAGATTTTGTAAAAGCAAAAACTGATAACTTACCCAAAGTAGACTCATGTATGCTGCTTGAATTTATGAAATAAGAGGAGTTAAAGCATTATCGTAAGTATGATTTAAACTATGTTTTATTTATATAATATATACCAACCATTTTTCGATGTGTGGTCGTAAGAAAATGATGTTTTTATGGTTGATTCCTAGACATATAGGTACATAACCTCAAACTATTTAAGAATAAAAATTACCAGCATAGAAGTAGGTACCTACATTAAAATGGTCTTCACAAACAAAAGTAATACCCTTCTCTTAAGTGTATTTTTGCCTGCGCCACCAGGTGAAGTAACAAATATTTTGTCTGGAGTTTTAATAGACGTTGATTTACACACTGGAATACAAAGTTTTTTTTCGGCTTTATCCATTTTTGAAGCTTTCAGAAACAAATTAGGTCACAAAAACAAGCGTGATACACGAATAAGAACGTAAACAAATGACGTCACACCATGAGGCAGCCATCTTTATGACGTAAAGCGCGTTTTGGCGGACTTTCAAATTTTATGATTTTTAAAGTCGTTTTAACAGTAAAGTTTATATATTTTTGAAAAAATAGGCATGCAAGGTGTTAGGAGACCTGATAAAGCGTCAATTCCCACCAATAGCAAAATTTATGCTTGTACCCTATTAAACTTTAAGCTAACTAATAAGTCGTTTATTTATTTCAATTACAGTTTCTTTTTCACATTCTCGTTTCTTCTCCGATCTCTTTGTGTTATCCCTTCTCTTTTTACAAATAATATTTGATAATAAACTTGATCATTTATTTCGATATTTTCTTTTCCATTTTCATTTATTTTTATACAAAGGTACGGAAATGCGTACGACTTCTTCCTCGTTTATCGCATTCATTCCTTCATTAGCAGCTCGAGCAGTCATTGCTTTTGTGTTAGAGTTGAACATATTCAAATTTTTTGTCAATATCCGTAGAGCTCCGTATTAATGAAGCTAATGTGTTAACGGAACGCGTCTCAAGTTTAAGTTGAGCATAGCTTCAAATATAATGAAGATTTAAACAAATAAAATTGTTCAATTTCGTCCTGTTCCAATCACTGGGCACCAGAGCGGGTTTCCAGGATTTATCAAGCATTTTTAATAGTAGATGTATTTTTGAAATGTTTATATTTAAACAAAAATTTGTTTAAGAAAACAACTGAAAAACATCACTCGTACTGGAATTTTATTGTTCATAATTGCATATATTCAACTGAGCTGTTGAAAAAAACAGAACTTAGCTGCTGAAAAACCAGAAGTAAAACTGTAAAAAGTTTGCAAATTATATGGTAATAAAATATAAGGATTGGAGGATTGGCAATGCCACCACTACGATCTACGTGAAGAAACATCAAAAATTTCAAAGCCCTGAAGGTGTAGGAATATTTTCGTTCGCGATTTGGTTTCGCGGCTGGTAGGCGAGCACACGTAAATGAAGCCAAAAGTGAACTTTTGAGACCTAACGGAACATAAAGTCGTTTGATATCGACATTTTACAAAGTTAATATTCCTTATACCAACCAGCCGCCTTGATGTTGAGCTTTCGGGATTTCTCTCTGAAAATATATCGCTTTTTTAGAACCGACGCTTCACGGTATCTGATTATTAACTTTTCAATATTAGCATTTCTGAGTTTTTTTATATAATATTCCAAACTAGACAAATTTTTGATTGTAGCTTAAGAAACATAAATACAAACAACATTTTTCACCAATACATTTACTTAATATATTACTCAAATGTAGTGCAACAAGTATAATAATTAAAATAAATGTGAGTTATTAAGGAAATTCTAGAGTCTGCTTTTATTCATTTGATTTATAATATTGGATAGAGCTTGAATATATTCAGTTTTTATATTGAAACTAGCTGACCCGGTCACGCGTTGCTGTGGCTAACGATTTTGTCATATTACATTGTTGTAAACTATTTATGCTTTTCTACATAGATGCCATTTGAAAATACTTACTCAATCCAGTCAACAGATTTCGCCATCTGTTAGAATCGTTTGAAGCTAACAAATAAAGACAAATAATTTGCAATAAAATAATATTGCCAACATAAATTGAGATGTAAGCTATCCTATCTTTCAAGTTGGATCAACTGCACACGGTGTACAACTCTGATTAAAATCGGTTAAGTAGCTTAGGAGTTCATCGCGGACAAACACGTGACACGTAATTTATATATATTATATTGAAATTATTATTAGATAAAATCAGCGTTTCTCAACCTAAAGGCGCGCCCCACAAATCTACGGGGGGGGGGGGCGACAGCACATGAAAATAAAAATAAAAAAACGATAATTACTAATAAAAAAATTTAATTAACAGCAAGAGAAATATAGTAGTTTACCTAACTAGTGCGGAAAGTGATTCTTGTCCGCACGCTATTGCAGATGGCCAAACGACGCTTTAGCGAGTTCGGCCAGCAATCGCGTGCGGAAAAGTCACTTTACGCACGTGTTAGGTACACTATTTTTTCTACTAATACGCGGAAAAAACCCAAAAATTAACATAAAGAAACATTTCTTATTAAATACATATCAACAAATTAATTATTATTATTTGACATTCATTTGATGAGGCTTATACCAATGCCATTAAAAAATTATTGAAAAATATTTTCTTTTCTACTAAAAATTATAGCAGAATTGGAATACATTTATTAATTTTTCAGTCATTTGGTAAACTACAATCATACAAATATATATTTTAAATATTCAAATGTCAGTATACTACCCAAAAATTTGACAAATTTACTTTTCCGCACTAGTTAAACCCAAACAAAATTAATATGGCTATGTAGCCAAACGAGATATCACTTGCCATAAGGTCCTATTTAAAATTATTGGCCAGAGAGGCACTGTGACGTCATCTTTTACTATTACGTCACCTGTTACCATTCGTAGAGAAGTTTACAACACTTAATTTCCACCCTTCAAATTTTATTAATTTAAGTGTAGCCGTTCGAAAGATACCAGGGGGTAGGGGACTTTTGAATAGCACTGTATATAACAAAACGATTAGCCACATAACCAATAACAGTTGTAATAAAAAAATATTTAAAAAATATATAATTCTAATTTACCTCAACAAAATTAACTCAAACTTTTATAGCATACGCTGTGAAAATGATGATACATAGAAATAAAATATACATTGAATGTGGTAAGTCATGGTAACGATTATTAGATTTCCTGGGATGTTATTTGTTTAAAAATGGAGATGAAAAAAGATACGTTAGGAAGGTGCTTGTACTAACCATTAAATGAAAAGTAAAAACAATCTCTTGGGACGTTTTAGAGAGTGAACGGGCATTGAGTGATTTCCGCAAGTGAAGTAATTTTAGTAAAAAGAGAATATAGGAGGAGAATGAAAGAAAGCTATTCGGATATTGGGTGGAAATATGAAGAAGTGAACTTTCATGTTTTGAAACTTTTGTGGAAAATAAAAGGTATAAGGCGGTTTTAGCCAACGGATAGTATGTGATACACAATTCTTTGTTCGTTATGGATAATTGTTGAATTTATATGTAACAGTTTAGCCAACGTACAGTGTATAGTGCATGGTTTAGTGTTTAATGTTTAATGCACAAAGCTCACAGGCGCGTGCGCTTGGCCATTGCTCCTCTTCTTTTCCATCGTTAAGATTAGCATGGCTTCAAAAATTAGCATGGCCTCAAAATTTCTGTCATGTTAATTTTAAAGATGAACCACGTTATCGTTAAAAAAAATGTGACTTTTTATATTTGAAAATAAATATAAAAATGAGGTTTCATCTGCTCAAGTTTAGTGTCAACAGTTAATTTTCATAAAAAGTACGCATTGTATAAACACCATTTTTCATTATGGATCACGTATTACGCATTAGGAATGAACATTATGAATTATACACTATCCATTTTTATTGTTTTTATTTAAAATAACTTGTTCCATTTGTGAATATGAGGATGGATGGAAGATCATTGTAGTTGAGTTAATTTATGTCATTTATTGAAAATTTGGATTTTGTAGAATGAAAGTAACTTATTTGGCGCTTATCAAAATTTTCGATTTATTGAATCCCGAACTCTGAGAACCTGAGTTTCCATTGGAATTGTATGTTCATCACTGCATAGAGTTGAGTACATTGTTTACAATTATTTGAAAACAAAATTAGACATTTACCGGACAAAACAAAATAAAATAAAATTATAAAATTATATATTAATATTTAATATTAATAATTTGATAATATATATATTATTTTGTATACATACACCAACATCAAATTACGTTCAGATATCTCAACAACCAAGTTGTTGGCAGACCTAGTAGAGTAATTATGTAAATTAGAGTAAGTCATGAATTTTTCAGGATGCTGATGAATGAATTTTGCCATTTCAAAGACTTAGATGCAAGGTAGGGGCATCATTTTGCACTTTGAAAACAGGGTTTTACAGTGTGCATCCCACTTTGCTCCGTTAATGATTCGCAAAGCTGAATTTTGCAGTCGGAATGCTGCTTCAGCTCTAGCTGCATTACCCCATAATAATAAAACATACTTTAGGAGGAAATAAACATTAAGAATTGAAATGAGGTTACCAATTTAAGTGAGTATCATAGATTAAGCCTAAATATACCATGAGATATGGCCAATCTACCAAATTTTATCAATATAGATTATATTTCAGCTTTATTCAAAATAGGAGAATATTTCTCATGGAGAAGTTCGTGATATAAAAGTAAATAGATGAAGGAAATAGTTTATGGCAAATTTCCAATGACTTTTGAACGTGCGAAGATCATTTTAACAGTGTAAATGGTAATTTTTTTTTGTTTTCTTGAAATTGTGTGAATGAAAAATGAGTTGAAATAAATCGAAAACCAGAAGTATGAGCTGAACTCACTCAAGCATCGAATATGTATGCTCTCTAAGAGCGAGATTCATAAAATATTTAATAACTTATGTGTGAGTTTGAAGTTTTCGCTTCAGACTTTTGCTCGTTTCAAGAGAAAATTGTTAAAATCAAATATCAAACAGACACGTCAAACTTGTTGGAGACCCCCATTCGTTGACCATTAACATAACGCCCTTTTGAGACTTTTTAAAGCAACTTAAATCAGACATTTCTAGGTTTTTGCATGAACGTAGAAAGAATATTGTATGCAAGTAGTGCAAAAAGTGTTTATTTTGCAGTCAACGTGAAATGAACAGTTACTTTTTGCATAAATAACTATTTATATCGTTTTTTTCTATCAATTGAATTTACTTTTTCGACAGAATTGAATGACTAATGGTCCTTTAAGAGATCTAAAAGAGATGAGAGAGAGAAGAGAGAAGAGATCCAAAGTTTCACAAAGTAATAGTTGAAAGAGTCACATTGATGATGTCTAGATTTTTGTTTATTTTCTGAGAATCCACCGAGAGCCACTTCGCATAGCATTTCCTTTTTATTTTGATCAAAGCGAATTTAAAAACACAGTTGACTATAAAGAATCAAATGCACATAAAACTCCTCGAAAGACGTCGAGATGGGCATCTTGAGGACTCCCGTTCCGAATCGGGTTTAGCAAAGTCTATTTCAATAAAGCACAGTTGTTGCTAACATTCACCATAAATAAATTCAAAAGTTGGTAAGTTTATTGATCCATTCAAAATAATACGGAGATACATACATATTCTTGGGTATAACAATACTTGTATATCAGCATAACGAGCGAGACTAACCAACATCTGTCAGCAAGTGGCAAACTTGAGCTATAATAATGCAAAGGACTGTTTCAGCTGTCACAAAGTCGGAAAATGAAATTGTGCCGAATCCTTTCAACTTTGTGCTGAGATGTTTTAATAAAATTTCTTCGTAGCAAAAGGACACTTGATAGCAATATCGATAATTCTGATTGCTCAAGATTAAACCAAATTTTAAAATTGGACGGTTTAAAATTATCGAATGAGCAATTAAATTAGAAATTGAGCTGATAAAAATTTAGTATCCTCCACGAATTAACAATTATTTACACATTTTTAATTTAATTTAATCCAATTTTGGTAAAATTTCGTGTTTTAGTCCTGGCATTTCTGTTTTACGTTCTACTTCAGATCTATATTGTTCAAAATAAACTGATAGAATAGAGTACACGCATATTTCATATTTTGCTTGGATATTAATTTATAATAGTAAATATGATATCAAAAATTACTAATAATAGGAAATAAACCAGTTTGCATTGGAAATTACTCCCAAATTTTAAAATAAAATTCAAATTTCAATGCACTTTCCGACCACCACCCGAGGATTTCTGAACGCTACCGATGATACGTGTGATGTCATATCTCTTGTGTTTACTTATGTCAATATGGCCGGTATTGCATTAGGTTATGTGTGGTTGTGTGTTTATATTGTATTTTAATCAACTATTAAATGCTTCATCGACGTGAAAATATCATTTATATGTTTGTTTGAGACCATTACGTGTTTGTGTGTTCTTTTTTTATTTCTAAAAATCAACGTAAAGTGGAAAGTGGACATAAATATTCGATATTACCGAGGGTATTTTAAAACTTTTAGAAGAATATATTTTATTTACTAGTTCAGTATTCAGTGACGATTCTTTCATATTTTGTGAGTAAAGATATGGCTAGCGAAGGGTTTGTAAAAGCACAAACTGATAACTTGCCCAAAGTAGACTCATTTATGCTGCTTAAATTTACAGCTGCTTTAATGCAGTGAGTACGATTATATATAATACAGTATGAGATAACTCTTTCGAGTCCATTCAGTTTAAACAAGTACGACAAGGAAAATATGAGAAAAACTGCTTGAAAGAGAGAGAAGAATAATTGTGGGCGTATCTAGTTCATCCATTCAGCTCTCGATAAACTAGATACGCCCACAATTATTCTTCTCCCTCTTTCATAAGTTTTTCTCATATTTTCCTTGTCGTACTTGTGTAAACTGAATGGACTCGAAAGAGTTTTCGCATACTGTATATACCAACCATATTTCGATGTGTGGTCGTAAGAAAATGATGTTTTCATGGTTGATTCCTAGACATATAGGTATATAAACTATTTAAGAATAAAAAATTACCAGCATAGAAGTAGGTACTTACATTGAAATGGTCTTCACAAACAAAAGTAGTAGTATTTGTCGAAATATCGTATTTGTTTCGACGCATAGCTTGGAACCATACAGTTCAAAATAGTGTCACTTTTCCCACGATCGGAGAAAAACATGTTTTTTTTTAATATTAACTAAGACTTGGAGGATCTATTATATCCTTAGTACTCCTCTACTATCCAATTGTCTCCCAGGTGTTGTGCCTTGGGATTCTGCGCCTGAAATACATCAGATATATGCTTTCCTAGTGGAAATAAACATCTTGTGCTTTCACTATACATCAATGCTTCTGTCCCTCTCCAGTCTTTGACCCGTGTCTTCACCAAGAGCCACCTCGGGGAAACTTAAGTCTACTTGCCGTATCTTTTCCCTCCAGCTGATCCTTTTTTTCTACATACACTGGAGTATCCCGACATTGTAAGAGCTTCATCAGTTCTTTTCCCTTCTTAGGCAAGCTACTTCCCGGCTTCGACGAACCTGACTCCTATGTGTTGAATTATTTTTGTTTCCTTTGTTCCTTGACAAGTTCCTTTCTCAGGGCACCAGATACTTTTTTGTGCTTGGTTACGCCAATGGTATTTTCCAATGAATACACTTTATTTGTTTCTTCGACTCTGGAGCACAGTCTTCAAACACTGCTCCCTGGCAACTTGTAGTCCTGTAACGATTTCAGAGGATTCCTTGTCCCCCTCTGATCTTTCTTTGCTGTGTTGGTCCATATTGTTTACACGAGCAGCTAAGGAAGGTCGACTCACTCAATCAGCTTCCTCATTTACGGGGTAAGACTATATTCTACGGTATGCAACTATGCCCCGAAGCTGGAAAGCCCATGGACCATCTATCCCATAAGTACCAACAAGGCCGTAGGATAAGGGGGTTCAATTTGACTTTCAGTTTGAATGAATGTCAAATATTTAATACCGACACTTGACAGCTGTCAATAGGGTAATGCTATGGATGTGGATAATTCGATTTTATAAAATATCACATTTGTAAACTCCAAAGCAGGAGTTAACCCACTTTAATGGCCATGGTACGATTGCGCACGGCTGGTGTAAACCCTGATGTAGGAATGGGCCAATTGAGGTTGAGCCTATGGAAGGAAGCGCTCACTGCGCTACCTCTCCTGCAGGCAGCCAACGATGCAATTGAACCCAGGTTTTTGTTTAACAAACCCTACAAAATTCAAATAAAACAGAACACAGAGCCAGATGCTGGAAATGCAATACGCATATATACAGATGGTTCAAAAATGAAAGAAGGCTCAGGCTGTGGAGTTTACTCGAGAGCACTGAGCCTCAAGATTAAGTGGGGAATGGGAAACAATACCAGCGTGGTTCAAACAGAACTAGCTGGTATCTCAATTGCCACAAAAGAACTAACCAGAAGAGGAATTTCTGGCAAAACCATAATAATCTGCACTGATAGTAGACAAGCCCTATTAGCCTTGAACAGACAACGTGTTATATCGAGGCTAGTACTAGAGTGCCACCAAGATTTAGCTGACGTCTCGGCAGATAACAACATTATCCAGAGGTGGGTTAAAGGGCACGACAGGAGTAAAGGAAATCGCATTGCTGATTCTTTAGCCAGGGAAGCCGCTGGACTGAAAATTCTAGGACCCAGTGACACCTACGGCCTAACGACTTCGATAATTGCGGAACTAGCCAAACGTTACACCCATGCTCAATCCCTTGAGAGATGGGATGGAATCAAAGGATGCAGTTTTGGCAGTTTGGGCGACCCTCGGAAGCTGGCGCCGAAGAAATATTTGGCGATGACCAGGAAAAACCTACGTTTAACAGTAGGATTTCTGACTGGTCCCTGTCAACTAAGTAAACACCTCCATACTATGGGGCTAGTGGACACACCTCTATGCAGGATGTGTGAACAGGAAGATGAAACTGTCAGGCATGTCTTATGCGAGTGTCCGGAGTTATCGTCAATAAGAGAGTGTGTGTTCGGTGAGTCTTGGCCTACACCTGCCGATATAAAGGAGATGTCTCCCAGTGACCTGTCCACCTCCCTGAGAAGGACAAGATGGACAATGACTTAGGAGGACAACTCCTCGGGAGGATGTACAATGGGTCACATGTGGCCTAAGTGCTGTGAGCCTACACACTCACCCTCCCTACTCTACAGATACAGATACAGAACCCACTTTATGAAAGAACCCCTTTCTTAGTGAAATTGTGAAGGCTTGCTGTTGGATTTTGACAAGGAATTTTTGGAAAAATCACATAGTTCGGATAAGTTTAGTAGTTTTGCGCGAATACAAATACATAATACAGTTTCACATTCCCGTAGCTGTTGATCCAGTGTGGTTACTTAGGACTCCCAAAACAAGTCTTCTATTTGCTTAGCTAACTACTAGAGAATTTCTCAATAAGTAGGTATGTCTGGCAGGTATTTCTCAGAGGTAATGTTTATTTAATATAAATCCGGCGACTCGCGATTACCCTAAAAGTGAATGATTTTATACGGAAATATTGCAATGATATGAGCACATTGAAATAATTATCAATAAGTATCATAGGATTTTCATATTTTTTCACTAAACATT
>CAJUYG010000035.1:164263-177360 GCA_910591675.1 Galerucella calmariensis | reverse complement strand
ATTGGAAATATTAGAAACAGTTAGTTTCATTCATAAGTAGATTCTACAAAATGGAGATCCAAACAGTATCTTCGAAACAGTTATATAAAAATTGAATTTTCTATGCCATTATTTGCAATAAGTCGACTATACAAATATTTGCACAAAGTTGAACAGTTGGAAATTGTAAATGTCGTTTAAGTCGTACAGTTAACACACTAACTCTAGAATTTCCGATAATGTTTAACAGAAAATCAAACACAACACTGAAATAGGAGCAAATCGTCGTCCTGCTTGGCAAATATCCGTCAATTTCTGTGATATTTAGTGTTAGGCGAGCACCGAGATTGTCATAGGTATATTCTTTTGTGCAGAATCTGTAGACACTAGTTTACGTCTGATTGGATTTATCTTGCATCAGTTCATGATTGGTTGTTAAGATTCTTGCTTATTGGTTTATGTAATCACATCAGAACATATACATACAGGGTGTACCAATCTTACGACAAACTTCGGTATATGGGTTATTTTAAGAGATATCAAAAAATGTTATCAACAAAAATGGTAGATGTGCTGAAGGTCCATATTTTGAAATTATATCGAACTATACAGAGTGCTGCATAACTCCGTTACAAACCAAACATATGATTTTTTGAATGGGAACCCCTGTATATTATACCGAATTCGGATTGGTTACATTTTTTTGAAGATTTTAATATAAGGTTTTGCCACGTTATACAAAGTCCTTCAAAAGATATGGACACGTTTATGTGAAAATCGTAGGTAAATCAACGCTCTGTAGCTTGTTACACGTTGAAGAAAAAAAATGTATTTTGCCAAACAGAGTTTTGTAATATGTTTCAATATCTCCGTATCCAATTAAATTTCAATTATATTCTTTCTTGTATACAGGGTGAACGGAAACTCGAACCTGTCATTTTCTTTCTTCTTTCAAATGGAACTTCCTGTATTTTATAGCAAAAATAGAATCTTCGATTATGTAACTTTAATTTTTGTCAAGCATTCCCTATACCCAAAGTTTATAAAAACACAGTTATTTTGTAATATTTATTGTAAAAACTACTGACCTATTATGTGAAAGCATTAAACGTTGTATGTAACAAAAAATCCTAATTAATAATAAATTTCAATGAAAAATTTATTATAAACAAAACTAGCCCCCAAAAGTATAATCCCAACCGTAATATTAAACTAAAGGTTCAAAATGTTCACCGTTAACATCAATGCAATGCTGCAGAATAGTTCAAATGATTGACTAACATTTCTCATCATATCAACGTTAGCAGATCGAAATGCCGCACTAATTATCCTTTTCATGTCATCTCTAATATCCGGGGATTTTATAAACTTATTCCTTACAAGACCCGAAAAAAATAAATATACTTTTGTTAAATCGGGTGACCGAGCTGGCCAATCAGTTGGGCCCCCTCTTACAGCATTGCATTGATGTTAACGGTGAACACTTTGAACCTTCCGCTTAATATTATGGTTAGAATTATACTTTTGGTAGCTATACTCGATTTGAAATTGGTTGATAGTAATAAATCATTAAAATCCGTCAAACACGTATACAAAGTGGTCCACCTAAATTGCCAAGTTTTAAATAGTATATACATTGAAAGTATAGACCCTTTTGCATTTATTAAACTTTCCATTTCTATAGATCTGATAAGGGCGTCGAATACAAAGCTTAACCCGAGGCTCGAACAATAAGCGGTAGGATTCTACCTGTGATGTTTTGCACTCATGCACGTGCTTTCGGGTGGGTTTAAGTTTATATTAAACACAATAATTATATAATTTAGTGAACATTCGGATGTGTGGCATAATTTGTTACCCTTGTATTTGAATAAATATAATACTAATAACAATAAAGCAACCAATAAACAAGTAAATTTGGAAAAATGTTTCTATTTGAAATTCTATAAAATTTATAGTAAGTCATTACATTTCTTCGCTTTAAATTAATCATCATCAGAAAATGAAATATCTGAGGGACTGTCTTCTTCCCCTAAATTGATAATAAGTGGTTCGATTGTTTTCTCCAGTAAACTATCCAATTGCCACATTTTTTCCTCCTCCTTTATTACATGCTCTATACATCTTTGCCACTTCCCCGCGTTGACTTCTTGAAGCGCTTCTTCAAAGAGTTTTTGAACATCACTCATTTTATAAGTGGTATTTTTTCTAGCCACATAACCTTTCACATGAGCCCATACCAGTTCGATCGGATTTAATTCGCAATGGTAGGGGGGGGAGCCGAAGCACTATTATATTTTGTTTTTTGGCCATTTCGTCAACAACATATTTTTGAAACCGATGTTTATGGGTGTTTACAATTGATAGCAACTCCTTTTTAACCATATTGTCCTCAAATTGTATTTGTTTCTCCACAAGCCACTCGATAATTTTTGCTTTTCGCCAAGCAGTTGTAGGCATCTTCTCCAATCTTCTGGAGTGATACGGAGCGTTATCTAACACAATGACGGAGCCAGGTGGAATCAGCTCTATCATTTGTTCGAAATACTCCTCAGGTTTGTTCGCTCTTAAAATGACTCACAGCTTTATACCAATAAGTAGAGGTACCTACCTACCTACCTTTTTCGTAACAACCTGAAGTAACATTGTGTATTAATTGTTCCCGGAATTCTCGGCATAATTATTTTTACCTGTTATGACAATAATGATTACTATAAATAGGGTTCAAACCGGCACGTCAGGTAGGTGCGCCTATGGAATCGGCTGCTAAAAATGATTTATTACTATCAACCAATTTCAAATCGTGTATAGTTTTGTTTAAAATGAATTATTAATTAAAATTCACCCTGTATACAAGAAAGAATATAATTGAAATTCAATAGGATACGGAGATATAGCATCATATTACAAAACTCTGTTTGGCAAAATACATTTTTTTTCTTTAACGTACAACAAGCTACAGAGCGTTGATTTACCTACGATTTTCACATAAACGTGTCCATATCTTTTGAAGGACTCTGTATAACGTGGCAAAACCTTATATTAAAAGCTTCAAAAAAATGTAACCAATCCGAATTCGGTATAATATACAGGGGTTCCCATTTGAAAAATCATATGTTTGGTTTGTAACGGAGTGATGCGCACTCTGTATAGTTCGATATAATTTCAAAATATGGACCTTCAACCCATGTACTATTTTTGTTAATAACATTTTTTGATATCTTTCAAAATAACCCATAATCCGAATTTTGTCGTAAGATTGGTACACCCTGTTTGCATTTGGTTAATAACTGTTCGTATAAAGAGATTTGAATAATATCGTGTTTAGCAAAAAAAAACGAAAATCTGAATTTATTTCCCATCAAAAATATAATATATAGGTATAAAGTTATAGTTTTTAACACTTTTATGAAGAACCCTACGCCACTGGTACTTTTATGTATGTAATCGGCCATGTTTCCTCACCCCTCACGCATCTTCAGATAGGCTTGAGACTCTAGGAAGGAGATATTAAAGTGGAAATTAAAAAAAAACCTGCTGTAATGATTGATTGAACAGTGACGTACATTTCAAAGAGAGGCAAAAAATTATTTATATCTATATTTTCAAGATTTATTCACTTATTTTCGTTGGTAATTAATTTTAGTGAAGTTTTGGTGAAACATTTTAAGTGTTGTTTTTATCAGAAATAACTTGTAAACAGCTACATACCTTTCCTTTTCTCAATTGCTCGATTGCTCAATTGATACTACTTCAGAGAAGTTGGAAATATCACCACTGATATAACGTCAAAGAGAAAATAATTACGGCAAACTTGTTGGTTGTAATAAAATGGAAAAATTCAAACTGTAGCCTGATGGAGATGAATGGCTGAAAATTGATATTTTAATTGAGAAGGAGCAATTATTGTTTATTTGAATGAAATGTTGGACTATTATCGAATATATAATTTATTTCGAATATTCACTTTGGTATATTATATAGCTGCTTGATTGATTTGGAGATCTAGAAATATATTTTCAACAGCTAGTTCCTAGTCAGATATCATCTATACGGAGATAATGGATAAAAGAGTGGGTACCTGCCACAAGCTTCACTTCCATGAAGGTTTGTCAATATGGACATTATCAAGCAAGAAAGAGACAGGAATGTAGTATATGCGTAGCAAGATGTGATTCTACGGCTCAATTATAATATAATGGGCCTTGTCAATTTGTTCTTTTTGTTAATCTTGTCCCCTTGTTTCATACTAAATGGTTTTTTCTTCTGAGCCGACAGTAGTTGAGAGGCACATAAAATAACGGGGATTTTTGTGAAGGCACTCTTTTATTGCCTTACATAAATTAGCCATTGACTGCTTTTCGCTTGACCGATTCCAAATGAGTCGAATACAAAAGACCAGTAAAGATAAACGAATCAATGAAACATTTGCTAAATGTGGCTCCTAAAAGGCGTTAAATTACTAAGACCGGTCCGGTTCGTAGGAAACAGGATATGGTGGCCATTTTCGGATAGGAATTGTCAAGTTGGAGAGTTATTTGAACAATTTTCGGGTTAATCGAGTGAAATGATGAGATGCAGGAAAAGTTGATTTTTTTAAAGAAATTTAATTTGTGTAGTCCTTTTTGCTATATTTAGTTAATATACAGTGCTATTCAGAAGTCCCCTCCCCCCCTCGTATCTTTTGAACGGCTACAGTTACATTAATAAAATTTGGAGGGTGAAAATAAAGTGTTGTAAACTTCTCTACGAATGGTAACAGGTGACGTAATATTAATAGATGACGTCACAGTGCCACTCTGGCCAATAATTTTATATTGGACCTTATGACAAGGGATATTTCGTTTGAAAGGCATTGACATTGGCTACATAGCCATATTAATTTTGTTTGGGTTCAAACTGATTTTGACGGATAAATTAATTAAATACCAAAATTATTATTTCACATTTAAATATTGAAGATTTTTCAGTCCGCCTCTGGTTAGTTGTCAAAAAAATTGACTAATTTAATAGTATTTGTTGCTTTGCAAAGTTTTTCCAAATAGCTTGAATATTTAATTTTATTATTGTTTAACGAGACGTTTAAGAGTTTACATAGGCAAAATGGTACGTACTCAAGCCTACAAAGTAGCAGCTATCTTAATAATTGGTGAATCTAGAAAGAATCTCCATGAAGCGGAACGTTTATTTAATGAGAGATACCTAGATCGCCCTATCTAGAGAGCTTATTTGAGGAAGCTTCTTCACAAGTTTGAAGCAACAGGTAGTGTTCAAGATGCCAAACGATTTGGTCTACCAACATTTAGTAATGATAAAAAATTGATATAGTTGCTGAAATGGTAGTAAACCCTAGTTCCTTTTCAACTAGTGACGAAAGTACTTTTTGCCTCAATGGAAATGTGAATACACAAAATGTGCCACGTTATAAATTGGAGCAAAAAACATTTAAATTAAAAAAACATTTTGAGATATGTACAATTTAATAATTGTTTCAAGCCAATTATCGTGGAATTTTCCTATAACTATCAAATACAATTAATAAATAACCATTTCCACAACAGAAATATATCAATTCCCATAATTTATTTTCGAGACGATGCAAATGATCTTGTTTTGATTTTTTGGTAACTTTATTCTAATTAAGCTCACTTGAAATTGATTTTTATTATAGGAATGAAATATAAAAACAATAGAGATAGCCTGGCCGTTTGGGGTATTGTCCTGTATACGTTTTCAGCTAGAGCTAGTACAGCACCAAGCGGCAGTTTTTTTTATCTTTGGCAGATTTAATTAATTTTCAATGGACCTTAATCTTGATTACGAACCATTCTCTGCTTCTTTATTCATTAATTATGATTTACAGTGGATATAAAATGACAGGACCGGTGCTCCAACTCAAATTCGGAAAAAACCAATCACATTTAGTGTATTTTTATTATATTTATAGCTGAAAAGCTCATTACGAATTCAAAAACGTATCTGAAACACTTCAGGGTAATTCAAATTCTAATTAAACTGAGCTGTAAGCGCTTCTACATCTAAATAAGTGTTCAGTTAGCAACTTTCGCTAGATTCTACCTGTATAGTGAACCGCAGGTAGCAACAGCTCTTCAAACTTCGAATGGCCTTTTTGTAACTCGCTATTAGTTCAGAAAACAAACCTTCAGGTTTGTGACGTATCTGTAGTGAAAGTTGCAAACATTCAGGAATTCTTAATTTCCAACTTTCTACTAAAATATTTAGTTTGCAAAATTTAAAAATTCATTTTTGCAAAGAAGTGCTAATGTATTTTTCCAAATACCAAAACACCCCAATTACAGAAGCCACCAGATTGACATACTACGACCATTCTTGTTTCCTCAACGATTTAACGGTTATTTCGGAAGATGTGTACCTACCTCTAATAATTAGAAGACTTTCACAATTTAATATTTTCGTTGTCTTGAAAATTGTAGAGACCGGATCTGCATATAATTTGCAGTAAAGATAAAGAGATTTTTTTCAAATAGAGTATAAACTAAAGCTCCTGCCGTATTGTCTGGATTGAATTTGAGAGAGCTGAAAACTATACCGCAAGTCGATACGACGCCGAAAAACATTTCAATTTTAAACATCTGTTATTTCTGGTTGCATTGGCAAACGTGACATAAAAATTTTTAACGAAATTAAATCTGAACGTAGCGTGGAAATGCTTGAAATAACGGAAACATTAAATTTTCAATTAAAAATACATAAGCTAGGCAGCCAAATAGTAAAATTCATTTTCTAGTTGAAGTTGTAATTTTCTCTTGAAGTATTCAATTTTGTAAAACTATAATCCAAAAAAACACAATAAACATTGCATGAGCAGAGAATAAAATTTTAGCGCCACGAGGTTTTATATTGCCATTTTTTGCATTCCATGGAATTAAGCAAAAATGACTACAAAAATATTGTCCAAATTTGGAATATTGCCCTTAAATATATATATGTTGCAGGGAAAGAGTCAACTCTTACTGAACACATCAGTAAAAGTTGATTTGAAATGAATAAACACTATTTGTCCACGACCACCTAATAATAAGTCAATATTTTACCTCCTAACTAAAGGTATATGGTACCCATATATCAACTGTCGTGAATTATGGTTCATAATACACTGTAGTGTATTATGGTTCATAATTCCCGACTAGAGATGGGGGTACAATATGAAATAAACTATTAAATCTGTGTATTTTGTTTAGGAAATTTGTTTCTGTCATATATCGTATCTATAAAATATTGTAATTTTTAGTATTGATACTTTTCATAACGATATTTTCTAGTATTAAGTATTTCAAAACAATATATTTATAACGGTACGTTGTATTGATACTTTCTACAGTATCGCCCATCTCTATATATGTCAAATTATTTGAAGTAGCTGCCACAACATTTTGAGGTTAGTAATATGGCAAATCGCTACTGACTTTTATTTATTAATAAATAAATTAAGTGTCGTGGACAAAGTATAGTATTCTACTCGCAATTTATGGCCATAATTCACTTGGGTGACTTGCGCCCCTCGCCTGCGGCTCGTGACGCAAACGTCACCCATCGTGAATTATGGCTATCATAAATTGCTCGTTTAATAATATACTATTTTCTAGAAAGAGTTTACTATGTCTGCTGTGATTTAGTAAAAGTTGGTTAACTGGAAGATTAACTTGAATCACTTGATATGCGTGTTACGAAGTATTGGATATTTTTCAAAAATGGGAAGGGTGAATGCATTCAATACTTTGTAACGCGCATATCAAGTTAACCAAGGAGGGGAAGGGTAATTCCAATGATTATATTCTCTTTCCCTTCTTGAATAACTTGATGTTAATTACAAAGTATTGGATATCTTAAGAGGAAGGATGAATCCAATGATTATATTCCCTTCCCCTTCTTGAATATATTAATGTTCATTACAAAGTATTGGATGTCTTTCTCACATGGACTCACATTTACCAAAACGACATGGTCATTGTGAATTCAATGTACATTTCGCTTCTTTGAAATTGTAAATGTTAGTTGGTACATCACCCAAACAAGGAGGCATTTACCGGAAAATGTGTACATTGCCGCAATATCTACTTTTATAATAACATATCTATATTTATTACAAATATACGTACTGGGTTAAGGTAGGGGTTAAGTTATTTCTAGTCATAGTCTACATTCACTACCTCCAGACAGAGAAAGTATATCGACTTCAAAACTCACCAATTCCCTCTTATGTCTTCGATCGATTTTGAAAATGTTTCCTCAAAGTGTTGATCTCAGTTTTGAAACATAAGAACTAAGCCAGAGCTATATCAGAGTAATACGGTGGCTGTCCCATGAGATTCGTTGCTTTTTTAAGCGGATAATATTCTTCATCTACTGACCCACTTTCTGACAATAATTCCGGGAGCCTTACTGTCAAAACCACCTTTTCTCCGAAGCTGCTGACTCCTTTGCATGTCAAACTCGTCAAGCCATGTCTCATCATCAGTGTGTCAACAGGTCCTTCAGTGAAACTACGAATTTATTCGTGAGTCTTACGGGACGTTTTTCGGTCACTAATTTCTTCATTATAACGAAATAAGGCACAGTTGATGACCGATGAAGTAAAACATTTGTTCTAGACCAATCACAATAGAAAGGTAGATGTTGTCTATTGTAGAACTGTGGTACATTAAAATAAATTCTATATATCAAGTCTGAACAATCGATTAAATTGTGCAAACACCCATATAAACAGGATAATGATTTACAAATTCTACGAAATTCAAGACTTTCAAAATTAAAAATATCTAACAAAATCTGATAATCAGAGACTCTCTGTGGATAAATGCCACTAATCTTTGAAACTAAATATTTTAAAAACCTTTTCTGAACCGAGTCAACCTTGCTGATATAAACATTGTAATAGGGATCCCATACAACAGAGCAATATTCTAACGAAAAATATAACATTTTTAAACTACAAATATCCTTAAATCCACGGCAGTTTCTAATCACAAATCCATACAGTTTCGATGCTTCGGCAACCTTAGAATTAACATGTTCAGTGAAAGTAAGTTGGGAATCGAATATCACCCCTAGATCTTTTACAGAAGTAAGACGAGATAACAAATTCCCATTAATGTTATAGTAGAAGTGGATAGGGTTTAGTTTTTTAGTGTAGGTCACTACTTGTCATTTTGATATATTTAATGTCAGTTTATTCTGTAAGCACCATTCGGATACTCTATCCAAATTGGATTGAAGTGTTAAGGAACTGTCTATGGATGTTATGGGAAGATAAAATTTTTTTAAATCATCTGCATACATGAGTCTACCCGAATCCAAGTGTACTTCCAGGTCATTAATAAATAAAAGGAACAACAATGGTCCAAGGTTTGATCCTTGCGGTATACCTTTCTTACTAATATATTTATTTGAAGAGTGACCATTATAAAAGACAAATTGATACCTGTTATGAAGGTAAGATTGACAGAACTTCAACAAAGCGGAAGAGAAACCGAACAGATTCAGCTTTTCGATTAAAATCCCATGATCCATTCTGTCAAAGGCCTTTGAAAAATCAGTGTAAATTACATCTATTTGTTTACCGCCATCCATTATTTCTGATATTTCTTGGGCTAATAATGAGAAACCCTGGATTTTTAATACCCGCCTTGGGATATTATACTTATTCGAATTAACTGGTTCTGGAAAAGATTTTTTCTGGCGAAGCTGTAAATAGTCGGCGACACCAGTCGTAACCGCATCATCAATCGAGTGGATTTTCTGGTGATGTGTTTTTTCAAACGTCAGATCCCCACGTTTCGTTTATATCGTTTTATTGGAAAGTCGTTCGGTTTTAAATTATCGTAATTTTTTCCAAACGATCGAATTATTAGACAGGGCGTTATAATAAAGCTTCAACGAGGTTTTACGTCTCCTCCGAAAGACGGCATATCTGCATTATACCTTGTTCTAATTGATATGATACCTGCGGGCTGTGTTATGCTATTCCACTGCACTGGTAAAAATTAAAGTGAAATTCCATAATAAGTTTGGTGAACTTTACAGGTTTTATAATGTGAATCTTTTTTTTTCTGTTAAATTCTGTGAAATTCTTTCGAGGTGGGGTTTTACAGTACAAAATCGGTAATTATTTTTGTACCCCTTGAAATTCCATATTTTTCTGTAATTCATGTCCCTGTATTATTATTGCCCTATAAATCATGTAACTAGTTAGATGGCAACATATACGCATGCTCGTCTGCGTTGTGAGGGTATGTAGACGGACATGGTATCAGTTTGGTCAATTAGTGCTCAGTTATTTATTTTTTGCAAGTTATAACAAGTGTTTGGTGAACAATATCAGGCAAGTATACATTATTTCAACATGTTTAATTGCAAAATAGAGGAGAGTTGCAGCCTTGATCGTACCAATTCTCGTCTTTCAATGTATGTAGCTCACATACTGATAGTTGTTATGCCCAAAATTCTTGTATAGTTAAATCCATTCTTTTACCACCTTATAAATTTTTTTAAATGTGATACAAGTTCATTTAGTACCTGAAAACAATAAATTACTAAGGCCCTGCAAGTGGTACAATGGAAGAAACTAGTTGCCTTCATCGTACCAGGGGGCTCCTTGATCGTACCCTGCACAATTCATATGTGGTTAAAATCGTATGAAATAAACTACAAATAATAGACTTATGAACATTCTCTTTATTGAATCCCTTAACCCGTGCAAGAGACGTTGCAGAGGGTTCTCGCAAACTGAGTTCTGGATGGTGAACCTTGAATCCATAATACCATTTTTTCCCCGCTAATTGGGTTTGCTTATTCAAATTATGTTTTTAACTTTATGAATAGGTTCAGTTTTTTTTAACGTGACAATATTTTTTATTTCGTTCTGTACCTGGTATTAATAAATACTAAAGAATATAATTTTATTCACTTCATGTCTTCTGTTTTATTTGCACATTTCATTTGCATTTTCAGAGTGTGACTTCACACATCTTATGCTTATTCACAATGTAAATATACATTGAATTGTAACATTACACTGGGAAATCACATATCTGTATTGTAAAAATACAGCATAAGTAATGGAATTTTACATACTAAATATACATAAATTATCTAGCTATGTAATTAGGGGCGTACTGCAATATTACATAACTAAACGTTGGTGTATGTTTTACCAGTGTGCAGGTTGTACGGGCTCTACAATTGTCTTCCCCAGTGGCAACCTATCCAAATACTAACCGTGCTCGACACTACTTCACTGTAATTATCGCATCAGAGCTGGGAAAGTATTAAAAGATCAATAAATTAGCAAATCTTTAAATGAAATATTGAGAAAACAAATTAAAGAAGACAAAAAAATGAAACGAAATTCTAATTCAGTGTGTACTTAATAAAGTTCGTCATCAATTGGTTTAGCGAAGTATATTGATAATTTCATTAATATAGATTTGAATATCACGATGAATACTCCTTAGGGCTAAACTTGTACGCTCATCAGTCGAATGGTTCCTCAAATGAGTTTTTAGTCTGTTCAAAGCTTCTCTTTTTTTATCAATAAATTTTCCGCCATCTGGGGACTGGTTCTTAAAACTGGAGTTCAGGAGGGGGGCGGCTACGCCACTGAATTCTGGTATAAGATGTGAACTTTTTTATCTATAGTTATATAGTTATCTAGTTTTTCCATTTATTAAAACGTAACAAAACATTTTTCCATGAATGTATCTCGAAGATATACGAGTTCTTGAAAAAAATAAATTATACGTTTCGCTACGGACTACGGGTAGTAGGTAATGGCAGCATTTGATTAACAAAAGCTCGTTCATTCCAAATAATTATCTCCAGGCTCTTCATGAAATCCACAATTTTTCGTCCATGCAAATCAAGTACCACAGACTGAGTTGAAATGATAAAGAGTACAAACAATATTTTGTTAAACTGGGAAATTTACATACTCGGCTATTTCGGTGAAAAAAACCCAATGAATACTGAAGTTTATTCAGCTTTTGTGCAGCCATTCTTTTGTTTTTATTTAATAAATAAGTGGCGGCTATAAAATTATTCACATAGTTCAGGCTCCATCAGTATATACAGGGTGTGAGACGAGTTTGAGTCGTCTGTAAGCTAAACTTTTCACTTTAGATTAAATAGGATAGGTACCTCTTTTTAGGAAAAAAAGTGATCAAATGTTTTGTTTGCTTATCATTGTTTCACAATAAAGAATAAGTTATGAGCAGTTCTACAGTATCGTATCATTTAATATATAAATACCATTTATCTAATTCCGCTATCAAATGTGACACTTTAAGTCACTCCTTGACGTTAGGTAACGTCACATTTTTCATAACCTTCATATATCAGTTACGAAAAGTAAACTTTACGTAATTGTTTAAGTTTCAAAGAATAATTTATTAATCAGGTACTGTCAAAACTGACAATTATTTCATTATTTAAACTGACAATTACCCCATTATTTCAATTCAATAGTATTTTAAGATTTATAAACATTGAAAACAACATTATTAAGGACACAGTTATTTAAAGTAAATCAATTTTCTGTGAGTGAATACATAGTAACAATACTTCTAACACCATTTGAATCCACTTTAATATTACCATTGTAATTGAAGATTTTATTAAATATTATAAATGCGCGGAATTAGATAAAAGGTTGTACGTAAACACATTATGGAGAGAGCGACATTGTTCAACTCGCGTAATTTGCAAAACTCGCTAGCGCTCGTTTAGGCAAATATTACGCTTGTTGAACAATATCGCTCTTTTCATAACTATTACCTAATCTATTAAGTTATGTATGACATTGTTGCATTGTGGGTGTTGATTTAAGTGAATAGTTGAGTTTGTCGAGCTGCGAGTCGACTTAAGCGATGAAAAAATATAGTTCGGGAAGAGAATATTCTAAAGGAAGCTAGACTATGTTCCAGCCATTTCATTTCAAGTGATATACTGGTTGTGCCGAATGAAACAAATTGTCTTAGAGCATTAGCCAAATCTGTATCAAATATGACGGATGGATTAAATGTATTCTTGTGTAATGTAACGTTTATTCTAATTTATATTTACATTTAATTTATATTTAC
>CAJUYG010000035.1:141750-164253 GCA_910591675.1 Galerucella calmariensis | reverse complement strand
CACTGGGGGCACTAATTGAGCACATTAATGCAGCAGCTCGCGTAACAGTAATAAATAAATGGAATA
The DNA here is from genome assembly GCA_910591675.1 of Galerucella calmariensis. Taxonomy (NCBI): domain Eukaryota; kingdom Metazoa; phylum Arthropoda; class Insecta; order Coleoptera; family Chrysomelidae; genus Galerucella; species Galerucella calmariensis. The sequence continues at coordinate 164,187 of CAJUYG010000035.1, read as the reverse complement.
AAGGGAAGCAGTCTTGCTAGGATCACCCTGGGCGACCCTGGACAGCTGGCGCCGAAGAAATATTTCATGATGACCAGGAAAAACCTACGTTTAACAGTGGGATTTCTGACTGGCCACTGTCAACTAAGGAAACACTTCCATACTATGGTGCTAGTGGTCACACCTCTATGCAGGATGTGTGAACAGGAAGATGAAACTGTCAGACACTGTCTTATGCGAGTGTCTAGAGTTATCGTCGATAAGAGAGTGTGTGTTCGGTGAGTTTTGGCCTACACCTGCCGATATAAAGGAGATGTCTCCCAGTGACCTGTCCACCTTCCTGAGAAGGACAGGATGGACGATGACCAAGGAGGACAACTCCTCGGTAGGACAACTCCTCGGTAGGACGTACAATGGGTCACATATGGCCTAAGTGCTGTGAGCCTACACTCACCCTCCCTACTCTATAGATACAGAAATGGGGGATAAGTATTTCTATTATTACCCGGAAAGTTTTATATAATTATTTAGTAAATTTAGACCCTTCCGCACATAGCACGGCGCTGTTGCTGGAGGCGTGACCGTGACCGTGTGTGTATTGCTATCCTTGTTTTGGAATGAAATAATTGATTTAGATGTTGGTTACAAACAAAGTGAGTTGAAGGTAGTGGTAGTAAAGTTTGTTCAGCCATCCTTTGCCGTTACGTCATACATTATCCAGCTTGATTTCTCATTCATGAAATGGATGAGACGGAATTATGACGTCATTAACGTATTTCTTATCTAAGGTCGACATAAATTTTATCTGTTACTTTTGACAGTTCAGTTGTCATATTTTGACAATTCTTAACATATGTCATTGATTATAATTTTGAGGTTAAGTGTTAAATAACATTCAACAAATATAAGACATACGTAAAACGGCAGAATACGTCACCGATTATGATGTAACGACAAAGAATGGTTGAACAAACTATATCTATATTTTTGGTTTTATGCATCGATCAAGAATTCAAATCATATCCATAACATAAAAAGCAGATCCGTTAACTTGAAAGAACTTCCGTGGGTTATTTTCCGAGCCGTCTATTCAATTAATGTTACCTATAGACCTGGTAGGGTCATAAAAGAGATAGATAGAGATGGATAATTCAAATGTGTCAATAGCTGATAGCATTCCCGGTCTGTATCATTGATTACAGTCACCTACAAAAAAGAACGTCGCATGAACGGAAATAAAACGCAGACTCGATAGGAAATTGGCATTCACATGTGTATTGTTACCTCTTAGAACGTACGAATGTTTTCTATTTCGGGGAAACGATCTTCATACGTTCGAAAAAAAAATCATGCTTACAACAGCATTGAATGGATAGTTTTAATCCAGATTGGCCGTATGTATTTTTCGAAACTATACATGAAAAATGAGAATGTTGTGTTGTTCATTACCAAGAGAAGAAAATTAAAAAGACAAAGAACGTTGTGTGTCCAATGACGTCGAATGAATATACCGGGTGGTCCAATAAGCTGTATATATTCAAATGCAGTCTTATCATGCGGGTCATACGATTCAACAAAGACATACCGTTTTTGTTTTCTTTTATTGCTTTAAATTATAACTTCCAAATAAAATCCGTAAAATGAATAAGACAGACTTATGCAATTTTGACGGACGTAAAAAGGATATGAATTCAGTTTTCAGCGATGCTTAAAAGTCTTTCACCAGCGAAGTTTCTATTTAAATGTCAGTTATGTCACTTTGACAATTCTAAGTGACAATATGAATAGGTGATAAGAAGCAATTTGCCGGTATTTTGTATCCTCAAGCAAAAAAATGGTACTTAATCTACAGTATGCGAAAACTATGAGAAAACTATGCGAAAACTATGAGAAAAACTGCTTGAAAGAGAGAGAAGAATAATTGTGGGCGTATCTAGTTTATCCGAGGCTGGAAGAATGACGAGAGCTGAATGGATGAACTAGATACGCCCACAATTATTCTTCTCTCTCTTTCAAGCAGTTTTTCTCATATTTCCCTTGTCGTACTTGTGTAAATGGAATGGACTCGAAAGAGTTTTCGCATACTGTATATCTAGGTATAGATTATTTCGAGAATGGATGGAAAAGTGGAAATTCGTCAACCAGTGTGCGGAAACATCAATCATTATCATTTTTCCGGGTATATTTGTAATCTCACATCTCGGTAACCTCTGTGTTTTCTGATTTGATACATATGGTTGGTGACCTTTGTGCCCGCACGATAAGGGCGCTTTTGACTATATCAGAAACTATTTGTGATTATTATTTATGGCGTCAATACTATATACATCGCATCGTTCTTAATTCATCCCTGATCAGCCTTATCCACTTGCCTAGTCTTTAAATATGCACGGGAACTTGGAAGTGAACCGACTTTAGTATAATTAGGTATATTTGTACGCCCACTAGCGGTCAAGCTGGACACTTGAAAGTTATTTCCAGGTCACTTTTACTGAGAATTTTTTGTTCTCAAAGTTATGAGGTAAATCATTTCTGGCATACAGCCTGGATATCGGCTGATATTGTCTTATTAGCTAGAGAGAGAAGACATAAAAATTCACCAAATGTAGTTATGCTCAAAGAAAAACATAGCTCGTTCTATGTTATATGCAAAGCTTGTGGAAATGGTATAGATAGGCTGTTGGAGTCGATCTGATTGTTTCTTGACGAGAAATACTTTTTTTGTATTGAAAACTGGAAGTATGAAGGTCGATGTCAACACAGTTGTTGAAATTTAGTATTTATGGCGATAATGAATAAAAAATGGTAGTTTGTGCGCGAAGCGTCACTTTTCCCACGAGTGCAGAAGTTTGTGACTCGAGCCGTAAGGCGAGTGCCGCAAATCTAGCGAGTGGGTAAAGTGATTTGCATACAAGCTGTATACAACATTTTTTCTACAACCATATTTATCAATGAAAGAAATACAGTAATCCATATAGTTATTTTATTTAAACTTTGAACAGAAAGAACAGTTGAATGTATAATTGATTGTAAAATTTGAACAAATTTGTATTTTTATTATTTTGATCCTGGTTCCTAATTCGTAAAATAATAGGTTTGTTCCCGTAGCAAGTTCCTAACTGTTATGGACATATTGAGTCTGCGCAGTATCAAAAAAGCGTTCCAGCAGAGCCTGAATTCTGATAGTGCGCAGACTCAATATGTTCATAACAGTTAGGAACTTGCTACGGGAACAAACCTAATGCTTAATAGGTTAATGTTTCTATAATTAATCAATTAAAATAAATAATGAAATAAATGGTTTACTTACTTTTGGTTTGAACAAAAAAAGTTGACAGGTTATAGGTTCGCTCTGTTTGACATATCAGTGCGGAAAAGTGCCATAGCGTGTACTTTTCGCATTATAGTTTTCCAACGGTTATAAAAAAAATTAAAAAAAAGCCTGCTTTGCGCATGAAAATTTGTCTAGAAAAGCGTGTTCTGTATAGTGGTTGTCGGAAAAATGTATTTAAATCATTTTACACATAAAAATATATTCAAATGTTTTAGTTAACGTTTTTAAAAAGGGGAAAAATTGAATAAAACATCAATTTTGACGCTAACTTCATTTTTTGAAATTGTTTTATCCATTTGAATTCAGATTTTAAACAAAACCGGTATTTTTAGAAGAGCATGGGTGCGCCAAATTCAATAATTTAACAAAACTACTGCAAGCTCGAAGCACAAATCTAATTAAGTAGTAATTGATTGGATTTGGAAATCCTGCTCTGACCTCGTGTATACGCCGGCTATTCGGTCATTGTGCTACCACCAAATCTATTTATTATTCGATAGATAACTGTCTCCTAGTTTATTTTCAAGTCATTAAAAAACCATATAGTTAGATGAAGTGCTAAAGCTTAATTAAATAAATTAGATATTTGACAATTATTTTTAGAAATGATGTCGCGCTTGCCATGCTAGACGCTCTTTTTATCCGCAGTCTGATCGCTGGACTGAACACAAGGCAGCATATTACGTAAATTACTTCATCTGATATACACTAACAATATACCTGAATTAGATCACCATACAATAGCAATGTTTGCTGAACAAACTGCTGTATGCAAAAAGCACGAAGAATCAGCAGCCAGTCTGCAAACTTCTATTTATGATAAATAATTTGACTGAGCAATGTCGTATAAGATTGAATGAGGCAAAATCCGTCCATGTAAATTTCACAAACAAAATAGGTAATTTATTTAAGCTACACTGGAAAGTATTTTAAAGTGTACATGGACCCACACTTTTAAGTCCGCTTTATAGTATAGTCACCTGTTCTATAACTGGTTTTTCAATTTCCATACAAACTTTTCTTGCCATACTCTTATAAAGTCATATAAATTCATCAAATCTATGACCACAAAAAATGTTCCTTTGGAACTAAATGAGATCTTGTAATCGCTATTTATATTGACATAGGTCCAGGAACTAGCTCAAACTTGTTTGTTTCTATTTATCGATATTTATATTTACCTATCTTCGGGAATATGTTGTGTTGCATCATTTCAGGACGAACTTCAAATAGTTTATGCAATTCATTTATGGAGATTGGAGGAAAAATGTCAAACTGTGTCTGAATTGGTATAACGACATACTACAAAGAGAGGAATTTAATAAAACCTCTATTTGTGCATAAATTTATGAATTTCAATAAAGAGTGTGGAGTGTGAAGAAATAAGAGTTATAAATAATGGATTATTATAACCATTGATATTGTACCTGAGTACAAATTAATTGTGGCCTTTTGCAATGAAAAAAATTAAATAGCAACCATATTTTATAAAAAAAAAAACATTAACAAAGAAAAAATTAATAACAATGATTACCAAACATCACATTTGCTTTCTGGATTCATCTTAGATCCAATAGGGCATCCAAAGTCAAAGGCAAATTCTGGCAAATTCTGTAATAGTCTGTTAACTCGAAATTGTTTGGAAGAAAATCTAGAACAGAAATGATTACTATTAAATGCTGAAAAGTGTCTATCTTAATCGTGATTATATTGTCAAAATTAACGTTAAGATATTTAGTTAATAAATATTCTGTGAAAGGTATGTCAAAATTATTATTAACTGAATAATAAAATTTTCTTAGATTTCCCATTATTAATCTATATTGTACACCACTGCTTTATTATACTCCACTTACCTATAATTGTCTACAGAACGTTCGGAACCATCTTGAGAATACTTAGAACAGTGACGTATGGTCGCCGATATCCAGAACAATTGGTTAGGGGAGTACGTTAATCCCGGAAGAAGGGGTTCCCCTCCGTTTTCACGACTCCAATTGATGTAAGTGTCGTAAGAAATTTTCATTCCTGCAAAATGTGCCATGTCCTCGTCTAGTGTTTTTGCCCGATTTAGCTGGAAGTTAAAGAGATCGTGGGGTTTGCATGTTACGCTGGAGAATTATTTTTGTTGGAGATGGTTAAGTTGGATTGAAAAAAAAATAGTTTTTACTTCTCTTAAAATTAATACAACAAGCAGCAATAAGATTCATTCACCAGATTTCAAATTTATGATGTTTAGGATTAAACAGGGCTACTTCTGCGGAGTGGGATTAAAGATGGCACATTATAATTACTTGTTATTGCGTTACTCCTGTATCAGCATATAAATCTCGAAAATGCAGTTTGACTCACGTCCAAAGTTGTATTCAAAACTTACGTCTTTGTGTCTTAATTCCGCAACTCCAAAGCTATTGTACTGATTCGAAAGACATTGTAGTTTCTGATCGTAATGCGCTAGACTGTTTGGCGTCCACCAACTCCTCAACTCTCCCGGGGGTTGATCTCCTTGTACGGCCCTCATGAATATATGGGATACTTGGTGGGCAATTATAGAGCCCAAACTACCGTAGTTCATGTGTTTCGGCCGATGAATTTGGTAATAGACACCACTGAATATGCCGACTGGGAAACCTACAATAAAATCGTCCATTTTGTTACAAAACTTCAACGCTTTGGTGCGAGTAGTGAACTCGAAAGTTTGAGGGCTGTTCCGCCGATTGACTGACAATTTATCAAGAGCCGTATAACTGGCAAAGTTTTCGTGGAGTAATTTTCAGTAGTAATAACCCAAGGGCATTGATAATTGTTCGAAAAAATTTCATGACAGATGTCGAAAGCTTGTTGCTTGGAAACAGACCGACGCCGTAGGCGGAGGTCTGTTGCCTATAAGCAACAAGCTTGAGAAAGTTGTCATAAAATTTTTGAGCATTTATCAATGTCCGAGGGTTATTCGGATAGAAAATTTTTTGCTTATTATAGAAAAAGAACAGATCTTAAACAATTTATCTAAAGGTGCAATTAACAAAGGAACAATTAGAAAAGTTAAATGTGACATTTCGAAATATTAAATATTTGAAACTTCAAAGTCGAAATAAATCAATATGCATCCATAGCAACGTGTGAAAACAGCCCCAAGGTCTGTTTTCAGTGTAATGTTGACATGATTGGGTGAAATTGTTCATATGATCAAAAATGAGGAAATTTGATTAGTTCTAGGAACTGTCAAAAAATTTTCGGCATAATTATTTGTCGCGTAATAAGTCTCCAACTGAAGAAAAATATAGTACTTTGGAAGATACAAGAATTTTTTTAAAAACTATTCAAAATTATTTAAATGTGGAGAAACAATAGAAAGTTTCTGAATGCTAGAAAACAGTACAGAAATGGAGGATGGTTATCATCCCCTTTTTTTTATTCTACGCAAATCAATCAGGTGAACTCACTCAACAGTTTTTCTTGTGGAGAATATTTGATTTCTAAGCTGGTAATGAAATTGATGTCACTGAATAAATCTTCTTCGTAAAGTTGTTTCAATCTACTCTGTTCCTTGTACAATTTAACGAGATTCAGCTCCAAGACGGATTCTAAATATTTGGTTTCATTTATATTCACCTACAAGCAAAACATTCTATTCAAAGTTAAAAAATATTTAAGAAAACCGTGAAATTATCGATAAATTAGATCTCGTGTTGGAACACCATAAAATTTTTACGAGGGCACGCAAAATTTAGGATATACGAAGCTTCTTTAAAGTGATAAAATTATTTGTTGTTTACGTCCTGCATTACAACGAAGCGACGATTTGCAGCGCTAGGGACGGAAGTGGAAAATTATTTGAAAGAAATAAATTCTAATAATATACCTTCAAGGAAATTAATGAAGATATCGGATTTTGGAGATCTGTAGCCTAATGTTACCGAATTGGGTTCTAAGTAGACCTGTAGCGGGTATTTAGGCGCTGGCGAACAATAACTCTGACTGAAGCTCCAAGAACAATATTTTCTCTATGTTCCTTGTGGTGTATTTATGATTTTGTGAATTTTTGGGGAGATCAATCCACAATATTTTTCATATTTTCAATTCAACGTTTCAGTAGCATTCCAGCTTCTGTTATCTAACGCGACTTGGGAGCTTCAAAACTTATACCTACGGGATAAAGAAGAGTGAAGACGAATTATGCATTTATTGTGGAGTTGTCGATAGCGCAGAACATTCTGTCCTCGAATGTGAGGATTTCCAGAAGCCAGGAGAAGCGCAGCGGAAAGATTGGATGATGAAACAAACACGGATAATATAATTAAGTGGATGATAGAAACAGAGGACAATTGGAAAATAGGATATAATCCCATAGTTGAAATTATGACCAAATAAGAACAAGACGAGAAAATTCATAATAGAAACATCATAAACGAATAAGCGGGAAAACGCTGGTGCACATGAAGTGAACCGAAAGGTGTTCCCAGTGCACTGTGCGAAGAGGTGAGGTTTGGTGCGGTCGGCAGGGTTTGCACTACTCTAGCCAGAGCTGGAGACAGAGACCCAGAGTACCACACTCCCAGTCGCAATAGACAGGATCCGAGCGCTGAGGAGGTCATGAGGCCCGTCAAAAAAAATGCTGTTTAATGTTCATAAAATTCTCATCCCTATCCCAATAAAACCGTTCGTGAAACGTGCACTTCACTGGATCCCATTCCCAGTAGACTATAATATTGTTGGAATGTTATACAATAAAATATTTTATTCCACATTTTACTGAGGATATGATCTACTATAAATAGAACTTAAATGGAATTGACAACAAAATTTTTACAGTTTTAAACTTCAAAATAGGTAGTGGTCGAAAAATTGCCAATTTGAGAAATACTAACCATACTATACACCAACAATCGATTTATTTGAAATCACTTACCAACCTGAGAGTATAACTTCTTATTCTCTTCTAGAATATTTAATAAATCTAAAGTGGAAGGAAGCCTTTCGCCAGTAAAGTGCAATGACTGAATAATTAACATCTTCGTTTTAGAATCCATCCACTCTAATTTACGAATCGTTTCTTCGGCTTGTTGTTTTATATTTTTAATCATCGTTAAAATGTCATATCTTATGTCTTCAGTAAAATACTTTTGTATATAAGCTGCTGATAGAACTGGACCCATTCTAAATAAATCGAAATTTTATTGAAAGTGAAAATAAAGAAAATAGAGGAATCAAAAGAAAAGAGAATATTTGGTGGAAGAAAATGGGGAATGAAATATCACGAAACAGTTACGAATATGAAAAAGAGGCCAAAACAAAATCGATAAAACCAAACACAGATAGTGTTTAAATCTCATAAACATTGTTTGCAGTTGCCGACAACCCCCTAAAACCGTCCCTGACTATAAATGAAGCACGCGGAAACCACAAGTGTTCTGCGCCTGTGCATTTGATTTACCATTCCCCCTCTTCCATCAAGCTTTCTAGCATGCGTGCTCATGAGTTCCTCCGTTTCTCAAATGTAGTTGAAACTAAATAAGCTTTGACTTTGTGTTTCTTTAAAAAACCTTAATTACTTTGTTACTATTAATTGGATTATGTAGAGTCAGTGCTAAAGTACAGGTTATTAGAAGTAAGCCATCTGAAACAAGAACTAATTTTAACGAAGATTGAGAAGAAGCAATGGACCTGTACTGGATACATCTTAGAAATGAACGTGAACATGTTATCAAAGCAGATACAGAAGCAGGAAAGGATAGAAAAAGAAAGAAAATGAGACCAAGGAAAACGTCGATGGGTAGAATACAGGAAATCGGAGAGAAAAGAGGGAAATCAATGGAAGAGATGAGTGAAGAATGGCTAAACCGACTATGAACGGCATAAGGGTTTTAGAGAGAAGAAGAGGAAGTGAAATAGCTCACATCAGAAGAAAAAATCCACGAATGAATTTACATTTGTTTGGAAATTTCACCTTTTTGCTGTCTCTAAAGTACACGTTTTGTATCTCGGAATCTTAAAGTTCATCATTCTACCATTAATTCTATCGATGAGTTCTGTAGTTTTATCCACGATGTCTGTTGGCATAAAGTTAACCAAATGCTGGATAGTGTGCCAGCAAATCAAATTTGCCAAAGACCTGGAAAATACAAAATAATATTCGATACTATCTCTAGGAGTAGTAAAAGTGTATAATCACCGCTTAGATGTAGTTGCCAGGAAATTCAACATAAGTCCAATGTATCGTGGTTGAAAAATTATCACTTCATCATCGTAATTCAAATTTGTTGCAGGGCTTAGCAGTCCGTTAAGGAAAAAGTGCCACTGAATATCTGGGTATTTATATTGCAGTTCCGATACAGATTTTTTGACATAATCATATTTAGAGATATTATGGAAAACTGATTCTTTAATTATCTACAAATCAATTTTCTTCCAATAAAAGCCAAACTGAATAATACACGAAATTAGCGGTTGATTTCATACCTCTCGAATTTCCTCGGTTATCCTTAGCATTTCCTTAGTATCTTCTACAGCAGTATTCCTATTAGCTCCAAATAAAACAGCGATATCTATCATATAATCGGATATAAGTCGACTGATTTGTGAATTTGGTTCATTGGTAGAATACAAAGCTTCATGAATCTAAAAACTCACGTTTAAAATTATCAACTGTTGTAACAGAACAGAAGTATTAGGTAGTCACAAAAAAAACTCCACCAACCATTTCCTAACCTTAGTTAATTCCTAAAAAGGGGTTTGGGAATTCCTAAATATGTCTCACTTAGGCCTGAATTTCACCAACCTGATTTACGATGTTTCAAAACTAAGTAATTCCTAATTAAATTAAATTACTATACCTAGCTACACTGAAGTGTCAACAGAATCGAGCTGTTGCTGGATTCGAAGTTTGGAAGATGATCGAACAGGTGAGAAAATACCTTGTGCCTGACTGCTGACATTTGACAACTCTCCAAAAGCTATCACGAATTGAATTACTACAGTTACACTAAAGTCATAACAGTGAAAATCGAGTTGGTGCAAGATCCGACGTCTGGAAGATGATGGAACAAATGTAAATATACCGTGTCTGACTGCTGACATTTGACGACTCTTCAAGAACTATCACAAATCAAATAACTATAGTTACTATAGCTCAAACAATAAGAATCGACTTGCTGCAAGATACGACGCCTGGAAGATGATATAACAGATGAGATTGTACCACAGAGTACACCATCTAACAAGAGACGAAAGCTTTGTCGGTTCCTTTGAAGTCGGACTTACACGATATTGAGCGGAAATACGTCGAGGCATTGACACATAAACTACTTGATACACTGAGAAAAGTAACACTACACTAAGAAAAATAGTAGTGTTGATGAACATCCCTCCCAATTAGGTCTATAGAATATTTTTTTAACTACTAACATGAGAACACCTTATTATTCATCTCATGTATGTAATGAGAATTGGCTCATTTTTAACCTAATCTTGAAATAATACACGGTGAACTGAGGGCAATGAACGGAAGTGTCGACTTGACATTGACAGATAAACTAATTAATTCACGCATGTGCACACAAATGTGCGATCACGAAAACTACTTTCTTTCGCCTCTTGTTAGATGGTGTACTCTGTGATTGTACTTTGTGTTTGACCGATGACATTTGACAAACTCTCAAAAATATCACGAATTAAATTAGTATAGTTACACTGAAGTCCCGGCAGTAAAAATTGAGTAGCTGCTAGATCCTACACCTGGAAGATAATGAAACAGCTGAGAATATACTTTGTGGTTGACCTCAGGATATCGAATCAGGTTTCTGATGTTCGTATCTTTCTCTCGCTCTAAAACCAGTATCTGTATCTCTGTATCTGTAGAGAACAGACGAAGAGTGTAGGCTCACAGCACTTAGGCCACATGTGACCCACTGAACATCCTCCCGAGGAGTTGTCCTTCTAGGTCATCGTCCATCCTGTCCTTCCCAGGAAGGTGGACAGGTCACTGGGAGACGTCTCCTTTATATCGGCAGGTGAAGGCCAAGACTCACCGAACACACACTCTCTTATTGACGATAACTCCGGACACTCGCATAAGACATGCCTGACAGTTTCATCTCCCTGTTCACACATCCTGCATAGAGGTGTGTCCACTAGCCCCATAGTATGGAGGTGTTTCCTTAGTTGACAGTGGCCAGACAGAAATCGTACTGTTGAACGTAGGTTTTTCCTGATCATCGCCAAATATTTCTTTGGCGCCAGCTTCCCAGGGTCGCCCAGGGTGATCCTGGCAAGACTGCATCCTTTGATTCCATCCCATCTCTCAAGGGATTGAGCATGGGTGTAACGTTTGGCTAGTTCCAAATTGTCGAAGTCGTCAGGCCGTAGGTGTCACTGGGGCCTAAAATTTTCAGTCCAGCTGCTTCCCTGGCTAAATAATCGGCAATGCGATTACCTTTACTCTTGTCGTGCCCTTCAATCCACTTCAGGATAATATTGTTATCTGCTGCGGCGTTAGCTAAATCTTGGTGACACTCGGGGCTAGTACTAGAGTGCTCTGAGACCATTTACTAAGACCATTTACTAAATAAACTAATTGGCTTTCTTGAGAAGCCCAATTCGTTTGGTGAAATTTGAGTAGGTCTCAGTCACAATAGAATCTCGCGAGTAACAGTGGAAAACCGAATAGACCCACTAGATCAAAAATTAACTTAACCTAAAGCTTAGATGGTTAGGTTAGTTACAATATCAAAGGACGTATAGTTGTTGATAAAGAAAACATTTTTTGTGTTAAAAACCCCTCACATAATCCCCTGAATGGAAAACCGGAGGTTATGTACTCTTCCGAGTTAATATGAATCTGTAACAAAATCACTGGTTTTATCGGATTAGAATAACCAAAACATTACGACAAATTGCACGTCACGGATTTAGAGATTGAATTTTGGAATTATTACTTTGATCGAAATCGAATGTACTGACCGACGTCGCCTCTATTTGTCCGAAGTTTTAGTGGGGAACGTAATTACATTATGTGTCCGCTTAATTTGTAATTTAAAGACAAGAGCGAACGAGTAAACTAAAAATGATTTGATCACAGTGTATCACGAAAAGGTAGGAGATTTTGTTTAATGGGGAAAATTTTAGAGCCGTGTTTGAGTAGAATTGGGAGTGAAATTGGGATATAAGTTCGTACACAAAAAGCATATTGTGATAAATGAGCACAAAAAGAGGAAAAAACGACATTTGGTTGGAAACTTTTATAGGTTGAAACAAAAAGAAGTCAAGGTACGAGGAATAATAAAATGGAAACAAACCTGTAATGGCAGTACAACGGAAGGAATTATAGCGAAAGAAATAAAAATGATGTATTTTTGTGACATATTTTGGAATTGATCGTTGTCAACGATTTTTTCCTACAATTCATTCATATTTTCAACAAAAATGCTGGATGCGTTTAAAGACATCCAGCATATTTTTATACAGGACTGGAAAAAAGTCCCAGAATAATGCAACATTACATTGTAGTTTTTTTAGGGTCGTATCGTTAACGTTAACTAATAATAATTCTTTATTTTCGACAAATTGAATCATATAACGGATTCGGTTAGCCGATTTTACTGGTCTCGAATTTAGTGGCTATTTAAAACCCATCTCGGCGTAGACTTCAGTGCTACCGTAGCTTTTATTTAGTAATAAAGTTCTTTCACGGTAAAACTCTAAACATGCGAAAGGAAAACTCCGAAATGAACCATTTATATTCTAACCTAAACTAATCTAAGCATTTGTTCCTTTATTCAAAAAGGACGTTTTCACAGTAATTTCTCACAAATTCAATTTAGAACAGTGACGGATTTGTCCTAAATCTATATTAAGCTACACTGCTCAACAATTGAAGTGGATAATTATAACTTTCGCAAATATTTTATTTAAAAACGCTGATATCCTTCTCAGAAACTAGCTAGAAGTAAGGGCGCACAATAGATCTTTTAGGTCTCAGTGAATGTCACCACAAAATACATACCGGGTGGCCAACTAAGAACGGCCGTCGGCCATATCTCAGGAGTGGATTATAGCACAGGTTCGGGAAAAAAAATTATCACAAAAGGGGCCTTGACAAACGCCTGGAAATTATTTTCAGCATTGTAGGTCCACCGCTAGAGGGCGTTTTTGTCAGTTGAAATTTTAAAATGCAAATTTTTTCAAAATTTACTCAATTGAGGAGCATATTAAATATTATAATCAGATTTCTCGACAAATTCTGCATATTTCTAATAGGACAAGTTTAAGTCTATCTCTTCAAATAAGGGGTGGGGGAGAGTGGCAACCTTGTTACGAAAAACGCTTGTAATTCCGGTTCTGCTTGACCGATTTTAATAAACTTGATGTTGTTTGGAAGAGCTTTCGTTGAACAATCCAATATTTGTAAATATGAAGCAATCTGATTATTAACTTAAATGCTAGAGGAAGCTGTATTATTTTTTAAATATTGTGTTTTCCCGTAACAATTTTAAATGAAAGCATACAAATTGAAGTAGGTCTTTAAAAAGTAGACTGAATTAGTAATAAATCATGTGCAAACAGCAAGGCGATATCTCTTTTCTATCCAGAGAAAACCTTAGGAAACAGACAAATGGCGGAAATTGTTCTTCCAACGTCTAGAAGGCTGGTTCGCATTAACAGAAATTATGAAATTTAGCCTGAATGGAAAGATCATACATTGGTCTGCAGTAATTTAAACTGTTATCATACTAATGTTATGGTTGTCACTAGATTACCTAAAGGTAACGCTGTCGCTACTAACAATGAGAACGGATTTAAAAATAATGTTATAAATCGAACAATTGAAACCTTCAATGAATAACTAGGTACCTAATTAGTGCCGCCCATCATTTTCAATGCATGAAATCAATCGCTAAAATACTTCGTATTGTCTGTCGTATCCTTCTAACCATGTCAGCTCTTGTTGCGGGTCTATCGGCATGAACGAGAACGAGAACGAGAACTCGCCCCCACAAATAAAAATCTGAACAAGTTAGGTCTGGAGACCTTGGTGGCCAAATAAATGAACTTCCAAATATCGGTTTTTATTGATATCTTATGCTTTTGATTTACTAACACATCGCTTGAAAACTAATATAACATTCCTATATAATTGAAAAAATGTAGCACAACCAGCCTTCTAGACGTTGGAAGATCAATTCTCGCCATTTACCTGTTTCTTACGATATGTCAGGATAGAATAGAGATATCGTCTTGCGGTTTGCAGTGCTTTATTACTAATTTAGTCTACTTTTCAAAGATCTACTTCAATTTGTATGCTTACATTTAAAATTATGAGAAAACACAATATTGAAAAAAATAAAGCATTTATATTATTAATCAGATATTAATCAGATATTTACAAATTTTCGATTGTTCAGCAAAAGCTCTTCCAAGAACATCAAGTTTATTAAAATAGGTCAAGCAGAACCCGAATTACAGGCGTTTTTTCGTAACAAGGTTTCCACTCTCCCCCACCCCTTATTTGAAGAGATAGACTTAAATTTGTTATATTAAAAATATGCAGAATTTGTCGAGGAATTTGATTATAATATTTAATATGCTCCTTAATTGAGTAGATTTTGAAAAATTTTGCATTTTAAAATTTTAACTGTCAAATACACCCTCTAGCGGTGGACCTACAATGCTGAAAATAATTTCCAGGGGTTTCTCGAGGCCACTTTTGTGATAATTTTTTTTTCCGAACCTGTGCTATAATCCACTCATGAGATATGGCCGTTCTTAGTTGGCCACCCGGTACATACATCGAATTGTTGATACTCATGACACCAAAAATACATTTTGAATTCAATAATATGCTTAAAAGAAGCTGTTATTAGGAAAAACATAGAATACTTACACCCATAACATATCTGTAGTTATTTCCCCGATCATCCTTTTCGACAGTAATACGAAAAAAGACATCAAAGTTAAGTCCCATCTGCCGGAGTTTATGTAAGGATTCCATCCAATCAAACCGGGTTTGGTCCCAATTATATCCCTCGAGGGTAGGCCAGTCACCGATTGACTTTAAAATTTCTTTTATCTTTTTTAATCCTTGTCTAGCGATCGCGGATTCATTCATGCAGGCTCGATAAAACTTTTTGGCCTCGTTAAAGGGTTTCGGCTCTTCGCGGCGTATCGGTACATCGAGCATTTCTCTGTAATTAAATTTTTCTTTTTAAACCTTTTATTGAAGGTTTAGATTTAAGATTTATCAACAGGTTTACCAACTCGTGAAAACGGTGAAGGATATTAAGCCATTGAAGCTGGAGGGGCCGGTGAAAAAGTTTGGATATAGATTAGTTTCGAAACGGGAAATGATTTTTGTTAAAATTTGTTCTGCTACTTTTTATCACAACTAAATAGGAAATAATTTGTGCTACATTTTATCGTGTATTTCGTTGAACTGAAACGTAAAAACTGGGAATCCAGATTTCTTTCTGTTTTCTACGTGATATTTGACGAAAATTTGAAAAAGGAAGTAATTACCATATAAGATGAAACTAAGAATGTTTTGTTGTTGGTATTAGAAGCTACTCTCGGTAATCATGAAGGGTTAAACTAAACAGAAGTTTTAAAAAATCTTCAAAAAAACAAATTAAAATCATTATCACAAATTCGCTGACAACTTTGAAGGATTCAAAAAGGATCAGGATAAATTATTTCATTTAGATCCAAGAGTAAGTATATATATATAATTTTTTCCCAGGATACCAGCTATTACATCATCCCATTTCCTTCTAGGCCTGCCTCTAGATCTTCTATTTTTTGGTTTGGATTGCCATATCAACTTGACTTGTCTCGAGTCCAAACCACTTACTTCAGTTGTTGTCGTTCTATACTGCTTATGATCGGCTCGACCTCCAATTCCTTTCTAATAACTTCATTTCTCACTCGGTCTTTTTTTGTGATGCCTTTTATGCCCCTTAAAAATTTCATTCCTATGGCTTGTATTTTGCTCTTCTGTTGTTCCGTTAGTACCCAGCTTTCACAAACATATATTAGGATCGGTTTGAATATGGTTTCGTAGACGATCAGCTTTCTCTTCGTCGACACTTCTTTCTTCCTTACAAGCGTGTTACTTAATAAATAGTACAACTTGGTTGCGCTTTATATCCTGTTGTTAATTTCCGCTTCGTTCTTCCCGTCTTTGTTTATCAAGACACCTAGATACTTGAAGTTATTCGTTTGTTCTATTTCTTTATCGCTTGAACTAACAACAGTTTGGCATTCGTTTCTACCGATCTCCATTATTTTTGTTTTATTCGCATTAATTTTCAGGTTGTATTTCTTCAGTGATTCATACCATAGATCTAAATTGTTTTGCAGGTCCTTTTGATTCTTGGCACATATCATTAGATCGATCGTCTGCGAAGGCCCATTCGGTTATATAGGTTGGTTCCAGATTTCTGTAGCACACCAGTAGTTTCTTTGCTTTTGCTTTGACTTCCTTCATTCCTATATTCTAAGCACCACCTTATTCAACCTTATATTAAAGTAATTGAAGTACTAAGTATAAATGAGTGAATCAAGTGAAACAAAAGCCATTGTATGTGGGAAAAATCATCCAAATACTGTTTTTTTTTGGGAACTATGTCCATTTTAACAATAATTTGTGAAGATCGTTTCAAGTTACCGTAAAATTTGGAAATTACGAGTACTCTGTTATTTGGGATTCTTTTCACGGAAATCATAATAGCTGACTCGGAATTTTCACCCAATATGCTCCAAAACCAGGAGGAAAACGCACCTTCATTATATCACACAATTTTAATAGGATAGGTCCACCGCTTATGACTGTCAACCCTTTCTATATAAATTAATTTCGCTACTAAAGAATACATTTTATACCGCTTATATAACCACAGAACATCCGTGTGCACTCTTCCGATGGCTTGCGGATTCTGAGCCAAAAACACGCCTAATTGTGTTCACCGAAACCATTGTTCAAGTAGATCCTCAAATTTATATGGTTCACGGACAATTTTTAACATACCGCACATTTTTAGTAGGAAGTAGATTAAATCACCAGAGTTTTTAATTCACAATAATGAGCTTTTAATCCACAGGATTTATTGAATATATATTTTTTTCAATCTAGAATTCGAGAAAGTCAATTGAATACTTTTGCTAAGAGCTTAGGAAAATATTTGTTATCAACTAACCGTAAATACGAGTGTTTTATTCACTCGAATCTGATAGAAATTGCTTTTTCCACTACTAGTTGCTGAAAAAAATACAAAAATACAAATGTGAATTCGTTGATAGTGATATTACCTGATACGAGATTGAATTTCATCCTCAGCTATGTCCTCGACCGATCGGAATCCAGATCGAGATTCTCGATTATCCTGCAAGTGTGTGTTCTGCAGGAAATTACCGCAGGAAAATCGATAAAAATCCTCGCATGGATCGGCTTTGATATTGATGTGTCTTAGAATTTCGGTTGCTGTGCGAACACATGCTGGAGCTGTACACGTTTCCACTTTTACTAAAAATTTACAAAGTAAAAACAAATTTTACCAATACTATAGTGAGTTTCCACGCTGAGTTTCGAACAATTTTAATAACTAAAAAAAATAAATTAGCTCAATTATAGAACGATTTGTTCATTACACATTTTCTTTCGTTGTGAAAGGGGGCTAGACGGATAAAACTCTTACCAAAAGTTGTCACGACACTTTTTGATATAGGAAGCTATTTTAAAAAAATTTCACCATAGTCCGGGCGCGAACCATTAACCTACGCGTCTATATCAAGGCATTCAACACATGCTGCAATGTGCGATTATATACAGATAATAATAATAAATGCTTTTGTATTTTTATCAAGTACGCACTATAACCTCTCTTTATTATTGTGCTAACCAAGTCATACGCATCATAATCTCCACATTTTGTGTGTTTGGCAAGTGTACGCGTCATAATTTTGATAAATTCAAAAACAAATCATATTTTAATATTACAATTTCAGAACGTATGTATTTAGCAAGCCGTGCGTGTTCTAACCTATACGCTGTTGTGTTTACAAAGTCCCGCGCATCTATGACGTGTATGAAAGAATAGACAGACAAAGTACATATATATTATATATATGTATATATATATATATATAAATGTTTCGGTGTGTGTATGTATATGTACAATTCCTTCAATAATTAATCGAAAGGAACTTCGTTCCATCCGGGTGTCCCTTGACACCTCTCAAGTTTTTTCTTTCCACTTTGCAGTTCACTATTTCATTGTCATAATGATCGTTGTTACCGAGCAAGACTTGTGAACAACCTTACTCTGCCCCCTCGAGATGAATTGCAACAATCATGTTTGGACTGGAAGGTCCAGGCTGTTAAATCGAGTTGAACAGCCTCCAAAAATATTACACCAACATTGCAAGTCATCTGGGCAGGCATTCTACAAGAAGTTCATCAATAATTCAATAGATAGAATAATATAGGAGCTTCGTATGCTTTCATTTAACTTAATTTGGAATTTTTTTTTATTGAATATTTGTTTTTTGGATTGCTTTTCTTATTCTCTAAATAAACTTCCTCTCCATGTAAATACCGTTTTTCCTTTCAAATATTTACAAAGAAAATTCAGAAATTTTTATATTATTCACTTTAATTGTATTATTCCTCGAAAGTGTATTTTAACTTTAAATCGACTCTTGTTTGTTAACATGTACATTTAAGCATTTATTGATGCTTAAAATGCACGAATGCAACTAGCGACGTTTCTTAAAAGACCAGCCTGAGCTCTTTTGACATCTATTCAATCCCTACGACATTAAATGGTTGATTTCATATAGTTCAATGGACCAAAACTCGCTAATAATAATTCAATTAGGCACGGTTTACATGAATGAGTGAATGCATAGAATGAAGGTAAGTTTATACATTTATTCCACTCGCTTAAATTTCTCTTCGAAATTATTTTGTCGTTTCGCTGAAATATTTTTACCACCATATTTGAATAGATTCTCTCTTGATATCTTCTGGAAGTTTCTTGTGGTATATCCATTATTCTTTTTGGGAAAATTGAACCACTTTTAATTGGATGTATTGAATTAAGCAAGCAGCTCTACAATATTTTTAAGGCGTGTTTCAGCCTCTTGCAGAATTTTAGAATTCTCATATAACAAATATTCTGTTTCTTCAGCTTTTTCTTCATTAAGATTAGTTCTACAGAGGTTTGGGACTATTGAAACGACTGTCTGCTGTTATATTATTTGCGCTGGTTTGCAAGTAAGTAGTTATTATTTCTGTTATTTTTTCAAGGATTTGTTTGTGATATTAAGGGATGGAAACTTTGTGCTGCTTGGCAGAGCTTTTATCCAGCGCTTTTCCTTGAATTGTTATATGATAGGTTCTGTATTACTCTCAATTACTCAAGAAGATTTAATAATGTTTTATCTAAAATCTTATGCTCCTATGTGTTGGTAAATTTCGAAAATTAAATTGGAAATGAAAGTTAAACATTTGGAATCATTCTACTTCAATTTTGACCAGCTAGAGCACTTTTCGAAAATAAGAATCTATATCAACAAAATGAAATGAAAATGCAGAAACCCTTTTTTTTGTATAGACTTATTTAGAAATTGTTCAATTGGAATGGACTTTTATTTTATGAAAAAGTTGAAAAATCTTCTTTAGAATAAAAGTTTGATAAATACTTTTTTAATTCTGTCACAAAATAAAAAATGAGAATGAAATAAGTTTGCACTTACCTGAAAATCCCAAATAAAAAAGTCCTGCTACTAATAATAAAATCCCAACTATTATTAAAATAATCAAATATTTTTTCCTCTTCTGCAATGAACAATGTTCTCTAGCTTCTGGAGCCGCTGGTGGCCGTGAAAAAACACTTTAAAAAATGTGAATCCATTATAAAGGTATTAATGCAACATATTCGTTCGGAATGCAAATAAAATTTTTATTAAAAATCAAATGAAAACAACAACGGTTTTGCTGGATACCGCTTGATATAATCGTTTTTTTTTTATTTGAAATGGAAAAAGTTTTTATTTTCGCTGTTTCCAATTTTATTGATAAACCAATTCAGATAATTGTGAAAAAATAAATAAATCTTGAATTAAGTACCTATTAAAACATAAAATGGATTGATTGTAAATGATACTTGTTCTAAATACATAGTAACAAACATCTCACTATTTTCAACGAGTTTTCGTATATGTATATCTAATACTTCATATGGATCTACAGCTTTTCTATACTGGTTTCATTAATTTCTCTGAATGAAGAACAGATATAGCTGTATAAATTTTTCACAGAGATAATCATTATAGACAAGTTGTTTTGTTGCCATTTAAAAATTCCTCTCAACAAAACCATATACTACAGATATGGGTCATATGAAACATTTTTGGTTATTATAATAGGTTACGACATGAAGCTCAAAAAATGGCAAAACTTCGCACCCTATCCTTCATATTTTATATCATGTTAATGGGCGCCACTTTTTTTTGGGGGTGAAAACCACCCCTTATTGTCAAAAGATTATGAAGTAACATTGTAAACCTTGATATAGGTGAAAATTCGTTGGATTGATTGAATAATGATTGTTTTATGCATTATGATATTATAATATTTCAACCCTTGAAAATCAATCCTTGCTAGAGCTCAATATAAAAATAAATTTCCCCCTAAAAAAGATTGATTATCATAGTGATTCAATTCAATAATTATCTTGTTCAAAATATGTATTAAGTTCAATTTGCAGCTTTTCAACCCTTTAAAATTTGTCATAGAATGTTTTTTCCAAAACGATTTTGTATGTTTTTTCAAGAGCCATAAGACTATGCGAATTAAATTTCTAAAGATTCCTTAGTTCGTAAATGGGGTGAGTTTAAAGGGCTCGAATAAAGTGGTGTTCGCTGGAAAATAGATGTGTTATTAGCTTGATATCTCCCTAAATATTCACTGTCCAGAAAATCTACGCAGAGGGAAATTTTAGTTATTAAGAAAGCTACAAATTGGTACTTCTCCATTTTTTTCGTATCTCCAGATATTCGGAGATATTTTGAAGAAAAGGGTGAAAAATACGAAATTGCGAAAACTCGTTCTCTCCTTACACTCCAATTTTTGTAAAATTCGACATTATAAATTGGTCAAACTTCTTGAATATATTATATATGAATAAAAGAAGAGCATACAAGGGTGAGTATAATTAGGGAGTTGCTTTCACTAATTTTATGGTGAAAAAAGTGGGTACCGACCTTATTTTGATCAAAACTGCTCAATTTTCATCCTAGGGGTTTTTTTTAAGGTCTAAATATTATAAAAAAAATTCAAAGTTCTCCGGTTATTTGACTTTGAATCTTTCAAATTATGCATTCGACGAGAAAAAAGCTTAATAAATGTTATATAATGGTTCTGCTCAAAACTTTCGGAAACTGCTAAAATATGTTCGTAGTTTAAACAATAAAAATGACTGTGAATGATTTTTGGAAAGTTGTATCAACTAAAAATACAAAGCATTGCAATATTACTCACTTATTTGTCAAATTTCGCATATTATTACCTTCACCACACTCTCACACAACACCTTAAATCTCCTTAAGACTAAGCGTGAAATACGTGCTCAATGATTCCTAGGCATTCTTTGAAGTAAGTAGTGTATAATAATTAATGACACATACGAAGCTATCACCTAGGGACACGGGCAGACTAGAGCAGACATAAGTGCAATTAAATTTTCAACATCAACAGGAGCAAGCTGAATGTTATTCATATGTAGACAGGGACAGTACAAATAAATTTGAAATTTTTTCAATTATTAGTTTTTATCGAATTTTTTGTTTTTTACAAAGTACTAGTAACTATAATATCAATTGTCGGCCATCAATTGACGTCGCCTGTACATTGATTAGATAATAGCATAACAGAAAGTGTAAGATCTCCAGCTCCATTGCTTTTCACTTAATTTCTAATCCCGATATTCTAAATCCTTCCAATGTAGCTGAAGAGGTCGAGGAAACCTATATAGACCCGAGATACACATGATTTTAAGCTACACGTGTGATAATACTTATCTCAATTATACAGTGCTTTTCAGATAAAAGTATCCACCTTTAATAACTTTTGT
>CAJUYG010000035.1:114371-136750 GCA_910591675.1 Galerucella calmariensis | reverse complement strand
CTATGTATATTAATTATTCAAACACACAATAATTTTGCTCAATATCTATTAAAATCTTATGAAGACGGTTCAACTTTTGACTAGCTTATCTAGTATCACCATAAATTATAACTTACAGGTCTCGTGCGAAGATCCGGAAGTTACTTTACCCAATGGGAAGATTCGTGGATTGGAAGTTACTCCTATAGTAACAAATCTTACCTATTACGCATTTATGGGGATCCCCTTTGCAGCACCACCGGTCGGAGAACTTCGATTCAAAGTAAAGAGTCTTGATAATGTTTAAGGGCCATATCCTACTAACAATGTTGATTTGGGCTCGCTCCTAGCCATTTTTGGAAACTGACTCTGGAGTCATGTTTGGACTAGTTTGGAACGTATTCTCCTAAATTTTTAGCTGTTTTGGCACTTTTTGGCATCTATCTCAGTTCGCAATGAATATTTTTAAACGTCCTTTGTTTATTTCTATCATAACAAAATTTTCCAACAAAAACACAATATACAGCTTCCAAAAATGACGGTTCATAAATCAACACAGTTAATTGGCTATGTAGCCTAGTCAAAGTACACATAAAACCTTACAAAAACTACAAAAAACTTGAAAATTTAAGATTACGTATTTAAAAGGTCTGTGTTCAACATGAGAAAAACTTTACGATGCTAGACATGCAATTTTCCGGAAAATCGTTGAGTGAATTTTTTTGTTTTGTTTTTTCACTCCAATTGTTTAAATAATGAAATTACAGAAAAATGTTCAATTCAAAAATTGTAGCTGATACATTTATCCACAAATTTTATCTGAAAAGTTTTCCTGTAAATTGCAAAGTTTACGACATAATAGTAGTTTACCTAACTAGTGCGGAAAGTGATACTTTTCCGCACGCTATTGCAGATGGCCGAACGACGCTTTAACGGAGTTCGGCCAGCAATCGCGTGCGGAAAAGTCACTTTACGCACGTGTTAGGTACACTATTTTTTCTTCTATGGATAAATTATCTCTTAGAAAAAGCTGCGACGGTAAAATTGGTTTTGATAACGTAGAGTATTGACTGACGATTATTTTTTTATTTGTTGCTATGTTGATTCAAAGTGACATATGAGAAACGTCAGATATTTATTATTATTTGACAATCATTTGATGAGGCTTATACCAGCCATTAAAAAATTATTTAAGCGTACGCGTTCCTCTTTATTGAAAATTATAGCAGAATTCTAATAAATTTCTTAATTTTTCAGTCATTTGGTAAACTTGGATATACAAAATACATATTTTGAATATTCAAATGTCAGTATATTCCTCAAATGTCAATAAATTTACTTTCCGCACTAGTGCGGAAAAGTGACTCTTTCCGCACGCTTTTTAGTGCGGAAAAGATTCACTTTCCGCACGTTAGTAGAAAATAGTTATTTATGTAACTAGTGTGTAAAGTAGTCTTTTTTTTGACGAATGTGAAAATTGTGACAATCACATGAGTCGAAAAAAAGATCTTTACACACGAATTGCATACAATATTTTTTCTACTAGCGAATATTTAATTGAAATACAAAAGTTTAATAGTAATTTTCTTTACGCACTAGTGCGTAAAGAAACATACTTTACGCACTAGTGCGTAAAGTAAGTTAAATTTTTCTTTAGAAGAGTCTTTTCATAATAATCTAAAATAACATCATAGTTTTCTAAAAATATTCAATTCCTGAATATAAAATACAATTGCTTACTCTAGGTATAGTCGGAAGATCTCAATTTAAATTTTAAATGTCAGATTCAATTCACAAAGAAATGTCAGTCACTCACCGCCAACTTATACCTATTTACCGTATTATTTCCAGTACTCAATAATTATTTAACAATAATTATTAGGTTACTTTACCGAATTCTATAGGTTTCTATCTCCAATTTATGAAAAAAACTTAGATTTAATATCCGTTTATTATACCTATATTTTTATAAGACTAGATATCTATAACTACATACATATTGGAATTTTTTCTTTACGCACTAGTGCGTAAAATAAAGTTTTACGCACTCGAAAATGTGTCTAAAGTACGTACTTTACACACGGTAGTAGAAAAAATGCATTTCAGTGCTAGTCAATTCGTAGTTATGCGCGAACGGCCCGGGAGCCAAATTTATTAACCGCTCGACTTATATAAGCTAATAATTTTGGGCTTATAACATCCTGAAAAAATAAATAAACTCATGTAAAATGTAGAGAAAGATCTCAGCTTTCAGATAGGAATACTTTCAAATTTGACAAAGTGGATTTTCTAACTGTAAAATCAGTTTATTTATAAAAAACTAGAGCTAAAAAGTCAAAAAATAATTATAATTCCTATTTAATTAATACTTATCCCAGCCATAATTCCTCCCAGACTTAGCATCGCAAATGAGCATTAAACATAATCATTGTAAAAGCACAGCCATCAATATTTTGAATTTTAAACAAATGCTTCTTAAAAATCTGTTTTTTTTGCATGCCTAATTTTACTTGTTGTTTTAGACTTCATTCATTTATATCTTCTTTCGAAATTAATATAATTCAATGAAACTTCACCACTAAACACTTTGTCTACTTTTGAAACTACTATACAGTTTGTTTATAAATATCAAATTTCTTAAATAATAAACAATTATTTACAATAAATACTTAAATCAGACGTCTTTCAGCAAACCTCCTACAACTTTTTATAGTGTTTATGATATTATCTAAACATTTGTGAACTTCATATTGAACCTATTTAGAAGTGATCGCAATACAAAAAAACACCTATGGCTCAGGTAAGAAAGAAAAGGGAGCACAAATAAAAGTGAAAAAGCAGGTGAGAGAGCGGCTTATACGCGCCGCCGCGTAATAACAAAAACAACAATAATAATAATGGAACAATGATGAAAATGAAGTGAGGTCAAAAAAATGGAGGTTCAATGAAGGTTCACGTGGTAAATCGTACGTATTACTACGTATCTTTGTAGAAAATGCAGATACAAGAAAAAGTTTCAAATAAAATTTGAAGATTACGCTTCTATCTTCAGAGTACGCTATGTTATATAATTTAATTTTTCAATTTATTAATGTTAATAAGAGGAATTTGGTAAAAAAACGACTTTTTATTAGAGGTTTACGTGGAAAATCGATGATATTACATTAAAAAGATTTTTATTTACAATGTATTTGTAGATACCCCATTTTAGAATGCATTTCATTCGAAAAAAAAATTTCTAAATGCAATTGTTTACTCACTATCGTAAAATTAAAAACATGAAAATTGATGTTCAGATATACTACTTTTGAAAAATAATGCGGATACAAAGAAAATGTTCAGACAAATTTTGTAGGTAAATGTATTAGCTACAACTTTTGATTTAAACATTTTCCTGTAATTTTATTATTCAAACAATTGAAGTGAAAAAACAAAAAAACAAAAATTTACTCAACAATTTTCCGGAAAACTGCTTGCCTAGCATCGTAAAGTTTTTCTCAGGTTAATCACAACCCTTTTAAAGACTCAATTTTGAATTTTCAAGTTTTTTGTATTTTTTGCGGCATTTTACGGATATTGTGTGTAATTTGAGTAGGCTAATGGCATTTGTTAATGGTGAAGAAAAATATATTTTAGCCTCCTCAACCTGTTGAAAATTGGGAAGGTACTCTAATAGCCAACGACAACACGCCTTTATGTTATCAAGTTGGTGTTAAAAAAGAAGGTGCTTCCGAAGATTGTCTATATTTAAACGTTTATACTCCAATCGTAAGTAAATTCGACTTAAACACATTTACCGAGATACAACTCAGAGTAATAATTTATTAGGTGCCCTCAACTTCTTCAAAATTGCCGGTTTTAGTCTTCATATATGGGGGAACTTTTAGACGAGGGCGTTCTTTTCGAGGTTATAAATCACCTGCTTTTGTAATGAAGGAAAATGTAGTAGTTGTTACATTTAACTACAGGGTAGGACCTTTCGGTGAGTTTATTTTATTTTTCTCGTTCTTGTATGAATATTGTACTTATGATTATATTTGTAGGATTTTTATCAACTGAAGATGAAGCTATTTCTGGTAATATGGGTTTGAAAGATCAACAATTCGCTTTAAAATGGGTTCAAACGAATATTAATCTCTTCGGTGGCGATCCAGAAAAAGTTACGGTCATGGGTCAAAGTGCTGGATCTGCTTCAGTTACCTATCAGCTTTTGAGTCCAGGGTCAGCAGGTTAGTTAGTGGAACTACAAAACATTAGTACCTATCAAATGCATCAAGTCTGATAGTTGTGACATTCACTTAAACCTGAAATCTAGTTCATTAAGCTTCTCTAGGTTTTTCCATACCATTTTAGAGCTGATTACGCAAGAGCTCAGTGCTTTACTGACTGCTTGACTAATCTACAAGATAATAATCCTTTGCCTTATCAATATTGACCAGGATGCAACTGGTATCAACAAATGCATTATCTATTTGTTTTATTGAGCCCTGGCCAGCACAAGTTGGCTTAATACTACGTATTGTCTTTTACCAGATTGCATAGTCCGTTTTCTTGCAGAATTTTTGTCAAAAACTCACTATTTTGATGTTATATTGCTTTGTCTATATAATTAACTCAATACCTACTAATTATTTCATCTTTTTTTATATAAATTAACGTTACTAACATGCCAACGTCACTATATATATTTAAAATAATATGAAATTCTGAATTCGACCAGTAACTGTAACTTACTTTCAATCGGATTATATTATTGTTTCAGGTTTATTTAGAGCTGCAATCGGAAATAGCGGTTCTGCCTTATGTACTTGGGCTTTCCAACGAAACGCTGCAGATGTTGCTTATGGAATTGCAGCTGAAATTGATCCATCTTTCGAAAGAAATAGGACAACAGAAGAATTATTAAATTTTCTATTGAGCGTACCAGCGACTTCCATTGAAGACACTGCAGATAAATATAGTGTTGGTACCAAATTATTTAATCTATTGAATAATAATCTAAGCTACTTTTGAGTATTTAAATTTTTGATAATCTGTTTCTAACAATATTATTCCGTGAGAGTTTACACATTTTTAACAATTCCAGATTTTATTAGGAAAATTTAATATTAAAAATATTGTGTGTTCAAGGCATTCGCTCCTGTAATTGAAGTACCTCATGACGGAGCTTTTATATCTGATTTGATGTACAAAAATGCAGAAAGCGGTGATTTCAATAAAGTGCCTGTATTAATGGGATTTAATTCGGAAGAAGCGATATTGATGGCTAAAAGTAAGTAGTTAAATAAAATAGTATCAAAACGGTACTGCGTCTGTAACTACATATAAGACGCTATTAGCGTGGAAGTGGTAAAAAAGTAGAAATATATGTGGAAATATCTGAGAAAATTTCGTAATAGTAGTGTATGTTTGGAAATTTTATAAATTATCATATAATAAGATTCGCAAGTAGAACATCTTATTATAGACAAATTGGAGCACTCGAAAAGTGATACTCACAGATACTCACTTATCACTAAGCAAATAATCTAAGATCTCATAATTATTCTGAAGGAACAAATTTAACAGAGTAGGACTGAGGCGCTTCGAGTTTAAATTATATGCACCCCAGAATAACAAAGTTTCAATATCTAACTTGATTAACCAACTTACTGAATAAGCAAAAAAAAGAAAATACGAAACATGACGATTATTTATTCGACGAAGAGGTATTTATAATAGGCGAGGAACCACCAATCCTGAAAGCTTTTTGATTCAACTTAATAAAACTTTTTATAAAGTTAACAGTTAGAAGAATTAGATTAGCTTGGTCGGCGTGGATTTAATCGGCCAAAAATATTTTGAATAAACTACATATTGAATTTCCATAAAAATTATAGGAGACTTTTTTGTAGGTGTAACGTTATATTTGGCCACTATCATTGAAATATTTAAATATCTACCGGACGGTGAGTAGCCAGTCCTTTTTTCTTACCAACATGTGATTCTCGTCGAGAACCTGTAGCACCGATCACCGCTGAAAGGCAAATTTTTACATTTAATGTGCGACGGATAATCTCCGTTGGTGAGGATCAGTATACACTGATATTGGTCAAATATTTCAATTCTTCTCTCCCATAGAGAGAGAAATGAAGAACACACTACGAATATGTAAATTCTTTCTCGAAGCGGAGCATGTGAATAGGAAAGGGATATACAACGTATGTCGATTGCTCATCGCATAGTTCAATTTAATAGCGAGTAGTAAGAATAAGCTTTCTTTCTCCTGTGAACCATGAACCATTAAGGTTAATTTTGAATTACTGGTGAGAGGTTTACCCATAGAGATAGTAATAAGGAAGGAGACGACATCCAGTGTTAGGTTCCATATGTACATGTGGAATCAGTGGGCGTGGCTAAGTATGGTACGCAACGTATTTATGCACAGAACTGGATTTGATATTTTTCGATATATGAATTTTTAGTGTTGATAATCGATGTAATGCAGTGATTCCTTTTTAATATTGATTGGTTCAGTTATAACGTAAGTTTTCAAGCCTCATGGCGACGTGATTTTGTCATATACCGTTTTAATTAGCACCAAAATATTCATTTTTGTCTATTTTATTCTTTTTTTTGTGACTGGACTACAGGTTGCAGGTATAAAAAAACAATGGAGAAAAAATTAATCTATTTAAGAAAAAAACATATTTTCAACCTATTTACTGCCCCCTGAATAACACAAGTTTGTTTTGCTGACGTCTCATACTATCTGTCTGACCTTTTTCACTAAAATAAAACATTCTAACATCAATATATTTTTTGGCGACAGCTTTTATCAGTGAAGTTCTATGGTTATCTAAAACTGATTGTAAATTGTAAATTAAACTACAATAGTCTAAAACTATTACTGTGTAACAGACTCATGTTTGAAATATTTGTAATACACCCCTGCATATTATTTATCTAACCTGTGGTACGTTATTCCCGAAGATTTCTTAGTATCCACGCCCTCTCGACTGGTACAACTTCTAACAGCACAAGAAACCATTTTAGTCAATCAATTAAAACAAAAGTATCTTCAAAAATGTAATTTTCAACACCAATGACACTTAGAAATAACTTTGACATTAGCGTGGCACGAAAATGGCTGACCGAGTACGCTTTAGATCACGTGACTTCGTCTCCTCCCTTTATTACTATCTCTATGGGTTTACCTCAAACTTTTTTTTCTATGTGAATTCAATGTGAATGGTAAGTTGCATTTACGTATATGCTTTTCATTTCTGATTCTTGATTTTATATTTATTCCTCCTAGTGATAAGCGCCAGATACACACATACAGCGATATTTTTCTTGTTCTTTTTCTAGTTTTTCTTATACAGTTTTTTTGTTTTACTTTCCTTACTTTCTTCGGACAGGTCCTAGGTGTCTGTTTATTAATGGGAATTCAGTTCATGTAATCGGAATGTCACGTACAAATTGGCAGACACAAAGTCGCAGGTACAGTGCATTCACATTGAATGCACTTAAAAAAAAAAGAGTAAGTAATTCAAAATTAACCTTATCGGTTCATGGTTCACAGGAGAAAAAAAAACTTATTCTTATTAAATTGAACCATGCGATGAGCAATCGACATACGTTACATATTCCTTTCCTGTTCACATGCTCCGCTTCGAGAAAGAATTTACATATTGGTAGTGTGTTCTTAATTTTCCTCTCTCTATAGGAGAGAAGAATTGAAATATTTGACCAATATCAGTGTATACTGATCCTCACCAACAGAGATTATCCGTCGCACATTAAATGTAAAAATTTGCCTTTCAGCGGTGATCGGTGCTACAGGTTCTCGACAAGAATCACATGTTGGTAAGGAAAAAGGACTGGCTACTCGCCGTCCGATAGATTAAATTAAATATTCCAATGATAGTGGCCAAATATAACGTTACATGGGGTGTCAAATTTTCTTCAAGAATGTGTTTTTCTATTCTATTCTATTTTATTCTATTCAATGTAGTTAATTTGATTGATTTTTTTTTTGTTTTAGATCAAAATTCATGGAAAAAATTTGTTCGACAATATGACAACGACCCTCGTACACTGGTAGATGGTGATATGTATATCACTGACAATGATACAAAATTATTAGTTGGAAAGGAAATCAAAAGTATCTATTTGAATGAAGATGAATTGTTTGCTGATAACATTGGAAAATCTGTACAGGTATTTTCTGTTATTTGTATTTATTATTCACCACTAGATCTGGGATAAATATTTTGAAGGCATAAAATTAAAATAATTTCCTTGATGAAAACATTGTTTTTGTTTCAATTTCCAGTATTTTGGGGACAACAGATTTATAAGAGCAATAATAAAATTTGCCGAATTAATAAGTCAACATACCGATCTCTATTTTTACCAATTTTCTTACCATGGTACTTTGGGTGCAAATGATGTCGACATTCCAGGTAAGGCAATAAAGTCTTATTTTCCCACTAACTGTGGTACTATCATGAATTTTTTTGGTGTTAAATTTCTTCAGGAATTGGCAGAGTTGCTCACGCCGAAGATCAAAACTATTTCTGGGTAATTCACGATGACTACAAGGAATTTCCCGATGACGACATCAAAACCATGAACAGATATATCACTCTCTTAACCAATTTTGTTAAATATTTGTAAGTAATCATAACATATTTTATCTTAGTTCATTCATTTATGTTATCCCCTCAAATTATCATTGAACATAACCATTTTTAAAGGAGGTTTTAAACCGAAAATGATCCTTCAAGTTATAATTGGGTTTCATAATAGTCAAAACAATGTAAAGTCGACTTAAGCCGTGATAAAGCAGGTTGATAAAGCCGACAGCTGTACATATTTTAACGAAAATGGGAGATCGACTGGCTTTTACGAATAGGGGTGGAGTCATACAGCCAATAGATCAATTATTGTTAACCCTAAGATTTTATACATTCAATAATGCCGTTTTTCCCACTAATTCATTAGTAATAATAGTATATTATACACCAAGGTGGTGAAGACTATTATTATTGACCAAGGACCAAGATTTTTCCGCGAGCGGCTTTGCCCCGAGCGAAATAAGGTTTTTTTTTAATTTCGGGCTGAGATAGGAAACTCATGGTCGAATGGGTCTTAACCACCAGTCTCTGGCCATGTGCCCCACGCTCTTACATAGACAGCATTCCCTAATCTTCTCCACTCTCCTTGTCTTATATTCCGCTACCTTTTGGCCCTTCATTCTACATCCAAAACATCTGCCCTCCTCTCTCCCCTCTATAATATTCATTCTATTTAGGTCCAGCTTAATCTCCCGTTTTCCTAATAAAGCTTCCGCTTTCTCACATTCCATCCTCACCACCGCCACCCCAATCAATTTCTCTATTTTCTTCCTCACCACTTCATCTTCACTCCACGGATCTATCCCCACCATCTCAATGGTTTTTGTTGTCCTTCCCGCTTCCACCGTTCTAGCTCCTGTCACCCTTAGCACATCCCTCAGAATTCCCCTGAATTCAACCCCTTTTTTTGCCTCTATTACCACCTCCCTGTTCCTTGAGACTCTAAGTCTATCCACCCACTCTCCTTCTATCTCTCTCAAACCCTTCTTAATCCTTTCTATCCCCTCCTGATTGACTTCTCCAATATCCTTCAGGATTACCGCTACATTCCTGACCTCCTTTTTCTTTTCCCTATCTGTATAAATTGTCACCTTGGTCCCATCTGCTTTCAACCACGCGATCATCTTCCTTAGCACCCCAATCTCCACATGCTCAAGCCTGTGTAGCCCAACGCTGAACTAGCTCCCCACTTCCTCAAACAGTCGACTTATCATATCAAACACCTTCTTCTCATCCCTACAATCACCCTCCATCCGACAGATCCTCCGCGTTCACCCTTGTACCTTTTCTTTCCGTAGTGCGTACCTCCTCAACCATTTCCTCTTCTTTTTCAACTAGCATCGGGTACCTATCCCTAAACATCTTCTGTATCCCCTTCTCCATTCCACTGTCTTCCTTAGTCACCCATACCACTTTTATCTTTTCATCCCCTAACATTGGATTTCCCACCTTCACCTCTATTCCCTCCCTCTTTTCATCCTTCCAGTCCTTATCTCTAATCTCCTTCCATCCATTCCAGTCTCTTTTCCCCTCCTCCCATCGGGTTTGCATTCTCTCCTTCCTACCTTCCTCTTTCCTCAACCTCTCTAATTCCCTGACCCGCCCCTCAGCCACCGACTTCTGCTCTTCCAGCCTTTTCAGCCTCTACTCCAGTCGCCTTACCATCTCCTTCATTCTCTCTACACTCTCCCTCTTCCTCTTTTCCGGGAAGCGGAATAAGGTGCGAGGTTTATAAATGTCTTCAACACCATGGTGTATATACAATGTTTTCCACTACTAGCCAAATTTGAGACAAAAATTAAAAATAAATCACAAACGCACCACGAGAAGCATTCACTCCGTCGTCTGACTGACAAGTACACTGTCAGTTTTCTACATTTTATGAACGTACCAGTCATTTTTGGTTTAGCGCGAATGTTCAAATACTGGCATTTTTATTCAAATAATATTATCTTGATGGGTAATTTCAAGCAGCAAATATGTTAAAGACAATCTCCTGGGTATACAAAATTGTGTTGCACAAGTTTTTGTTGAACTACTATCCCTGAATTCTCAAAATATTTGAATTTCTCTATTATGGACCTAGGTTAATAATAGCAAAAATTATTAACCACTAATAGAGAAATTCAGCTTCTCAGTTGGCTAGAAGAAGCAATAATTGTCAACTTCACAGCTAGTAGTGGACAAACAGTCTAATTCTTATAACCAATGGTTCACACGACATTTCACTTATAAATATGCCTTCAAAGATACATATGTCAGTCTATATACAGGATGATTCAAACTTGGACAATACATGTTATGTGAAACCAAACTTATCTCAGGATATTATGAAACCGGTTCTATGATATAAAAAAATAACTCCGGACTCTCTAAATGAAAAATAATTGTTTTTTTTTAGGAATCCCACACCAATAGCTGACGATTTATTGAATAATATTACTTGGCCAAAAGCAACCAAAGACGATTATGTATATTTGGATATTGATACGGATTTAAGTATAGAGACGAATCCCAGAAATTTCTCTTATGGAAAATGGGTGGATATATTTGAAGAGTATGCTGTGAAACCATTTGTATCTTACTAGTAGCTTGAAATATATCATTATTTAACAAGATTTATGGTTTTATTATTTTAGCTGTGTGAAAAACGTTAGTTGAGCAATACTAAAGTGATTACATAATTCATGATAAAATTAGCCTATAGAAATTACGAATCGACCATAGCTAGGGCAAAAATGTGTGTTGTGTTAGTAACCATACCCTTTGAGGTTTCTCAAAAAGTCGGAACACGTCTTAAAAACGCAATGAATTGCTTCGAAATAGCTTCAAGTTCACAAATAAGTGAAGCAATTGGATCTTTAACGCATCTGGACAAGAAGCTATTCAAATTACTTACATTTTTCAACTCCCTCTCAAGCCTAAAACTAAGGAATGAGCAACATAACATAACATCGTTGAAAAAATTAGAGAAAAACCAGCGCAAGCTCTTGGACAGATAACCATGTTTCACAAATTACTTACAATAATTCTATGTTCAATAATAAAATGAAATAAATGATTTATTTTTATCGGTTCATTCATTATATGATCGTGACGAATTAATACTACTTGAGCAATCGAAAATAATCGATCATTTTTCACTAATAACTCGACGGGAAGGTGATATGAACTTTCAATCCCTATATTCGGTACTACAAGTTATGATATGCAAGAGGATATGTTGCATTCGTTATAGCAAAAATTGCATTTATTATAGCAAAAGTTGCAATTAATATAGCGAAAGTTGCATGAAGGTTCTAAAAAGAAAAATATTTCTGTAATAGGTACATAATCTAATCATTCAAGTAGGTACCAGATAATGAATTTTTTTATATAAAATGTAACAAATAATTTTGTAATTCTAAATTTTGATCATTTACTGCAGATAAATAATAATACAATATGTTTAACATTATTGTTTTGTTACTATTTATAACAACGCAGGTGTGTATTTACTAAAAAATATTTAACTTCCGCTTTAAATATGTTTTAACTTTTCAGATATTCTTTTTTTTCAACTTTAAGCTTATTTAATATGTTCCACCTTCATTCCTATATTTTCAAATTCTGATTCAAACTATACCAAGAGCTTCGTCGTATTGCTACCAGTTGGTTAATAATTTAATGTATTCCTAACACTCTGTATCGTCTGCGAAATTCTATCTTTACAGCCATTATTCTTTGTCTGTCCTTTTTTGATATTTCCCAGGTTTTGGGCAGAGCTGTTTAGCAAACCACTTTGATATCAGGTATTGTATATTCTAAAAGGAGGGCTTCCTTTATATTTAATGAGCGCAGTGTGGGACTTACCAGCTTTATATCTTTGATATATTAAAAAAAATCCATTTTAATAATTCCATATACATAGCATTTTTTTCTAGTCGCGCGTAAAATGTCTAATTGCTATATAGAAATGAAGAGGATTGTTACTTGACGTTGTGGACCAAAAATGGAATATTTTTTGCTCGCTTATTTGTTTATTTGCTCGTCTATAGTGTCAAAACTATTTTCTTCTTGCTCGCACATTCTAACTTCAATTCATTTGAAGAATTATGTCAAAAAAATTAAGTCAGAGCTCACATGTATCTATATAATTTCCATAAATTAGGAAAAAACTATATTCTACAGGGTCTTTATGTTTCAGTAGTCTGATTAAGTACATTTTTATGAACGGTTTTGACAAATTGTCATGAAATGATGATATCTGTTTAATTTCCAGGTATTCTGTGACGATGATCTTATAATCACACTACCAAATGGAAAAATTCGTGGAATTTCACTCACTCCTCCTGTAACTGTTAATCTAACATATTATGCTTATTTGGGCATCCCTTTCGCCAAACCACCAGTGGGAAATCTACGATTTCAGGTTTGTCTCTTGAAACTGTATACCATAATAAAATTTGTATTCAACAACATTCGAAAAATGTTATGATGCACTTTATGAAAATGTCAAATGTTACTCAAAATCCTGTTTTTCTGTAGCCCCCACAACCTGCTGACGATTGGGATGGTATTTTGGAAGCTAATAATGTTTCCGTATCTTGCTACCAAGTAGACAAAGCAGAAAAGTATGATACAGAAGATTGTCTTTATATACACGTTTATACCCCACTAGTAAGTAATTTAAATTTGATGATTATTTTATGTCATCATACAGACACCCTATACTGTTATAAATTAGGAGAGAACAGCTGAAAATTATTCACGATACCAAAATTATTGATTCAAATTGATAACACCGCATAATATCATGTATCTAAGAACGTGATGCGAACGGTGTAGGAAGTTTGAGATGTAATGGTGTATAACCCTGTATATACAGGGTAGTAAGAAAATCTGGCAACAAGGTTTCATTTATTCATTCAATCGTTTGGATTGGGCTCCACAGCCAAAGCACTTGAAGTGAATATTTCTACAATTTCCCATATTATCTTCCCTTCTGTCATCCTTCAATTGTTCCTTTTCTAGCCAGTTCCGGATTTTCCCTTTCATGCAATCCTTTGTGATTTCACAGAATGGTTCTATACCTATGAAACCTGTAGAGCGAGCCTTCTTTAGCTAGGTGGTCCGCCAATTCATTGCAATCTTCACATGTCCCAACACAGTGTTGTCTCTTGCAATCCTATTCAAGGATTATTTATAGTTTTTACCAATCTAGACTAAGTTGTTATATTGCTACTAGAAGCATACCGTGGCCTGTCAGTAAATATTTCAATATTCACTAGCGTAATAACAAATAATTTACAGTTGTCTTATGTGGACCATTTGCATCTCTGCAATAATACAATATGCCTGGGAAGCTCCTTCATTTGTGGAGAAATGGTATACCTTGTTGTCAAACTTTTTTGCTACTCGCTATCCTATTGGTATACTCACTGTAGTTGCTGCTTTTTATTTGACTAGAAACCCGAAGATACCAGAAAATTATCAGTAGTAGTGTCTATTTATGGTGGAACATTCCTACATGGTCATGCTTCTTACAACAACAAAGCGCCAGCTTTTCTTATGAGCAATGATGTGATTCTAGTAACATTTAACTATCGGGTTGGACCATTTGGTGAGATGAATATATTTTTACACATTATAAGATGTTTCGATCTCAAAAACACTAGCTTTATTCAATGATTTAAAGTAAACAGAACCAAAATTTTCATAAAAAGAATCGTTTGTTAAATTTTTTCACACTAGGTGCTGGTCTAGCTTATTATTAATTGCAAGATATGTTTGTAACAACTATAATCGTATCAATTGTTCACAAAAGTTTTGGAATTCTTAGGATTCATGTCAACTGGAGATACAGTGATTCCGGGAAATATGGGCTTGAAGGACCAACAGTTAGCTTTGAAATGGGTACAACAGAATATTGAATTTTTTGGTGGAGATCCAGAGAAAGTTACCATAATGGGTCAAAGTGCTGGATCAGCGTCAGTTACTTACCAACTACTTAGTCCAGGCTCTGCAGGTTGGTCATAATTGTTACCATACTATAAAGTAACAGCTTTCAAGAAGTAAATTTTAGGACTCTTTAGAGCTGCAATTGGTTCAAGTGGTTCAGCATTGTGCGATTGGGCGTATCAAAGACATCCTGTAGAAACAGCTTATGGAATTGCAGCTGAAATTGATCCAAGCTTTGACAAGTCCAAATCCACTCAACAATTATTAGATTTCTTATTATCGGTAGATGCATCGGAAATAGTCAAGACTAAGGACCACTTTTACGTTAGTAACAAATAAATGATTATATTCCTTTTGGGAACATTCCTGATGGTATAATTTTATGAAACGATTCAATTGATTTTAGGTTTTTCCTCCAGTCTTAGAAGTACCTCATGATGGTGCTTTTATTACTGATTTGATGTACAATTCCGTACAAAATGGAGCATTTACCAAAGTTCCAGTTTTGATGGGCTTTAATTCAGAAGAATATATAGCAAAGGCTAAAGGTAAAGTTATTTTCTTCACTCTAATGAACCTATTTTAGTGATATATTTATTATAATATTAGCTTATTTGCTCCCATCAAAATATACGGCTTGTTCCAATAACAAGAAGAAACTGTCAGCAACGATTAGAAATAACTAGTCATAGCAAACAACGATTTTAGTTTCGCATAATTCCTTTCACTGGTTGCAATTGTCCAATATTCTCCGACAGTGTTCGACAGTTTCTTATTGCTGGAACAAACCTATGAATGATAATGCAGATAATTATATATTCGACATAAAAATTGAGCATATAATTTATGGAAATTTCTCCATATTTTTATCAAATCGTTATTTTGTGGTAGATATGGATTCGTTGAAAAAGCTGGCTCAGAGATTTGATAATGATCCTCGTTTATTAGTGGATGAAGATATGAATATCACTGATAATGATGTAAAATTAGAAGTAGGAAAAAAAATTAGGAATATTTATGTGGGAGATCAGCTATTGGCAGATAACCTTGGGAAAACAATACAGGTAAATAATAAGATAATGAAATCAAACTTTTAATTTCAATTAAATGGAAGCCAAGGAAACATGGCAAAGAAGGTATACTTTCCCATTTGCCGTGGGTGTGATCGATTGCACTCACATAGATATTGAAAAAAAAATCTCTTCATTGTGATTAATCGCAAGGGTTATCATAACATCAATGTTGAAGCCACTTGCAATGCATCATGGATCTGTTCACACTTCACGGATATGGAACAGCTCACAAATTTGCGAGGAATGAGTTTGAGAGGTCGAATGCAATGAAATGTTGAGTATCTAATACGAAGTTTCTTTTATTCCTTCAACAAAACTACAAACTGTACCAAGCAGTCAAGGAACTCTCAGCCAGGCTTTTGGCAAGATACATTTGAAGACCAGCTTGGTCCAACTTGGTCACTGTACCCCGAAGAAACATCTACACAAAATAGAAAAGTCAGTGAATCTATGTGCAGAAATTGTGAACTGAAGGATCAAACACATAGGTACCCTTCTTCTGTGTGAACGTACAAGGAGCATTTTGGGAAGGAAATAATATAACCATTAGAACTATTCAAAATTTTACTAGCTAAACTAGTAGCATGTATAAAAGATACGAAGCTTCTAGAATGGAAGTAGGAAATATGGGAAATGGTACAATTATTAAGTTCAAGTACCTGGACTGTTGATTACAGCCCAAACATATAAGTAAAATGACACTTTTGTCATTTGTTATGGTTGTTCAATCAAAAACACTTGATAATATGTCGTACACATTATTTTCTTGCAACATAATGATGCAGCGGGTGCTTTTCAAGCTTTATGATTCTGAAAGGGGCATTGATGAATGATGAATTTTTAAGTGCATTTGTCTAATCTCCGGCGGCTCACATCTAATTCTAATAATATAATTTATAGTATTACAGTGACAATACATTCATCAGAGCAATAATTAAATTTGCTGAATTACTTTCCGAACACGTTGATTTATACTTTTATGAATTTACATATCATGGAGAATTGGGAGGTAACGACATTTATGTACCAGGTAAGCTCATTAAATGATATATTTAAAAATGCTACTGCTATTCTTCTTTATGTTCCATCTATATCCTGGTATTTCCATTGCTGTTTTATCAGTCGTTCTGTTGGTTCAGACCTCTTTTCAGATAACTGTTTTTGAAGATGAGATTTTTTTAATAAATGTCGTAGGTATTGGCAGAGTGGGACATGGAGAAGATCAGAGATATTTTTGGGCAAACTACGATCACTATGATAACTTTCCTGAGTCGGATATAACAGTCCTAAAGAGATATGTCAAATTAATTTCTAATTTTGTGAAATATGTGTAAGTTATATATTTAACATCAATTTCAGTTCTCAACTACCACTGATATTAAAATTGCCTTTTTGTAGGAATCCCACACCGGAAAGTGAAGAGCTTTTCGGTCATGTTATGTGGTCAAAGGCAACAAGTCAATATTTCAATTACTTGGACATTGGAGAGAATTTGAGTATAATGCAGAATCCACGAAATTTCTCATACAAACCATGGGTGGAAATATTCGAGCAATATGCTAAAAAGCCATTTGTATCTTTTTAGAAGTAATAAAATATCAATCTGCTTATACTAGTTTCTTATTTAAAGTGAAAAAAAACAAAGGTAGGATTTTGATTGTTATAAGTTCAAATTAATTCACAAACATTTTTCCGAGAAAAATATTATCTTATCAGTTTTAAAGTAAGATCAATGTTTTTTTGGTATGGGTAGTATAAAAAAATTATTTATTACTATAACATATTATTGAGTTTTTAAAACAATATGTTACACACTGTAGTTTTGCTACTATTTACAATTGGATCGGTATGTATTAAAATAAATATTTCCAACCAATGAATCCGCTCAAACATAGAAGTTATTTGATAATTTGATAGCTTTGTAGTTGTTTCATTTTTGTTTTGGTGTTTTGTTATTATTTCCTAAATACTAATTGATCATATCATACATGCATCAAACACTATTCTGTTGTAGGCAGCTAAAGTGTTTTATGAATTTATTATTAAAACGTTCATATACCTAATAGAATTGTGAAATATTTTATAAAACATTCACAAAATTATCGTAAAATTGTTTCCATGAACAACCAATGTAACTATTACATTGAAATATCTGAGTACCTTTCGGGTATATTTTTGCTTCTCTTATAAGTATAACTAAATCGTACACAACATGAAAACATTAAGAGATCTTTTATAAAACTGAATTATTTTGGTGAATATACATTTGCTGTAGCAACTACTTAGTTGATGAATTATTTTTTCTACGGAGTGCACAAAAATCAATTTAATTGTTCAGTTTGAGGATTTGCTACTACTATAAAAAATTATTTGCAATAGGCTGTTGTAATTCAATATTTTAGTTGACACACACGGTATTCAATAAGCTTTCAACTTTTAGTGAGAAGAAAACAAAGCTAAGGAAATTTACAAAATCAACAGCAATTGAAAGTCAAAAATCAAGTTGCGATTAATTAACTAAAAATTTAAAGAAGCTGATAATTTTAAAAATTGTGTAGGATGTTCTAAGGCATCTGAAAACGTGAAAATTGATGTTGTATTGAGTAAATTAAAAAAATGAAATCACCATCTCGAGAAAGATTCATCATAAATCTGTGGATTTCTTGCCTATACGTTGGCAACCTACGTTCGTGTTTAATGTCGATTGGAAGCGAAGTGTATATTTTAGGGCCCAGGTAGTAATAGCTATGTTGCCTACAGCTCTTTCTTTATGAGGTGCTATATATGAAACTTTATTTTATAAGTGCTACTTATGACTGAGCCTTCTCAGTTCGTGTTCATAAGTATTTTGAGTAACACAAATATTGATGAAATAAAGTCAAATATATTTGTCACAGATTACAAAATATTACAAGGACAATCATATCCTCTACCTCTATATAATATTGTTCTGAGAAATCCTTATCGAAAAAACTTGAACAAAGCATACTTGGAATGAGACAGCTCATGTTTAGAGATAACCAATTGTCTGGTACCTATATGGGGCGAAGGAAGAAAATTGGAAAAATGTGATGTTTAGTAATAAGAAGTTTGGTGATGCTTCATTCTATTTTCACTTGACCACTTATATCAGGTGGCTGCAAAGTCATAAAGGATATAGTGAGAAGAGAACATATACCGATATTGGTATATGTTGTTAAATTATTTGAATATTCAATAGAAAAAATTTTCAGTACCTTCATGTGTCAAGTATCTTATTTTTGTTTTGGTTCAAGAGCATTATTTTTACTTTATTATTGGAATGTAATCTATTTAAATTTTGGAATGTAATCTATTTACATTTTGGAATGTTATCTATTCAAATTTTGTTATTCAAATCGTGCCCGATTTAAATCTATCTAGGCTTATCTGAACTGTTGTAAGTACCTACTGTTAAATTATATTGTATCTAAGTGAATTCGATAGCCTAATATATTTTTGGTATCCTAATTTTTTTACAAACAAAGAAATATTTCAATAGGAATAGTATATTAAAGTATAAGTGGATATTAAGGTCTTTAAAACGAAATAGAGCAAGTGTTTTAAAGACCAGTTTTCCACGAATACTTTACGCTACTTTTTTTATTGGTGCACTTTAAAATTATAAATACTGGTCTATAACTACTACAACAACAAGAAATGGAAATCATAGATGGAAATAAGAACTAAATGTCAAATGGTTGAATTCGTGATGTATATGATGTATACCTTGCGTTATCATGGAAATGAGAAAAACATAAACTAATTTGTATTTTGATGGAAGTTCAACCTTATTGAATTCAGTGAATGTCAATAGTATTAATTTAAATACCATTTCCTAATATTTGAAAAATCGAAATATTAATATTTCAAGCAATACCAACGGCATTTTCCATTTTAATTTATAAATTTGACATTGTTAAATATTGTTCGAATGAAAGTTTTGACGTTACAAACTACTCCTGTCAGATCAATGATGAGAAAATTCTCAATTAGACATGATTTAGACCATAGATTTAGACTTCGTTTCTCGAGTTGTTGATGTTGCCACGGTAACTTTAAAACACGCACGTGTTTTAAAGTTCGAATTAAACACGCTGAGGCGTGATTTATATTATATTAAGTATCAATAACGGTAAGGGTTGTTTACCGGTCGACAGCAATTTTGCTGGAGATCGGTATTACCCTTAACGTTCGAAATGCTTATACCATTTTTTGCGCGATCGTATTGAAATATTCGAATTTCGAATAAAATAATTTAAATTGCTTCGAAATGAACGAAATGTCAAAAGTGACATTTATACTTCTCGATCAGTTTAAAATATAATTTGCATTTTGGTGAAATTATTTTGATGCTATTTATTACTTTTTATATTGTTCTGTTCGATTCTGTTCATTAAAAAATATCAATCTTCTTATTTTTTTTGTTTCTTTTGTGTAATGAATGAAGTAATATATTATTTAGGACCACTTAAATGTATGTAGGGCTAAGACGTAGTTTACTTACCGACGACTGAACGGTAAGTAAATCACTTACCGACTTGATAGACTTAGAAACCAGTAAACACAACCTACCGACCCGACAACCGATGCTGTAAATCAACAAAAAAGATCGATCGCGCAAAAAATATGTAAAATGGTTCACCAATGAAAAAAAGTATTGTAAAGGCTGTTTGCCGCGTGAATGAGCTAGAAAAAAAGGACACCCGATCACCAAAAAAGAGTAAAATTAAATTCAACGTTGTGATTTCCAGATATCAGGCGACGATGATCTCTTGATTACTTTACCAGACGGGAAAATTCGAGGAATTTCGCTCACCCCTCCTGTCACTGTTAATCTTACTTATTATGCTTATTTGGGAATACCTTTCGCAGCACCTCCAGTGGATAATTTACGATTTCAGGCAAGTGGATTTGTACCAATAAAAAACTCAAATTATATAATATGCAGATCGCGTAATTTCTTATGGAACCTTCCTGGATAACACAAGTACGACAAGGATAATATGAGAAAAACAGCTTGAGGGAGAGAGAACTTGAACTTGAAAGAGAGAGAAAGTATAACTGTGTGCGCGCATCGTAGGCGTGTACCCAGGTCTAGGGGATGGCCCAATGTTTATTGTCCGTTCTGAATACCACCTACTAGGGAAGTATCTTTCTCTGTAAAGGACAATCAACATTCGGCCATCCCCTAGACCTGGGTACACGCATTCGATGCGCGCACACAGTTATACTTTCTCTCTCTTTCAAGCTGTTTTTCTCATATTTTCCTTGTCGTACTTGTGTTATCCAGGAAGGTTTAATAAGAAATTACGCGATCTGTATATCATTAGATACCTTTTCTTCTGTAGCCCCCACAACCACCTGCAAAATGGGAGGGAATTTTTGACGCAAATAATAATAACATTTCATGTCACCAAGTAGACAAAGACGAAGAGTATCAAACTGAAGATTGTCTCTATTTAAGTGTTTACACACCAGTAGTAAGTTAATTGAACTTTCAATATATCAGTCAAAAATTTAGATTTTTCCTGATGCTAGAAACCCAAGGAGATTAAAAAATTACCTGTTGTGGTTTCTATTTATGGAGGTACATTCATACATGGCCATGCTTCTTATTATCATGAATATCCGGCATTTCTTATGAGCTATGATGTGATCGTCGTAACTTTCAACTACCGGGTCGGACCATTTGGTAAGATAAATATATATCACTTCACTGAACAACATCAACATCATAGAGCCGAATATTTTTACTGTTTAATATTTATGAATACAATGTCTTTGTACTTTAAGGATTTTTGTCAACTGGGGATACAGTAATTCCTGGTAACATGGGCTTAAAAGACCAACAATTAGCACTTAAGTGGGTACAACGAAATATTGAATTTTTTGGTGGTGATCCACAGAAAGTTACCATAATGGGTCAAAGTGCTGGGTCAGCGTCAGTTACTTACCATTTACTCAGTCCAGCATCTGCAGGTGAGTACCCAAACAATTAATTGAAGCCTCCATGACGTTGTTGAGCTTTAAAATATTCTAGGACTGTTTAGAGCTGCGGTTGGTATGAGTGGTTCAGCCTTATGCGATTGGGCGTATCAAAGAAATGCAGTTGAAAAAGCTTATGGAATTGCTGCTGAGATTGATCCAACTTTCGAGAGGAACAGATCCTCTGAAGATCTTCTAGATTTTTTGCGGAAAGTGGATGTATCTTTGATTACCAACACAAACGATACCTATAAAGTTAGTACACCGATCACAGGAAAACCAAAACAGTTTTAATAATTAAAGAAATTTATAATATCTATATTATTTTAAGTGGCAACAGTTTTTCAATTCAATTTTTCCACCAGCGTTGAACAGAACAATTTTCCTATCTTTCAGGTTTTTGCTCCAGTTATAGAAGTACCTCATGATGGTGCTTTTATCTCTGATGTAATGTACACTACAGTACAGAGCGGATCATTCAACAAAGTTCCAGTTTTGATGGGTTTTAACTCAGAAGAAGG
Organism: Galerucella calmariensis; assembly: GCA_910591675.1. NCBI lineage: Eukaryota > Metazoa > Arthropoda > Insecta > Coleoptera > Chrysomelidae > Galerucella > Galerucella calmariensis. The sequence goes on along the minus strand of CAJUYG010000035.1, from coordinate 114,610 downwards.
TATAGGAATGGCTAAAGGTGAAGTTATTTTTCAAATTTCCCTATTAGTAAAAATGTTTTATGATTACTCACCATCAATATCACTCACCGATTGTAGTTTAATAAGATAAAATGATGGAAAAATTGTATACAACTGTCTTATTAGTTAATTATTATTTTGAGGTAGACATGGAGGGGTGGAAAAAGCATGTTAAGGCATATGATAATGATCCTCGGACACTAGTCGATGATGATATGTAT
>CAJUYG010000035.1:67618-105000 GCA_910591675.1 Galerucella calmariensis | reverse complement strand
TATAATATAATATAATATAATATAATATAATATAATATAATATAATAGAATAGAATAGAATAGAATAGAATAGAATAGAATAGAATAGATAAAAGATAATTGAAAGTGAAGGATAGTTCGAGATTGGAATTTTTACAATCTATGGTATTTTTATACAGGGAATAACTATCTCAAATTCAAATTAAAACCGAAGGCAATGGTGTAGGTGTATGGTGAAAGTGCGAAAATTTATGGTGATTCAGAAAGGAATATGGATTCGGCGATATCTCGTTAAAATCTCAACGCATTTGAAGTATACAGCTTCATAGAAGGCGGTGAGGGTACAAGTTCTGTGTGATTTGATGTTAAATTTACTATCACTTCGCATGAAAAGTTCTAACTAAGACATGTTTAATAATATAATGATAATAATAATAATAATAGCTAACACGACAATATTAATAATGAAAGTGTATTATATCAAAGAAATATGCTAAACAAAATTCCACATATCAAAGTAAATACGTTATTCGCGAACCAAAACTGATTTTTAGAGCAATTTTAAATGATTTCATGGATCTTTGTTTGACTAGTTCAGGCATACAGTGTTTATTCTGTTCAATTCGATGACGAGGGACAATTAATCTATAGTTCCGGTATAACGTTTATGAATATTTGAGGCAATATTTACCAGAAAAAATTACATACTGAAGTAGGAACCAAAAAAAGTTTCGAATTATTTCACCATCCTATTATTGAGGTCCTTCAACCAAGTTAAATTGAAATTGGGATTTACAATAAATTATTTATTAACAGAATTATTCTCACTCTCAAAAATATTATCCGTACCTAATAGCATTCCGTATAGATCCGCCTATGGGCACTAATCCAACACAGATTAATGTTTCGTCAGCTTCTGTTTAGACGTCATGGTTTAAACATCTACATATCCTCTGCAGTGTCACTAAAAGCCCCGTATCGACACTTTTTGCCTGGATATGTTCAATATTAGCCTTTTTTCAACCCCTAAATTTACATATATCATGTCATATCCGGCCAGTGGAATAAGTTTCACAGAGAGTCAGTTTTAAATTTACTGGATAATTTATGGAACTGAAAAAGGAAGGCACTTCCAGAAAATATTTGTGTATCAATTCTTCCTAATTGCTTTCAGTTTTAATATGATGTCAGAAAATTCTGGTTGATTTCTGAGGATTTTGGTTGTTTATTTACTGTGGGATTTTGTGGCGTTTGCAGCCTTTCAGTTGTTTTCAAAATGAAAACGTTTAAATCGAGAGAACATGGAATGTGAAAGATAAAGTGGTTGACTTCTTATGGGATTTGCAATTGCTATTTGTCCCAAAATTGGCTAAAAACGGATGGCAACATGTAAAAAATGGAATAGAGGTATATATTCTGGCATAGTATGGAAAAAGAAGAGGAATATGGAGAAAAAATATGAATTAAAGTGAAAGAAAACGTTAAACTTGAACAAATCCAGCATGATTAACTTTTATTTGATACTTTCAAGAATTTCTACACTTCTATTTAAAAATTTTATCCACTTCCCCAACTGCTAGTTAACTTTATGTAAAGATACATTCCTCTGGAGAACTTTTAACAAACTATAAAACTAAAGTTACTATTTCTAGTGGGATTCTTTAGAAAATGTCGCAATTGGCCACTATAGAAATTCCACGACGGCACTTGTCACGTCTTTTGAATTTAATTACCATCATTACCCAAACCATTTACTGTCGATTTCATTTTGCATTCTCAGAAGTTATCCTTTTCTTGTTCTTCACACTGTCTATTGTCTGTCTTTATAAATTATTCCCGAGCGGTTTTTTCTTTCTTATTTTCGGCTTTTTGTTCCGAACGGGATGAGATTTAATTGCTGTGAATTTTGATAAAAGATTCATTAGCACTGCGACAAAAATCAATGGCGCACCATCGAAGTTATTTGCTATTTTCTGTGTTTCAATGTAACTGAATGTTTCGTTAAAATTCTTATACAAATATGCCTGAATAAATTTCAAAAAATTCACTCAGTTTAAAAATTTGCTGATTTACCAAGGCGTGTAAGCCGTAATACTAATCTGAACACGAAAAAAAGAAACGGCTCAAAGCAGATCGAAAAAGATAATTGTTTCTTTGTAGAAAAAGCTATGTACAACACCGCTGGCAAGCTCCATTTGAATGAAAATAATGGTTACATAGGTCCGAAAATGAATTAATTATTTTAAGGCACAGCTAAACGACGCTTTTAACAACAAACTGAATTTCAGCAAAATAACAACAACAATCTATTCATTTGGAAAATATATGTGAATTCGAAAAGGAATCGGAAAGAAATGATGAGGATCTCACAGGTGAACATATGTAGAGCAAAAGTAGCTCATGACCTGCAAGGTCCGCAGAAGTGCTAGTAGCTCCTGAACAATAAAGTAGGATCTGTTGTTACGGGCTCATCATATTTTTTTGACTGAATAGGGAATTAATGAAATAATACTTTCAATTGAGTTTTAACAAAAATCAGCTAATTATTTATTGGAATATCCTGTAGTCTTTGTTTACATTGATTAATTTCGATTGACCTTGAACTAAAATTCTTCTTGAATACAAAACATAAACCTTACTCTAGTACTATGAGTACTATAGGATTGAAGGACACCAAAAATTGCCTAGCCAAGGAAATTATCAGGTTGTCTATCTCTCTTCCTTTTGTCTTATGTCTTCTTTTTTTCCTGGGCCGAATCAGACTATGTGGTTTGAATAAAATCGAATTTTATTTCGGATCTAAAGAGCCATAGAACAAAGAAAAATAACATCAAAGATAGAGTACGATTGACATCAGTTGATGCAAAGATTCTGTGGATATACGTACTTTTCTTTATACGGCCGCTGCTGAAGATTTCCTTCTGTATTATATATCCAATAATATGTTAAGAATAAACGAATAAATAAATAAAATATGCTCATGCAATACATATACATTTCCTGTAATACTTTTTAGAGGCACCTAGAAGTATAAACTTCTGTATGTGCCTAATAACTTTTTTTTACACATTCAAATAATGAACCCATTCAACTGAGATATCTGAAATGAGCATGTAATGCATAAGCTATTAATTTGAAAGGCACCTGGAAGGAGGAGCTTCTGTATGTGCCTATTAAAAAAAATTTCTTATATTTTATACGTTTAAAATAATGGCACTATTGAACTAAAATAACTAAAATCTAACGTATAATTTTTAGACAATATTTAAACATAGAAAAGTTGAATTACTTTTTATCACAGTTTGTTTCAAGGTATTAAATAAAAATGTTTTCAAATGTTTCCAAGCTTCTGACAACATATGTTCTACATTGTTTCTTAAATGAATTCAATTTGCTTATATTTCTGATATCAACGGGTAATAAATTATAAAATTTAGATGCTAGGTAGTCAATAAATTTCAAGTTCATTGTTGTATTGCTTCGTGGAATTTTCAACCGTTTGTTGCTGTTTGATCTGGTACAATATTGATGATCTACAATTTTTTAAAATTTATCTGATTTATGAAAATAATAACAAGTCAAAAGGATATAAAGACAACTCACATCACATATACTCTCATTGTATATTAAGCTGGTGTGATACAATCTGTTTTTGTTGAAAATCACCTTTGGGATATAATTTTGTATTACCTGTATTGGTTTTATGTTACTTTTGTATATTCCCCCCCATACTATTATAGCATACCTAATAAGTGACTCTACCAATGTTTTATAGACCGTTACTATTAATTTAGTGCTCCAAAACTCTAGTAAAATGTAAAACTTTCTGATTAATTTTCGAATTTTACCAGTCAGATAGTCCACGTGGTATGTCCATTTGAGATTTTGATCAATTATCACCCTTAAATATTTAGTCTTAGATACTGAAGTTATTTCATGTGTGTTTTCCTCTAATAATATTATAAATAGGTCTGTTGGCATGTGTTAATGAGAAAGCTATGTATTTGTCTTAGTTATATTCAATGACAACTTGGAAGTTTGAAGCCAGTTTTTTACCTCTTTCATACCGTTTTTACCCGTGTTTTGACTTCTTCCCAGTTTTCACCAGAGAATATAACAGCTGTATCATCTGCATAAGATAGTATTTTTCCTTCGATGTTAATGTTAAGTAGGGAATTTATATATGTTAGAAAGAGAATTGGCCCCAGTATTGTACCTTGTGGCACCCCAATCCTAATTTTTCGTGGTAAACTGACACTATCATTAATTCTTAAAAATTGGTCTCTATCTGAAAGGTAATCTCCGAAAAGTTCCAATACAGTACCTCTCACTCCATAGTGGTTTAATACTGGGTACTGTATCGAATGCCTTCGCAAGGTCTATGAAAACTACTATTGCTTTTCTGTTATTGTTGAGATTATGTGTTATTTCTGACGTAAGACTGTATATTGCATCTGTTGTACTCTTTCCTTCCATGAAACCAAATTAATTTTCAGATAATAAGATATTAGTACTTAAAAAGTTGGTTAATCTGTTTTTCAGGCATTTTTCCAATATTTTGGCAAAGTTATTTATTAGGCTATCTGTATCTGTAAGAATTTGAAGGGTGGGTGACCCCCACGGCACTTAGGCCACAATTGGCCCATTGTGCATCCTTCCGAGGTTCAGGCTTCCTTCTGGCTCCTCATCCAGCCTACTTGTTTGATGTAGGCGATAACGTCGCCGGAAGTAAGCTCCCTCATGTTGGCTTGTGTTAGCCTGTACTCGCCGAATACGGAAAACCTAAATTGAGAGAGTGTCGGACATTCACAAAGAATGTGTTCGACAGTCTCATCTTCTTGTTCACATCCTCTACAGAGTGAAGTGTCAGACAGACCCAGTCTGTAGAGGTGTTTTCGTAGGTGGCAGTGACCGGTAAGAATACCCGTGGCTGTCCGAAGGTTCTGTTCATAGTCACGTATTTTTTGGCTACTTTGCTGTCCGGGTACTGCAGCAGTTCCTTGGCAAGCCTGCAACCTTCTGCATCGTCCCATCTACCCTTAAACTTATCAAGGGAGTGTTCCTTTATTAGGTCAATCATAGCCGACGCCGACAGACCAATGAAAGTGCCGGGTCCCAAGAGTTTTTGGGAGGCTGCTTTCCTGGCTAGTGAGTCGGCAATGTGGTTACCTTTCGATTTACTGTGCCCATATTGGTTTTAGAGCCATCCGTGAAGATGCGGAGTGCGCCTTCTTCTGATGTGTCTTGTGTGTTGTATTTGATGATTACCTTGTAGGGCCTGTGGAAGGCATATTGTGGTGAGATTGCGTCCGTATTTGCCTGCAGCAGTGGGACCTCATTGAGTGCCTCACGCCATAGGTTACGTCTCAATCTACCAGATCCTACGTCAGGTTGTATACCGGTAGAGCGTAAGCGTGTCATGGTAATCAAAATAACCTCCCTGATGTGTATGTCAAGGGGAGTGAGACCAAGGATCACCTCCATCGCTCTGGTTGGTGTGGTTCTCATGTTGTGTTAAGGCATGCTGTTCTTTGAATTTGATCCAGTTTACGGACGACTGTCAGCTGGTTTGCTTTATTTATTAGGCTAATTGGACGATAATTTTCAATTTTGTTTTTTTGTCCATATTTATGTATTGGAGTTACTATTGATTGTTTCAAGTATGATGGAATTTGCCCTGTAGTAAAAACAAGATTGATAATATGAGCTAGTGGTTTTGCAATGTGAAGATGGTTAAATTTGATCATTTCAGCACGGATTCCGTCTTTGCCTGGAGCAGAATTATTTTTTAAATTGTAAATTTGTTGAATTACTTCATTTTCATTTACCGGTTTTAAAAACATTGATTTATTCGAGTAAGTATTAATATTACTATGATTTTGTATATATTTTGTACATATTCTGTACATATTCTGTCCTACTATAGTAGGACATTAACAATCGATGACGCACAACAAAAAGGTTATTATTAGAACTCTATTATCATTTTGAACTTTCTGAATAATAAGTCTTATTTATGCTGTGATTTGAATTTAATTTGATATTAAGGGATACCTTTTATATCTGAACATGGTAAAAAAACTTATTTTGCATAACAATAGACATATTATTAATGTATTTTTCAGGCTCATAATGAAGAGCTGTGACTTGCTTTGAAATAAAACTAATTATCCGCCAGCAAGTTTCAAAGTTATGAAAAAAATTGTTCAAAACTGCAACGCCGACGTAAATATTGGAACTTTATAATCTGCAAACACCTCTGAAATTTATATTTTTTTATATTCAACGGTTAAAAATAGTTTTTTATTTTTGTATGGCAATTTTAAACCTAGGTATGTGAAGAATTTTAGTTTAGTGGGTGAATTTGAAATCAGAATTCGATTAGTTAATGTCTCCACAAAAACTACAGCCTAGTTATAGTTTGGCGAGTTTATCTGAAGCTACGGGGCGTCGGTAAGAGGCGAGGAAAAACATGGCGTATATCTGTCAAACGTACAAATGGCGTACGGTACCTATTTTACCAAGTAAAACTGAAATTAGAAAGGTAACTGACAATACCAACACCACTGGATAAATCAATATCAGTCAATTGACGAAGTGAGAGGGAAGAACATACGCACGCGCTTGCCAATAAGAAGTCACCTGGTCGATAAAAATCACCAATTATGTAATCGGAGGGTGTGGTCATTATGGTTTTCGTACAACGTTGCCAGAGCTTTAAGAAGCCCATAACAAATTTGGAAAAGTATTCTCTTTTAATATTCATGAATTGGAAAATAATGTTAATAGAATAAATCCAAGGAAACAAGCACATTATAAAATCAACGTTCAATCATATTTTTAATATTGTTAATAATAAATAGACCCATTTATAATTATTAACACTACATAATCAGTACTTAAACTTTTTCATAGTTAAACGTGGCAATGTCGAATGTTTTCGACTGCATTCCTTTCACGGTTTCAGATAAACTTGCCAAAGTATACAAGAATAAATCGATTAACGGTAAAGCGCAAGGTAAAATAAGCATGATATTATATGTTCAAAGCTTGGAGTTGATGGAGAAGAAAATTATATTAATTTATTGATACTTTAAATATTATGTAGAACGGTGAGGTTCTCAAAATAATTTGCGTGTCGCCAAAGTTTCTAAAGTAATTTGAAATATTATCGTGGGTGGTTCGTTATTCAATTTTAAGACAAAAGTTGTTGCGAATATGTGTGTTTTACATTTATTCGTTGATGAGATACGAGCTCTGACTTTAAACTTTAACTAAAATTTATTTGTCTTTTTAGTGACACTGAAACTGGTGTAGCAACAGTTCTATTTTCATTTGTATTCAGTTATTCACTATAACGCTGGAATGACTACCATCCATTTTTTATATGGATTAGCCAATGGAAATGCCCTGGAAGTCAGACACGTATCTATGCCCTGCATTATTCGCTATGTGCGAACACCTACTGTCGCCCCCTCGCGGCTTAAAAACGCAAGTTACGTCGGAGGCATTTACACGTAAAGCTTATGGAAGCAACAATTATTATAAAGATAGGGAGCCTTTTAACTTTTACAATGTAAATAATTTGAAAATATAAGTGCCTAATGACATAATGTTCAGTATTTTATAAGCGACTGGGTAAGTAATCGTTTTTAAAATGTATTTTTTTATGTTAAGTGTAGCTTTGTAGGTAAGAATCAACGGAGATAAACGTTGCCTAAAATCATTAATAAAAAACGATTATTCCATTTGACATTCCAAGTGACATGAGCTGCTTCTTTATATGTGTATCGATTGCACATAAATGTTCTCGATGATTTATAATAAAAGTATTTATGAAAAAATAAACAAACTACAGAAAATTGATGGAGAAAACATGACGTATAGAATACTGTATCAGTGCACACTGTATTTTGAAGTGAGGTTAAGACACTCACTTTACTCTTTTTACAGCTGCAATCCATTTTTTCCTTTGTACCAACTTGTGTTGCGCAGTAATATTTCACATCACTGTTATTCCATCCTGTATTTTCACAATTAACAGCACAACAACTGTCGTGCCCCATTTTCCCCTTTATTTACATACAATATACCACATCAGCCTTCGACCGTATTGCGGAAATTCACCACTGCGCGCGCTGGGATAGTTTCGCCTATCCCCTCCAACGGTTGACACACAGCGAATACAAATAACCGCTTACCATGCTCTGAACCGCTTAAGTAATTGCACCTCCGTTGCCAAGTAACCGCAACTATTGCGGAGTCAAAGAATAATATTTGACGACAGAACTGTCAGAACTGCTCAACTCGAAGATCAGTGTCTTCAAATTGAAAACGAGCACTAGAAGAATTGCTAAGTCAGTTGAAAAATTGTTCGGAATGTTTTAAAAGAAAATTTGTTGTATCCACATTACCTCAGCATGTTCAAGATTTGCTACCTAATGAATATATGCTCCATAGGTATGCAGTATTTTGGAAGACATTTGTGGTTCGTGTGTGACAGATAACAAAAATTTGAAAGACATTGGTTACAATGTTTCTTCAGTGCTATGTATCTTCTGTATGTAGAATTTCATATAAGAGCAACTAACTAGGAGCACTTATACATAAAATTCCAATATGTCCAAGAGGGATAAAAATACTGATACTGCATGAAACATCCACAACTATAGACTTGATTAGTCTCGATACGCTATCCGGAGAGGGGAATGCGTCATTGTATCTTTGTTGTTCTATAGCTTTCTCTTTTTCACTCACAGAATGGCAAAGCGGAACATAATTATTTACCTAATTTAATTTAACATTAAATATAGGAAGGGTCACCTGTCAATAAAGGAGGACAGCTGGATCTTTTCCGGAGACAACTCGACACTAACAAAAATCTACCTGTCGGTCTTCGGAGACAACTGAACTCGTCCGCAGCTTTTCGCTTTTAATTTTCAATGATTCTAACGAACATTCGAGGGATGTCCTTAGGGATAATTTAACCGCATAATAAAAATCAATTTCAACACTTCCCACAGCTACTTTGCAATTTAAATCACATGATAGTTACTTACTTTATATTCATTAAATATTTAACGTGTTTTGAAATTCTATGTTTGGGTGAGAAAATCTACTACAGTAATCAAAATATACAATATGAAGCGAATTTACTATTATTCTTCATTCATTCTCTCTTCTCTTAGTTTCTTCTAATTTTGTTCGTTATCCTAAAATGTTTTGATCTTGTTTAAGACTGAGGCAGTAGATTCCCAAGCATTTGGTCACCATCGGCTATTATTTGTTTATTTATTTTATTTATTCATTTTATTTATTTTATTACAATATCCTCGGGCAAGCCCAGTAATAATACAATGCAGTATTAGGAAAAAAAAAGTAAGCACCCATATACAGCTAGGCCCTCACAAAAAGAGACTTACACAAACATTATATATGCGAATTGGAATCTTTCCTATGAATTACCCCGGAGAAAGATTCGTTTTATTTGTCTATTATTTGTGCAGAAAATATCTACACCCAGAAAAACAAGCCAAGTGAACTGGTTTAATAGAGAAATTCTCGCTAACCATAATCAAACTTGTAGAATTACCCCAAGATTTTTTGTTTTTCTGAAGACTTTTTCCTTAAATTTACATTTCATAAGCTAGCAGCTTAACTCGAGCAATTAAAATTTGTTTCTGAAATGATTTTAATTATGATAAGTATATTAATCACCTAACACTAGCTAAGTGTGTTAACCATAATTAAATGGTTTAATCAATTGTAACGGCTTTTTCGCATTTCGCACAAGATCGCCTCTAATCGTCACTACATCGTGGAGTCTTTAGCTCCGTTTGACGCGTTAGCGGCGCTAGTTAATTAGTTGCAGCGAGAGTGGACTTTGTGTGGTGATGTAAAAAGTGAAAATTTCAAATTACATAAATAACTTAAATAAATATCATCGTTAAGTGATAGAGATATCATGGAGTATGGATTACTTATGCTGGAATGGGAGTTGGATGAGTGTTCAAGCCGCTTTAGAGGTAAATAAACTTTGAAAATCTATTACTTATTTAGTTAGGATATCAATATCTTTTCAAAGGAAATGAAACATTTCATAGTTAAGTGATTTAAAATTATAAAACCGGTGATAAAAATATCTGAAGGCTTTAATTGGGTTTATTCTTCACACAATAATTCAGATTAGGTATATATTTCAAAAATGCAGTGCTAACATTTCACTGTTAACATTTCTCTGATAAATTCAGATATCTGCAAAAGGCAATGCAGTGAATTGCAGTTGAAAGTAGACCTATAAAGAATATAATTTTCTTTAGACCTATTGAAAAGCAGTTTTTTTGTTAGAGAGAATTGAGTATAAAATTAAATTTCAATTTGTATCTGAATTATTTGAAATACTGTATCATGGACGAATAGAATTTTTCTTTGAATAAGTAGGTACACATGTAGATTTGAAGATTATAATACCTCTTGTATTTTGGTTATAGGCGAGTGGGACACTCCCAAAAAGTCATTCGAGTCAAAACATAGAGAATCGAAATTATCTGCCAATACCGTTAGTTCCAGAGTAAAGATTACAAAGACCTCAGCCATAAGAAATCAGCTCAAGTTAAGTTCCAGATTTAAAGAAAATATAGGTTTTATGGAGTGCGTTACCTACACACAATTTATATTTTCGTTTTGTGCAATATATTATATATAGTCTTAAAAAATTGGATTTTTATTTCTTTCCAATACCCATAAAAAATATTATAGGTATGTTATTGCTAATTTTGTTCTTTCATTGTCTAAATTTTTTTACAATGTATGACCATTCCATCGGTATTTATCTTCAATCACCATCTACTATTCAGTTAATGAGGAGGATAAATACTGATTGAAACGTCATACATTGTAAAACAATCTAGAGAATGAAAGTTTTAAATTTACAATCACATAGTTATATTACTGTTGATAATCTATTTTTTAATTATCATTCTTAACTTGTTCAACTGCAGTTATTAACAGGTTTAATCACTTTTGCCAACCAGCTTCATTGCTGCAATTAACGGGTTAAATTTTTATTATTAACTAGCTCAATTGATATTATTGTCCAGTTTAATTACTGCTGATAACATATTTAATTCTAATTACTTAATTAATTAATAGTAGTTATTAATTTGTTTGATATAGAGGACTAAATACCTGAGTGAGATTAAAAATGTATTTAATTGTGGTAAGTAAAATAGTTAATACTTCCAAATATCCTGTATTCTGAGGTAATTAATATTTGGTCACTAGCGGTTACTGTTTTTAATAGGTTATTGAAGTGATTTAATTACCTCAAGTTGACGGACCTTAATAACGATAATTAAAGCCCTTTTTATTGTCATAATCAAACATTTGTTGTGTCCTAATACGTATTAAAGTTTTTACCTACTACAACTGAATTCTTAATAATGCTGAATAAACTTTTTCCTCAGTGTATGTTTGACTCAATCGACGATGTGAGCGTTTGTCCTATGTGGTAATTTAGAGAAAAGGCTATTGGTTCTAGGAACAGAAATTTAGTAGCGATACAGTAATATCACATTTAAAAATATAATTAACAATTTTATATGAAAACATAACTGAATGCATTGAGCGACGACGAAGTAGACTACTGCTATTAAAACGAGAATAAAAGTGTTCTTGAGGTGTGCCTCTAACAGGATAAAGACCGTCCAAGATATAAGAAGCCGACTTAAAGTATCTTCTTTGTACTCGTTCCAAAGCGGAAACATGAATTTTATAATTCGGGTTCCAAATAACACATGCATACTCCAGTTGCGATCTTACAAATACCGAGAACAAGATATTCAATGTGTTAATATTTTTGAAACATTTCGCATTTCTAACAATGAAACCCAGCGACCGATATGCTGTAGAGACCGTTTTTTGTATATGAGAAACAAAAGATAATCTTTGATCAACATCAACACCCAGATCTTTCAGAACATCTGGTCTGTCGAGGACAATGTTGCACAAGGTGTAATCAAACTGGATAGTTGTTACTTTTCCGACAAAAACATGTCATCTACACCAAATAAAGTAAGTTTATGTAAAAGTAGGCCATGGTCAATTTTGTCAAAGGCTTTAGAAAAGTCAGTGAAGATAATATCAACTTGACTTTTCTTCTCCAGCACTTCACAAATGAATTGGGTTACGCAAAATAGATTCGTAACTGTGGACCTACCAGATATGAAACCATGTTGTTTAGGTATGATGATATTACTGACATGAAACGCAAGGTGATTATGGACGACTATTTCGACGACTATTTTGGCGAAATTGTTTAGAATAGCTACTGGACGATAATTACTTATGTCATTCTTTGGGACTTTTTTAAATATGGGGCAAATCCTCGAAACCTTCCAACAATCGGGAAACTTCCTAAGATTGAGAATGAGATTAAAAATTCTTGATTAAGAAGGCCGGTATTAAATCGGGTCCATTTGTGTCTGTTTGGGCTTAAGTTTCTTAGCAGCCAGTAAAATTTCGTTTTCAGAAAATTCTCTGGTACTTAAAATATTCTGACTGTTATTATGACTGTCGTGATGAGAGAAGGTGTCCGACGGAGTAAAATTATTGGAGAAAAATGATCGTATTAACAAAAAAATACGTACCTTGTACGTTTATTCGGAGTCGTAAATAACTCAATGAAAATTCATACATTCAATTAAAAATTATGGAGAAAATAATTTAATTGAAAAATAAATGTTTATGTTTTATTCGAAAATACAATCCTATGGATAAACTGACAATTTGAATATTTTAAAATACTGTATCGATTTGATTTTCAATTTAAACAATTAATATTTGGATGCTGTTACACAACAAGCATTTTTACATTATGCAAATAATAAAAATGTCGAAGTACCATAAAATATTTTATATTGCTCTAGAATAAATAACAATGTATCGTGGATAGTGAAAAATAAATATATTAATAATAAAATAAATAGTGTAGTTTACTTCAATAAAGATAACAATTTTTTTATACCGTGTGTCCCAAGTTATCGTATACAGGCCAAATCTCGCTTATTTGACAAAAAAAAATTAAAAAACTGCATTGAATGGCATTGAAGTACCTTCCTAATCCCTCATAAGAAATGTTTTACATTTGACAGCCCTGTGGTACCTACCCCTCACTTTTTATTGGAACTTTAGTTCTTTACGTCAGGTTATGTTTGAGCGACCGAGGGTCGCAAAGCAAAAGGTCTGACCGCTACGTTACGTTACGTTATGTTACGTTGCTTCGTTATGTGCCTTGCTTGCGTGCGTGTCCTCTCTCCTGAGTCTCTCTCTCTCGTTTACGAAGCAGCGATTCATATGCTTCGGCCGGGAATCGAACCCGGGCCGCCCGCGTGGAAGGCGAGCATTCTACCACTGAACCACCGATGCTATATTAAAATTCTATGCAAAGCTGGTATTCGCAGTGCTGGTGATCTACTAGAATTTGTTCGGATACATTTTTACTATTATTTCCAAAATTTTTTTGCGCGATTAATCATTTTTGTTTATTTACAGCATCGGTTGTCAGGTCGGTACTGTTTACTGGTTTCTAAGTTTAACACGTCGGTAAGTGATTTAATTACCGTTCAGACGTCGAAAAGTGATAAATAGCAAAAACAATTTCACCAAAATGCAAAATATATTTTTCCTACAACCACTATGCAAAACACGCTTTTCTACACAAATTTTTATGCGCAAAGCAGGCCTTTCCTAATTCTTTTGATAGCCGTTGGAAAAGTAATGGGAAAAGTACACGCTATGGCACTTTTCCGCACCGAAATGTCAAACAAAGCTACCTATGACCTGTCAACTTATTTTGACAATTCAACCTAATAGTGTATTTCTTATTTGTGTAAAATTTTTAAATTAAAACCAAAAGTACCTAAGTAAACTATTTATTTCATTATCAATTTTAATTAATTATAAAAACAATTTAAGGAATTATGAACCAAGATCAAAATAACTTATTTTTTAAGCGAGTGTCACAAAAAATGAAGTTTTACGGATCTATTAACGTCCCTAAAGTGTATCTTTTTTGGCCGCTTTTTTACTTTACGGCCGCTTTTTTACTTTACGGCCGCTTTTTTACTTTACGGCCGCTTTTGCAAACAAAGTCATTATGAGGGCAACCTACTAGAAACATTTAATTTGCTTATTTGAGTTATTTCCACGTCCGATATTAAGATTGTCAAATTATGAAGGCGGCCTACTAGACACACTTAATTTGCATGTTTGAATTATTTACCCATAAAACAAAAGGAAAGGTTCCGTTGCCAGGCTGTTTATTTACAAAATCAAGAAAATGAAATGTTTGTTAACAATGTCATGTCTAAAAGTGGTATTACATTTTCAAAATGTAGTAAATGTACATTTAACATAACAATTAATAGCAAATAATGCCCTAATTTATTAACTTCGTTATGACCCAACTTCTGTTTATCATACTTACTGTAAGTAATTCTGTACACATCTTTGTTACTTAATAATACACTTTTCATTTGGTTAATAAAAATTTGAATCTAATCTTCCAGTTTCGTCTCTGTTTAGAAACAAAATTGTAAAAAAAAGTTGTTACCTATTTGATGAGACACTCGCTTAAAAAATTTTGTGTGCACCTCGGCCGTATGATATTTTTGGCCTCACCTGAAATTTGCTTGGCCTCGGCTACGCCTCGGCCGCAAATTTCAGATTCGGCCAAAAAAGATCAACATTACGGCCTTGGTACACAAATAACTATTTTGAGTTGTCCAATTCGGACATTGAAAATACTCCTCCATATATTATTGAAAAGGCTAGAACTGCGACCGAAAATTTTTTACCTGAGGTTTCAATACAAATTTGTTTAAATTTTACAATTAATTATACGTTCAACTGATTTTTCTATTTATTTTCATATTGTAAGTTCTTTCTATTAAAAGTAACTATATAAATGACTGTATTTATTTCATTAATAAATGTGGTTGTAGAAAAAATATTGTGTGCAACTTGTACGCTTTGCGCACTTGTTGTACAAACTACTATTTTTTTATTGGTGAACCATTTTACCTATTTAAAGCACGCGTCAGCGTGTTTAAATCGAACTTTTTAGCACGCGCGTGTTTTAAAGTTACCGTGGCAACATCAACAACTCGAAAAACGAAGTTTAAATCTATGGTCTAAATCATGTCTAAATGTCAATTTCTTTATTATTGATCTGACAGGAGTAGTTTGTAACGTCAAAAGTTTTATTCGAACGATATTTAACAATGTCAAATTTATAAATTAAAATGGAAAGTGCCGTTGGTATTGTTTGAAATATTAATCTTTCCATTTTTCAAATCTTAGGAAATGGTATTTAAATTAATACTATTGACATTCACAGAACTCAATAAGGTTGAACTTCCATCAAAATACAAATTAGTTTATGTTTTTCTCATTTCCATGGCAACGCAAGGTGTACATCATATACGTCACGAATTCAACCATTTGACATTTAGTTGACGTTTCCATCTATGATTTCCATTTCTTGTTGTTGTAGTAGTTATAGACCGGTATTTATAATTTCAAAGTGCACCAATAAAAAAAAATATCTTAAAGTATTCGTGGATAACTGGTCTTTAAAACACTTGCTCTATTTCGAGCACTCCGGCTTCGCCGTCGTGCTCCAAAAATCGCGCGTGTTTTAAAGACTTTAATATCCACTTATACTTTAATATACTATTAAACTGATCGAGAAGTATGAATGTTACTTTTGACATTTCGTTCATTTCGAAGAAATTTAAATTATTTTATTCGGAATTTATTTCAATACGATCGCGCAAAAAATGGTATAAGCATCTTGAACGTTAAGGGTAATTACATTTGCATGTAGATTCCTCTCGTAAAATTGGACAAAATGATATGAGGATTAAGGGGTCTAGCACATTTACTTTTCGAAGTACAGGGTGTTGAAATTTTGAAAACTTGAATGTTTTAATTCGATAACTTTAATAATTGATTTGACATTTGGCAGGTTGTTTTTAAATGTAAAAGGGCATATTTTGAAAGAATTAGTAGTTTGTGCAAACGTACACGAATTTCCATTATGAAAAACATAATAGAAATTACCGACTTAAATTTATGAAAAACATGATAGAAATTCATGAATTAAAATTATGAAAAACATAATAGAAATTCCATTTCCATTATGTAATGAGGTTGCCTATCTTGCAGTTATGCATTTACTATCCAATTTCAGGTACATGCATTAGAGTAGTATAGGCAACCTCAATACATAATGGAAATTGAATTTCTATTATGTTTTTCATAATTTAAATTCATGAATTTTCATTATGTATTCCATAATTTTAAATCGGCAATTTTTATTATGTTATTCATAATAGAAATTCATGTATTATTATTATGAAAAACATAATTTTAATTCTTCAACAGAATAATTACGGAACAAAAATGTTTGAAAGAAGAGATATTTATCTTTTCCCTCTTTTAAAACGATGTTATTAAATACCAAAACGGCACGCCATAGGTGTAAATGATCAGTTTATCGAGTACACTTTCAGAAGTCTTTCGAAATTTCAATTACGTCTGTTTGGAACGTTAAGCCGATGGTTTGAACGTGACGTCACTCCTCCATCCTTCGTGACGTCAAAGAGCCTACGACCTTGAAAACGACAGACCGTTATTTCCATGGGATTTGTAAAGTTTGCTTCCCTGGTTTTTGACTTTGACATCTCATGTAACCTCGAAATTGACATTGATATTCTCTTTCATTTTGGATTATTTGTTTTTGTTAAAATAACAATATAAATTGCCCAAGCAAAGTATTCATTTCCGTTCCTCGAGATGAAAACAAACGAAAATCATGATTCGAGAAAGCAAAAGCTCAAAAGAAGTTGACCAAAACGAAGAGCATTTGCTTCTTCGTTGGATATTTTGGCGTCGGCCGTAGCCGTAGCAGCAATTGGCCAGCCATTCTGACACATACTGCCAACATGATTCCAGACCTTATGATGTCACTTGCCCCAAGGTCAAACGCGTGTTCAAATTACCCTGGTATTTGTTCAACTTTTCATTCAGCTTTGTGACATGTATATTCAAAACAAAGCTGCACAAAGTGAAAAATTATCAGTAGGCTTTCAAATAAAATATTTGTTTTGAGATTTAAGCATCTACTGGAAAGGCCTATTGTATATTTTGGCGTATACTGTATTTAACCATACAGCCCAAGTAATTAGATTTATAGGTAATGTCTCAACTAATTATCAAAGTAAGCTTAATTAATTGTCTTCACTGTCAGCGTACACGATACCCATCATGTGAGTCTTCCCTAAGGAATTAGGTTGTCTCCAAGGCGTACAGCTTCAGCGTTAAGCCATCGGGTCGAAGTCGCTATTTAACCTTGCGACAGGTGTATTCACAGCTGACTGATAGTTTAACATTCCCTACCAATGGCGTACGCAGTTGTTTTATATCAACTAAAATGTGGAGGTAGATGTCGCTGCTGGTATGAAACCTATTAGAATGTCTTTGCCATTGGGATCGATAAGTAGTTTTAATGCGAGGTTCGTGAAGTCTTTTTTATAGCTTTTAACGATTTTAATCAACGTAAGAAAGTCAATTCGAGTAATTGAATATATTACTAAGGAGTAATTGGGAGTAATTGGGAAGTAGGTATTATAATATAGCCAATTTTCAAAAAAGGAGACAAAACTAATTGTAACCATTATAGAGGTATAACATTGCTGAACGCAGCATTGAAAGTTTGCGAAAGTATCTTAGAGACTCGACTTAGGAAAATAATAGAAAAACAGTTGGAAGAATCCCAAAGCGGCTATAGGAAAGGAAGGAGTAGCCAAGACCACGTATTTACATTGAAACAAGTAATTGACAAAAAACTGAGAACAAATCAAAAAGCGTCCCCAGAAATCAAATATGGAAAAGTCTACAACGAAGAGGAGTTGGATCAAAACTAAGAAATAACATTAAATGCATTTACGAAACAACCAGAAACCGGGTAAGGAAAGATAATGAAGAGTCCGATGATTTCATAACAAAAGAAGGATTAAGACAGGGAGGAGTACTTAGCCCGGCATTATTCATAATGATAATGGATGATATTTTGAAGGAAGTAAAAACAAAAGTTAAACAAATTCCAATAGGTTATAGAAATATGAAAGTAGTTGGAATATCTGAATGCGTTTTTGCCGACGATTTAGTATTGTTCGCTAGAAACGAAAAAGAGCTGAAACATAATTTAATAACATGGAATCATATATTGAAACTACGAAACATGAATATGAATATGGAAAAGACAAAACAATGGAAAACAGGAAGCAGAAGTGAACGAAAGAATAAGTGCAGCAGTCAAAGTATATTACTCATTAAATCGAAATTTCCTGGGAAGAAAAGAAATTACAACTAAAACCAAATTGAATGTGTACAAGTCAGTCTTTCGACCAATCCTTGTGCATGGTAGTGAAAGCTGGGTACTTACAAACTCACTCAAAAGCAGAATACAAGCAGCAGAGATGAAGTATTTACGCAGGGTCAAAGGTGTCACTAGAAAAGATGGAATGCGGAATGAAATAATAAGGGAAAACCTAAGCATAGAACCAATACTAAAAACGATCGAAAAACAGCAGCTTAGATGGTTTGGGCACCTTTGTAGAATGGAGAACAGTAGACCAGCAAAAATGATTTGGCAAGCTAGAGAAGCAGTAAGCAAGAGAAAAAGAGGTCGCCCAAAGAAAACATGGGATAACACAATAGCCGAAATTGTAAAAGAAAAAGGAATTACATGGACAGAGGCGACAAAAAAAACTAGAAATAAAAAGGAATGGCGGAAGTTTGTGCACGAATAAGCGACACACCCGACACCCACAGCGGGTACAAACGGGTTTATGATTATATATAAATACTATGGAGTCAATATATTCTTATTATTCTTGAATGCTTGAATGAATTATTCTTGAATGCTCAGATGGAAAATATCTTGTGCGTTCGACACTGTTTTATCGTCAACATCCACTCCTAATTACTTCTTTTGATTTAATTAGTTGCAATTATCCTTCAGTGGGTAATTAGGGTGAGTTGGTGTATGCTGACGAAGAAGTTAGAAAACAATTGCCAGGGAGTAGAGATGTAAAACACGCGATGTTAGGGTTGACTCGAGTGATCACGACACGATAGCTTCTTGCCACTTTCGTTCGAGTGAGTGATAAGTTTCAACTAAATTTATTCAATTACCTACGACAAGTCGAACACAAGACTTTTTCGAAAGAAAAACTTTGATTGACTGTTTTTGTTCTCTTTTATGTCAACATAATGATCAAATTTAAATTTATTAGTAACATCGCGTAAGTAAGAGACATGGATAAGAAGAAGGTCCTAATCAAAGAAAATTAGACTCAAAGAGAGCAAGGTCTGCATATAAAAAGTGTTCGCCGAAAGACGTTAAAAATTGGTAACACTACTGTTGCTTCGGGAAGTATTTTAAATAAATGTTTGAAGCTCTGCAAAACGAGAAAGTAAGTGCTAGACTCGACTTTCCTACTACAAACTCACGTTTCTCGAGAGGTGGCCCCAATCGAAGAAACGGGTTGTGCCAGAAATTGTAGCGATACTGTGTAGCCCTCTATACCGTTCTCAATATAATAAACGACCTAATCCAATCATAAGCAAGGAGTGAGACTGAGATGATCCATATCAAGAGGTATGCCCCTTACTGTCAAAGCGATCCTGTTTGATATATCCAGATCCCAGCAGTCGGGTTGTTAAAAACGTCTAACTAGAAGGGAATGTTACTTTGGACCTGAGCTGGTGATTATGAAAAGGCCTTTCAAGGAAATGAGGGACAAAAATATCTGAAATAATCTAGAAATCTCATCGAGAACTGTCTGGAACGTGTGAAATGTATAAAAAGTGGGCATTTAAAACGATAGTAGTTAGTTTCTGGGGCATTTAAGTTTAAATAAATACATTGGTATGCACACAACGTTGGAAATCTACAAAAAAAATTACAGTACCAACTATAACTTATGCCAGTAAGAACTGGGTACTGCAGAAAAAGTATGAAACAAAAATAAACACTATGGAAATGAAACATTTAATGAAAATAGCAGGTGAAACGGAATGGGACAAAGTAAGGAACGAAGAAATCAGAAGCATAACTAATCAAGACCCAATAATATCAAAAGTGAAAAAGGAACAATTGAACTTGTTTGGCCACCTAGTAAGAATGAAGCAAGATAGAATTGCGAGGAAAGTTGAGGAAATGGGATTATCAAGAAAAATACTAAGAGGATGACCCAGGAGGAAATGGATAGACCAGATTGAAGAAAATGGAGATAAAAAAGGAAAAACATTGGGAGAGATGGAGGATTAGCCAGGGACAGAAGAGAATGAAAAAAATGGGTAAAGTAAGAACTCCAATCCAACGCCTGAGAAGGCATAAGGACAGGAGAAAGAAAGAAAGATAAATTTTTAGTGCTGTGGTCTGAAAGTATGACATGCATTGTATTGGTCGTGTTCAGCCAGGGCCAACGATTTGAACTGAGCATTAGACATATCGAGTATGCTGTCAGTCAGCGGCTGAGCTGCGGCTGAACGCATTGCTCAGTTAGCGTTCGTTGGAACATAACATAACTTTATAATATTATTCATCACTGCTCTGTAATGTTTTTTACCTACGACCCCCCCTGTAATCAGTCAATAACACACAGTTGGTATCAATGTAATGACGTCTATTACGCACTGTAAAAAAAACGCAGAGCTGTAAATTAAATCGCACGGCTTCCCTAGCAACATCTTAGCAACTGTCAATAGACGTTACCATTTTATTCAAAATTTACTATTTGAAAACATTCAATACGGCCATGTTTAACTATGAAAAGCCCGAAGGGCTAAGTATATGTATTGATTATAATTGAAAAATGGACTTTCGATTATCAACAATATATTAATAATAATTAAACGTTAGTTCTCTAATGTGCTTCTTTCATTGGTAATAGAGTAATAGAGATGGAGTTTACCAAGCACCTCTAATTATGTAACTGTTACTTTTTATGCTGTAAAATACAAGTACAAGTAGGTCGTAGGTGAAGTATATTACGTAACTCGTGTTGTAGAGCATTTTACGCACTCACGGAATTACGCACTCGCTAACGCGGCATCGTGCGTAACTTACCCATTCGTGAGTAAAATGCTTCTTACCACACACGTTACGTAATATACTATTATTTCCATTATTACTATTTATGTAACCTTTATTTCCCTTATTATTATCTATTACCAAAAAATACAACGTCAACGTCTCAGACCGACCAACACCTTAACAGCCTCAATGATTATAAAATATTTTACCATCTTTGACAGTGCGGAGTAAACAAAGCGTAAATTATTGCTGCAGCCTCTGATGCTCAACAGCTGAAAATCAGCAGAACGACATCGTCTTGTTTTCACAAAAATAAATTGAATACAAAATTCCTTAGGTTGAATTGTCAAGTTTAATCTACTTAATCAGAAAAAAGCGAACGTGTATGGTACAAGTTGAAAACATGCAGTTGTTCTCGATCCATAGATGCACTTTCCAAGCCATCCGTGAAGCAATAACATTGCATCAAACGCCTTTTTCTAATTCGGAACCGTTGCATCCTGTGGAATGCTCCTTTTTGTCCTGATCCCGATCCTTTCCACTACCGGTACGCAAGCTCAAAACAAGTAGTGGGGGGCTCAATCCGGGCGCAGCCGTTGGCTCTTACAGTATCATTCGCGCTGTAAGCCAATACACTGGCGGAAAATTATCGGTAAATCGACGAAAAGCCGACGAAAATCACGGCGTGTGCTAATATAACCTCGAATAAGTGATGGTTGGATTTTTTTTTCAAAAATGAAAGGTTATAACTGTTGATTCGGCTGGTCGGTTTTGGTTGGTGACTTGGTGTTATAGTGCGTGATGCTTTTGGTAGTTAATGTGTTTTTTATTGTGGATATGTACACCATTTACATGGGATATTTCCTAAATTTCAGCAAATGTAATTATTAATTTTACTATTTTTTATACATAGATTTTATTTACCGTCATATTAATATTTTTGTTGAAATGCATATAAAGGGGTGAAACAATTTTTATGGTAATGATAAAAAATAATATAAAAATAATTAATATCGATAAAGTTATTACTTTTTATCTTTTTATACATACATAAAAACATACATCTTTTTATAACATCTTCGGAGAAAGTTGCATCAAAATATTGTGCGAAGTGGATGAAAAGGTTTCACTAAAAAGACGTTGAAACTCAATCTTTTACAGAAACATTTTTGTGGTAATCACAATAAATTAGAAAACTATATACGAAAAAGAAGCGGAATAAGATCCGCCATTTAATCGTGCATACAGGTTGTCTTCCAATCAAAAACATTTTGTCGTTTCTCAGACAACTATTTTATGTAAATTATACGCATGTGTGAAAGTGTATACAGCGTAGTAATTGAATTAGATAACATTTAAACAGCTTGGATATAAACATCAAAGGTAATAGTTTAATACTATAATAACGCCTTATAGAGTCTTTGAAAATCAAAGAACATAGACCGTTCACTAAGAGGCAACAGATACTTCTTATTGAACGGTCTTTACTCTTTGATTGTCAAAGACTATGTAAGGCGCTATAATATTATTAAACTACTACCTTTGATATTTAATAACACGCTTTACTAGAATGACATTTTGATTGCAGGAAACTGTGAATAAAGTAAAAAGCTTGGATATAGAATTTGAAAAGATTGACTCCGATTCCAGCTGAGTTTTGAGAGTAGTAAAATTCTCTGATTTTATGTACATCGAGTGAAGAGCCTTATTTATATTTCTTTCATGAAGCCTATATTGTATGTGTTGCTGCGTTAACAAAAATATTATACATAAAATAATATAATCCGTGATAGTTTCAAATGATGGTTGCAATACGAGACGTTTGGCTCAATCACATCGTAATTACGAAATTGAAGGCGAATGGATAATAGAATCATGAATTATCTTTTTCTGCAGCCGTCCCGAAAATAGAACTTTCGGTACGATTTACTAAATCGAAGATGGAACTTTACACAAATCGTACTATTTTCGGAATGTTTTGTTTTATTTTCGGGACGATTTTTTTACTTAAGGGACGATTTTTTACTTTCAGAACAATTTTCAATATCTATGTAGGCGGCCTTAGCAATGACATTTTCAATTTTCCGATTCAGAAATGGAAATCGACAACGGAAGTGACGAGGAAATAATTATTCCACATGAACTCAGTGAAGCTGCTAACTGTTATAATTGTACAATTAATGTACATAAGTAATATTCATAGTATCTATAACTATTATTTTCTAATATTTTATCTATACTAACGGCTGCAGACAAAATATTGTACGTAACGCTACCCGAAGTTGATTTTACGGGACTCGCCTACAACTCGCCCTGGAAACTGCCTACTTATCTCGTTTCTCTGTCAGAATATAGCAAGTACATATATACAGTGTCACCATAAAGTAAACGACAGCTCCATTTTTTTCGATAAATCATTTGAACTTTCTTAGATTTGTTTTTGGTAAAGTGTACTTTTATTCTTATATCGCATTTATTTCAATCTTATACCAGTTTGAATTAGTTGTGAGACATTTTTAAAATCAACTTTGCAACGAAAACCAAAAATTCAGTAAAGAGGAAAGTATAATAAATTATGAGCTGAAATGAAAAATGGACCTGTTTCGGGATGTTTTCACAATACTATTTACTTAGATAATCATAAATTTGTGCCCCACTTTTCGGATGCACTGTATCTATATGATAAGGTAGTAATTCTATGGAAATAATAATAAATAAGCCCAACCTATTAAATTTAGCAGATCTTTCCACCGATATAAATTTTATTGTAATACTGATTGGAACGCGGTTCCTACATCTTACCAATGTTTGTTCAACGTTTAGTTAGCGATTATCTTTTTACATCAACAGGTTGACTGCCACGTCAAGCGTATGCGACCGTCAATAATCGGTACTAATTTGCAATAGCGGTCGTATACGTATCCTCAACATATTTTCTGTGTCAGCGGTTCTGTATAGTCTCTCTCTATGCATCACGTACTACTGTTCAATTTTAAATTTATTCACTTCGAATTCTCCTTCTCCTTCTCCTCCACATAGGTACCATGAAATATTTCTCCACCGTATCAAATGGTCCTTCTTTCGCCTGTTATATATACGCTGCTGAATATTTCATCTTGGTGGTGTCAGTATAGAGAGTTGCTGACCATTATTTTCCTCATCTGTATCAATTTGTTTCGCAAAAAAGGTTGGATAATATTATGCAGGTGGTTTTTTAACAACGCCTTCACGTCCTTGAACATCAACGTCTTTCCATTTGAAAATACAAATTCCTCTTTGTCCAAATACCTCTCCTCCTTCAATTTCTCTTAAATAACGTTTTTTTGACTTTTTCCTATCTATCGTATCTGTGGCATAACTTTGTCTACGCCCGAGTGGTCATATACGACCTCTTAACTATTTTCGCAAAAACTAAGAAGCTTCCATTTTTCCAACTTGCACCAGAGCCAATTTTTAGTAATTTTATACGGCAGTGAACATGATGGAAATGAATTAATATGTAACGACCAGCTTTTTTGATGGCACCAATGTATTTACTATGAGTGTCACTAATTTTGATTTGCAATTATACAAATGAATTATGCAATATCACAATTTAATATGAAGTTATTGAGCATTATGTCCAAATGATAGTTACCACTGTAAACATAAATTGAATTAAATCGTGGGATAAACTAATATAGTGAATATTGATGTACTATTTATAACCAAATAAAAAAAATTAATAGCTAGTTAATAATATAATAATATCAATAAAAAATTTCGATGTAATTATTTTGTTTATTCTGTGGAAAAAGCGAAAACTTCATTTATAATAATCAGTGTTGTGTTTAGGTATAACCCATCCATTGTAAAAACCGTTTTCCACGTAGCATTATCCATCGCTTTATTTAGCAGAGACAACATAGGTACTGAACTATATCTTAATATTTTTTTATGTGAAGCTGTTTGAAGCAACTGTGAAGCTATAACCAAATGAAAAGAATATTTGACAAACCTCATTTGACATTTACTAGATTATCATACTATTTCAAGTTCTTGGCAACCAAAGTCCAGTTGTGACAGCCGTCATGGATAACGGTTTTTATGTAAGAATTACCTAGAGCAATGCGACCTTGAAAAGCTGCGACTCCTGGGTGCGCACCAGTACACATAGTCGAATTCGCTAATAGTTGGGTTATAGTTATAAGAAGTATAAATTTTTGTTTGTTTGGTCATATTCCTTATAATGAAAACCAGAGCCCAAATCACAATAACGAACACTTGTTATGTACTACGGAAATGCGAACATTGGGTTTAAAACAAACCGGAAAAGAAGTAGGAGAGATATGTGAGGTTCAAGATGTGGTGAGATGTGGAAGAAATAGAGTAAGAGGATGGAGGATTTTATGATAACAGAATGCCAAATAAACGGTTATCCAAAATCGCAAAGAAAACCATATTCACATACATTACTTCAATGAGGACTCAGACGAAAGCACTTTGGAGAGGAAGTAATACAACCATAAGAACTACTCAAAATCCTCCCAGTTGAACTAGTGTCTTATATAAAGAAAGAAGATCTAGCTCAAGTACCTCTGGGCTATTGATCACAACTCAAAGGAATGCATGCTTGGATGACTGCTTGTGAGATTGTATAAAGTTGGTCCTTCATCTCAATTGTTACTGCTGAACCATTGAAAGAGCACACGACCTAGTACTAACGTAAAAAGAAGAGAAACTGAAAATATTTCTATTTTTCAGTTTGAACTCTTTATCACCTTTAGCAAACCTTGTATACAGTGAACAAGTCCTCAACATAACTACCAGTAACCTTTTTACTTTTTTCGAGAGATATTCTACATGAAGTGACATTTTCGCAGACCTTCACAAGAATGTACAAATTAAAGGGAAACCTATAATAAAATATCCCTAATAACACGTCGCGCTTCGTAACTACTAATTTTGTGGAACGGGTGTTGTGAAAAGAATGATGTACGACTACGCGTAAATTAGAGATAGTAACAGAAATTTCATTCGGAGGATTAAACACCCCTGTGGCTACTAAAAATCGACCAATCAAGCTTAACATTGAATGCAAAGTAGGAAGAACCGCAGGGGTTTATTAAAGGGACGATAAATTACGCGAAAATAATAATTTGGAATGATGGGAATCTGGAATTACGAACATAATATTTGCAGCTAAAAATTTTATACCTTGTTGGCACTTAATTTATTTATATTATTATATTAACGACGTAGGTTCCGTTGGGAAAATCATCTCAAGGATGGGATTTTTGTTTTGAGAAGCTACTTCATCTATATAATTAAGAAACAATATTTATTTATTACAGATATCTTACATATACCCTATCTTATATGTTTGACGAGAAAGAATAGGATATAAAAATCATACAGCTGCAATTTATATTAGCAAATTAATTATACATGCCATCAGTTACGAAATGCCTAATTTTCGCAAAAACTCACAAGTTACACAAAATTTCATTTCGTAACGTATTGCATACAAGATTTTTTCTAATTTTAAAGAAAGTAATAAAAAAATAAAATTTAATATAATTGATAAAAATTTGGAAAACATAAATTTAGTTTGTTGCTGTTACTTCCTGTTAGTTGTCAGTTTGACATTTTGTAAAAAAGTCTAGACGGAAGGTTTTTAGCGAGATTGATATATTTTTAGTTTTATCAAAGGCAAAGGTCACAAAGGTCAAAGGCAGTTTATGATTTGGCATACGAAAAATTTGTTACGTGGTGTGATGAGTTTTACTTGCATATTTTGAGGGTAAGAAAGATCTAAAAGTTTCCACATTATGGACACTTTACTCAATGTTAAGGTCTCAACTAAATCTGAAGAGAAATATTGATATTAAAAAATATACAAATTTGGTAGCATATATTAAAAGGCAAGCGGACGGGTACAGTGCTAAAAAGTCAAAAGTTTTTATTGAAGAAGATTTTGCCAAATTTTTAGTGGAAGCTGATGACAAAGAATACTTAATGGCTAAGGTTGCAATGATAATTGGAATGGCAGGAGCATGCAGAAAAGCAGAATTAACATTTCTTCCAGTTGAAAATCTTATAGACGAAGGAAGCCATTTTCGTGTTGATATCCAACCTTCAAAAACAAAAGTTATACGGCAGGTTGCAATTACCACTGGAGCCATTGAAAATACGAATCTTGTTGAAATATTAAGAAAATATATTAAGTTGCGTCCCCAGGTTCTTAAGCACAACAGATTTTTTGTAAAATATGCGAATGGAAAATGTACCAGAAATCCTGTGGGAATTAACACATTTAGCAGTCTGCCAAAAGTTATTGCACAATTTCTTGGTCTTTCAAATCCTGTTCTATATACTGGCCACTGCTTCAGAAGAAGCTCTGCCACTTTCCTAGCAGACAGTGGCGCTGATATTTTAAAATTAAAGAGGCATGGAGGTTGGAAATCTACCTCTGTTGCGGAGGGATATGTTGAAAATTCCATGAATAATAAAAAACTTATAGCGCAAGAAATATTTGGTGAAACATCTAATGCAATGTGCGCCTCTTCCCAAATAACAGCAAGTTCGAGCAATGAAAAAAATATGTCGTCGGGAATTAATTTGAATAATTGCAATAATTGTGTTATCAATATTTATAATAATTAATTAATTTATAATTTATGTTTTTAACTTGTATTATAATAGTTTAATAAATAGAATAATTCTTTTTGTCACTAATTTTGAAATACATTTTTCGTCACCAATTGCATAAAATTTTACTTTATGCAACTAGTTACAAAAAGTAAGACGTTTCATAATGTCAATCAGTTTTAAAAAGTGTCACTTTATATGTCAAAATTTGAAAAAATAATTAAAGGTAATTTTTTATAGGTAACATATCGCCAAGGGACTGTTTGCTGTTTAATACTGCTTTAGACTCGTAAGTTGTATACTTCAAAGAGTACATCTACTCGGTAAAATTTTTCAAAAATGTTCAAACCGGACTAAATAACACCACACAAACCTTGTATATTAAACGAAAAGAGCAAAAAAACTATTGAAAATATCCACCGTATTCACTTTTTTGCATTTTTGTAAAAATATTTCTGCAAAAATCTTTCAACCAGCTTTATTCAGACATAAAAGCAGTGAAATGGAATTTACTCGTCACCATAATTGATTCTTTTCACGATAAATTTGTTCATTTATTTCAAGGCTTTCTCTTCGAAATAGCCACCTTTTGAAGAATATGTATTGTTAGTTACCCGATGATTGAATATTTCAATGAGAAAAAAATGTTGTGTGTAAATGCGGTTTCATAAAAGCAATTGATAGAGCTATAGTGGTATTTTAGCTTCGAAAGTAATGAATATGGGAGATTTTAATTAAGCTTATTGAAAAAACTGGCGATTGTTCTGAATTATGAAAGTGTTTAATTTTATAAAGGCAGTGACACTTGTTCCAAGTTTTACCTAATCCATTATAGGGTATGAAACGCCATATTATTTATATATAATTATAATTATGGTAAATGGAATGATATTTTACCTTCACCTTCTTGAAGAAAATTAGTATGGAAGTTGCTGGGGAAAAGCGGTAAAAGATTTTCAGGTCACTGCGCCGCTACTAGCTCCTGCGTCCTGTTATAATTCCAAGAGGATTTTTTTTATAATATAAAGTTTTACAATTTTATAATGAGTGAACTACGCGACTTCCAACTTTTTGAAGTTACAATGTATTTGTGTAAGTATAAGGAAATAAAAATGAATATATTTATACTAAACATTCAAGATTGTTAAAAGTTGCTTGATAGCCATTAAATATTCTTATGAAAGCGTCGACGTGTTTTTTAATGGTTCTCACAAAAACAATAAACTCCGTGACTCTCGGGACCTATGTGAGTACTTATACGACTTTGACATTGTGTAAAAGTTCCAAACAGCTATCTTAATATTCCGGTTTTCACGTATTCCCCGATGATTTTAAAGTTGTCGGCTAACAGCTGAGATTTCCTTAGACTTGACCAAACTCCTTGAGGATTTAAACTTTCCGGATCACTAGTTTTCAATGTATTGAAAAAAGTTCTGTGTTTTCCCATTCTCATCATATATCAACCGTGTAGCACTATACAAAGTGTTTGAAAAGTGTCTGCTGTTGTGGAAAATTAGAACGAACACAAGGTGAATAAATGTGAAGGTTTTTTTTTCACCCAAAATTTGGACTAAAGATAATAATAATATAGCCAGTCTAGGCTGGAAATAGTATCCATGAACTGAACGCAATATTCATCTCATTATTATGTTTGATTCTTAAATGGGTTAACTACTAGTATATTATACACCAAAGTGGTGAAGACTATTATTATTGACCAAGTTAATGAATATATTAAACACCATGGTATATACAGGGTGTTCATTTCAGGACCTAACCACCCTAATTTTCTCGAAATGTGTGTATTATAAAAAAAAATCCTGGGACACGTCAACAAATATATCGATGGGGACAACTTTTTATCATAAAGGCAACGCGCCCCCTTTCACCCCCTGCCAGGGGGAGTTGCCAACTTCAAAATCTTAAATGGGTATCGAGTTATACCTCATTTTAAAGGTCTTTTTAATCTCTACACGTCGGCTTTTGTTTTTTTTTAATTTATCGATTCTTTGTCGAAATATTTAGGAAAATCTGTTTGCTGCTTCGTACCATTAAAATAAAAACTGCAATTGTTTGTTTTGTTATTCCTTTCAACTTTTTTGTATAAAAAAATACAGAAAAATGTTTTTGATAGAAAGAATAAAAGACATAATACCTATTGAATTGTTTACCATACTTACCAGTTGTGTGAAAAAGCAATTTATTAAAAATAGTTTACACTTTAGCTGGAAAAGTTGAAATAGTGTTAATTTACGGCGCCGAAAATCAGTGTGCTCGACGAACTGCTGCAATATTTAACGAAAGGCACCCAGATAGGAACACCTCTCATAGGTATGTCCTAAACCTAATCGCCAAATTTACTCAAACAGGATCTGTTGCAAATTTAAAACATGATCAGCCAAGAGTTTTGAATTAAGCCACTCAAATTGAAGTGATAGGTTATTTTGGTATAAATCCTAATACTTCGTTACGTACCATTTCTGCTGCAACTGGAATTTCCTTAGGCTCTGTCCACAAAATTACAAAAATTAATAAATTCCATCCCTATAAAATGAAAGTATGTCAAGAGTTAAGTGAAGACGATTTTGACAGAAGAATTGAGTTTTGTGAGCAAATGACTACAATTATTAATAACAATAACGAGTTTTTAAGAAATATCTGCTTCACTGATGAGTGTACTTTTGATTTAAATGGTTTTGTCAACAAACATAATTGCAGATATTGGAGCAATGAAAATGACCATGTATTTGTCGAAGGGCAAACCCAGCATCCCCAAAAAATTAATGTATTGGCCGGTATACTAGGAAATCAAGTAATTGGTCCATTGTTTATCAATGGAAATCTAAATGGTGAGATGTACTTCATTATGCTAGAAAATAGATCAATCCGTTAATTACCGAAGCAACTGAAAATCAACTGGATAGAGATGGCAACAAGCTTTCTTGACGAAAATGAGTATTTTCAGCAAGATGGAGCTCCCCCCCCGTCAATGGTTAAACAATGTATTTCCCGGTAAATGGATAGGGCGAAGAGGACCTATAGAGTGGCCAGCTAGGTCCCCAGATCTACCAGATCTGATTTTTTTTTATGGAGACATTTAAAATCAGTTGTTTACACACCCCCGCCACAAAATATAGAAGACCTACGACAAAGCATTACTGCAGAATGTCGAGCAATTCGAACAGAAGTGTTTGAAAATGTGCGTCACGAATTTGAACAGCGGTTATACCATTGTTTGGCCAACAATGGGCAACATTTTGAGCAATCATTAAATTGAAAATCTGTTTACAATATTGTAATTTAGTTTTGAAGTAAAAGGAATGAGAATAAACAGTTGCAGTTTTTATTTTAAAGATACGAAGCAGCAAATAGATTTTCTTAAATATCTCGACAACGAATCGATCAATTAAAAAAAAAACCGACGTGTAGAGATTAAAAAGACCTTTAAAATGAGGTATAGCTCGATATCTCTTTCCATTTAAGATTTTGAAGTTGGCAGCTCCCCAGTTCACCCCGGAGGGTGAAAGTACTGTACTATACAATTTTTCCACTACTAGCCAAATTTAAGACAAAAATTAAAAATAATTCACAAACGCACCACGAGAAGCGTTTACTCTGTCGTCTGACTGACAAGTACACTGTCAGTTTTCGATATATTATGAACGTACTCGTTAGGTCATCAGTTATTTTTGGTTGAGTTCGAATTTTAAAGTAATGGCAATTTTATTCAAATAATTTTATCTGGATGGGTAATTTCATGCAGCAAATATGTTAAAGACAATCTCCTGGGTATACAAAATTATGTTGTACAAGTTTTTGTTGAACTACTATAATCCCTGAATTCCCAAAAAATATTTGAATTTGCCCATTATTGAACTAGGTAGGTAGGTACCTGAATAATAGAAAATTAATCACCACTAATAGAGAAACTTCTCAGTTGGCTAGAAGAATCAATCATTATCATTATCCTATTCAGAATACATTAGGCTGGTATTTAAATACTATTCGAATACATTTGTGTATTTGGTATTCGACTGAATACTTCTTTTGTCAGTACTCGGTATTCTGGATTCTGAATACCGTTTTTGAATCTCAGTATTCGAATACCTACTTTGTATTCGAATCCTGTATTCGAATCCCAGAATTCGAATCCCGGTAACCTTTCAACCTTTTGCAATATACTGAAGATAAAAGATTAGCTTTGGAGATGCTTTATGATTACCCTACAAACAAACAAACAAATATTTTTAAGGTATATAACTCCATATTACCATCTTCTGCTCCAGGAGAACGATTTTTTTCTTTTGCGGGTATGATAAATACGCCAAAGCGTCAAAATTTGGGCGAAGAAATTTTTGAAATGTTGGTTTTGTTGAAGAATTTTATTTTAAGTCTCATTTATTTTGTAGTAATGCACTTTTGATTTTGTTATATATTTTTATTATTTCAAGCACGTAAATAAAAATTGAGTTCAAAGTGCGCATTTGTTTCCTTTTAGTTGGAATATTCTATTTAAATAAATCCAGGTATTCAAATACAGCGTTATTGGAATACTTTTTTTTCTTTGTATTCGAATATTGAGTATTCGAATACAATTTGGAATAAAGAATTCAGGATTCGAATTCGAATACCAAATTTCAGTGTTTGACCCAAGTTTGACACGAAGCCATTATTGACGGAAAACACTTTTAGATTGAAGAATAATCAATTTTTTTAGGTATCTAATTCTCAGTATAATACTCAAATGCGTATTCAGTTATACTGTTTTTCTAAACAAAATTTATTTTGTGGTAATAAAGTCGTAAAATTATGGGGGATAAACTCTGTAATTTATTTTAATTTATTTTGTTTATATATTACTTAAGGGCTTCTCTCACTCAACTCAAATGAATCAAAACAAACAACGACCTATTATCGGTTTTTTCTATCTTCTTATCCCCCACAAAAAAAACAAATGGATTAATGCAGAAGCGGATTTAGGATTTTTTCCATGCAAAGTGCTTTAAAACTGCAAAGCATTCGAAATATCATTGAATATTGATTTATTAAATCGGCAATAATGAAAAGGGTTGAATTTAAGTTATAAGCAAAATACATTATATTTTTTTGGCACGAATAGTGAAATAATCGAATAGCCGAATGGTCAAATAATCGAATATTCGAATACAATGCCGAGCCCTATGCAAAACCCCACACATCCATTGAGCCACTGGTGGCTTGGTATTATAGTACCACGTGAACTTAACACAGGCAATGTTTTTTCAACTGATTTAATTGCATCGAAAAGAGAAGAAGTGAATCTCGAAGAGTTCTAAGCTAACCAGGATATTGGCATTTCTTTCAGTTTCAATATTCGTATTAGATTTTTTAAATACGGAGCCACAAAAGTCGAAATAATCTATAAAAATTGCTTACCTATGCCAATCCAAGAAAAAAAAAAGGTAGCTCGTGTCGCGGGACACACGGTAGGAACTTTAGTTCCTTTTAAGCAAAAATTATGTAATACATCTGACGTTATAGATAAACTATTTGCATATTCCTTGGTGGTCGAGTAGTAAGCAAACCAGACTTATTGTTAATTTTATTTTTGAATAATTATTCTGCTTGATATTAATAACGACAACAGGTATACGTTTGAAATATTTAGCAGAATATTCATTATTATAGATAATGGTACGGTACCCTTCATGAGCGAGTCCGACTGGCAACATCTACTTATAACAGCACCGTATATTTAAAAAGAGAAACCGTAGCATTATACAAATTGGACATTCAAGAACTGTACGTTTACCACAAAAAAATTAGTGGAAACATAAAATTGAATTGTTTATAGAAAATTTTTTATTTTCTAGATTTTTCTTGAGTGGGTCGTAGAAAAAATATGCTGTTCGACTCGTGTGGATTGGCCATATCGCACATGACCGATTGAGCACTCCGCCTGTTCCTGTGCGATATGGCCATCATATCCACACTAGTTGCACAAACTACTATTTCTAACAAAATAAGCCCTTTTACATTTAAAAACAACTTGCCAAATGTCAAATCGATTCATCCATCCATTTTCAAGTTATCGAATTAAAACATCAAAGTTTTCAAAATTTCAGCACCCTGTATTTCGAAAAGTAAATGTGCTGGACCCCTTAATCCTCATATCATTTCGTCCAATTTTACGAGAAGAATTTACATGTAAACGTTGTAATTACCTACAACGTTTAAGATGCTTATACCATTTTTTGCGCGATCGTATTGAAATAAATTCCGAATAAAATAATTTAAATTTCTTCGAAATGAACGAAATGTCAAAAGTGACATTTATCTCGATCAGTTTAAAATATATTTTTTGCGCGATCGATCTTTTTTGTTTATTTACAGCATCGGTTGTCAGGTTGGTAAGTTGTGTTTACTGGTTTCTAAGTCTAACACGTCGGTAAGTGATTTACTTACCGTTCAGACGTCGGTAAGTAAACTATGTCCTAGCCCTACATACATTTAAGTGGTCCTAAATAATATATTACTTCATTCATTACACAAAAGAAACAAAAAAAATAAGAAGATTGAAATTTTTCAATGAACAGAATCGAACAGAACAATATAAAAAGTAATAAATAGCATGAAAACAATTTCACCAAAATACAAATTATATTTTAAACTGATCGAGAAGTATAAATGTCACTTTTGACATTTCGTTTATTTCGAAGAAATTTAAATTATTTTATTCGAAATTCGAATATTTCAATACGATCGCGCAAAAAATGGTATAAGCATTTCGAACGTTGAGGGTAATACCGGTCTCCAGCAAATATCACAGCAAACATTGCTGTCGACCGGTAAACAACCCTTACCGTTCTTGATACTTAATATACTATTGCATTTTAGTGAAATTGTTTTATTTATTACTTTTCGACGTCTGAACGGTAAGTAAATCACTTACCGACGTGTTAAACTTAGAAACCAGTAAACACAACCTACCGTCCTGACAACCGATGCTGTAAATAAACAAAAAAGATCGATCGCGCAAAAAAAATTATGGAAATAATAGTAAAAATTTATCCGAACAAATTCAAGTACATCACCAGCAATGCGAATACCAGCTTTGCATAGAATTTTAATATAGCATCGGTGGTTCAGTGGTAGAATGCTCGCCTTCCACGCGGGCGGCCCGGGTTCGATTCCCGGCCGAAGCATATGAATCGCTGCTTCGTAAACGAGAGAGAGACTCAGGAGAGAGCACACGCACGCAAGCAAGGCACATAACGAAGCAACGTAACAAAACGTACCGTAACGCAACGGTCAGATCTTTTGCGTCGCGACCCCTAGTCGCTCAAACATAACCTGACGTAAAGAGCTAAAGTTCCAAAAATCTCCTTACTAGTATCTAGCGTCAAGAAGCTTTCAAAAGCACATTTCGGAAAATAGTAGAAGAAAAGGCTTGTGTTTCTTAAGAAAGTTTTTCAGAACCGCTTAGAAGCAGAACTGAATTCAAATGAGGATAATCAGTGTAAAGAAGAAAATCAACTTTGCAATTCAAGGCTACACTGTTTCTAATGTTTGCCAACAAATGAAACTAGATTTCACAATAATCTACACTTTTTTGTTCACTAATTAGCCTAGTTTTTAGTGCAAAAGCAGACATGTCCATTTTCGCTAACGCAGTAGCTTTATCAAATGGGTTCACAAGTTTACGTTGTGCATAGATTTAAATACGTATAATTAAGATTAAGGGCGAGTCGTACCAAACACCTAAACTCGGTTTAATGATGACTGATGTAATTGTTGATAATAAATACATCAATCAGCCACAGTCTAAACATCGGTTATCATTAAACCGAGTTCAAGTGTTTGGTACAACTCGCCCTCAAACAAATAATTAAATTATTTTATTTCATCAGTCAGCTTGGATGTTCATCAAGTAAATTGAATTCAATTTTCCCATCGATTTAATAATCAATTCAAATTGGAAATAAGGTCCGGTGGCATACTTCAGATTTATTTTCACGGAAACTTCAAACGCTTTCCGTGCTAGTGTCAGGTTAGGCCGTAGTAGTTGCGGTGTCTGTTGATGGAAATATATGAATAAGAAAATGGGTCGGGTAGAGATCGTGGACGGAATACCCGTTTGAATACTAGATGAATTTTATCATTATTCTGAATACAGATGCGCTATCCCGTTGCTCAAAAAATGTGCACAAAAGAGAAAAAAGAAGAAGGAATGGGACGTGAGAATGATTTTATTGCGTTTATGCGTTTTGTATTTACTCGATGGCGATTACGTTGAGCTTACTTGTTAGTGTTAAATAATTTTAAGTAGATATCCTGCAGAAACTTACAGTTTGGCAAATACAAGAGTGAATGTCGAGATACGTACGACAGGCACGAAGTTAAAATGAGAAAGTATTTGGATGACAAAGAGGGTGATATGCGCTTGGTGAATTAGCACGGTAAATGATCAAGTGCTAAGTTCTGTACCCCAGAATAAAATATATATCAAGTAACAAAAATGAAAGTAGGTACCCACGCATTGCTCTTCACTATCTAACGAATACAATAGAATATAATAGAACTGGCAATAGTAGTATACCTGCTAGGGAATGTTCATAACCAATTGAAAGATACCCGGACTTAATGCTTTCAACGGCTCACCCTGTATAATATATAACATAAAAGCAAATAAAAAGTTCTCTTATATGCAGCAAAAGATTCGTAAAGCCATGACAATAATCATTACCTTCATTTCAAACGAATGAAATAGTCCTTGAGCATATTATTCGTGAAACATGCCACAACTAGATGTAATATTCAATTTAATCCTTCACGTTTCCAAATGGAATGTGTGTTAACATTATTTTTTGTACACAAAGGATATTTCTCACTCTGGTTTCCAGCCCGGCAATATTTCGCTGTTCGTACACATTCAAATCCACATTTCAGCGGCACTTCAAAGAATCCAACGTGGAAATGTAACGTTTTTGTGCTCCAGTCATCTTACTGACACTTGTCCTATTTTCCAGAAAATTGCCTGAGGACGAGTTACTTATTGTGTAGAGGTACACCTGCTTCTTGTTCACTCATAATAAGAAACGGAGATGAATTTAATCCAATATTAAACCCTGTGTTTAGGGTGGAATTCTTAGAGAATGATGTAATTCTGTAGACAGATTTCTTGAGTTTAACATGAAAGCAATCAAGATTTAATAAAACGGGAATTTCGCTATTCATAAAAACTTTTTGATCTTCATGTTTTGATGTATATATCAGTTCCCTTTGAATCCGGAGCATATAAAACAAAATATTTCGTCAGGTTAACCAATATGGGTAGTTGGAATATTTGTATTTTTAAAATCCACATCACATTGTGTTTTTAATGGATATTTACACAGTGCATTGAGTTTCATTTCAGTTTGATACCTGTTCGAATGAAAATTTTTAACTTAAAATTGATATCCTTTTCACGATAAATTTCAAATCCAGGTATACCAGTTTTGCATCAACAAAAAATTCATCAACTGGAAAAATAGATTTTTTATTAATTCCATGGAATGAATATTGAAAAAAATTCATGAAAAGTCATAGAGAAATCTACTAAAATGATATTGACATATCAATTATT
>CAJUYG010000035.1:0-47618 GCA_910591675.1 Galerucella calmariensis | reverse complement strand
AAAAAAAAATCAATATACACAAAAGTAAATATATTAAAGACCTTATATAGACCAATTCTGACGTTTGGTTGTGAATCATGGATACTGAAAGGCAGACAGAAGAGCAAAATACAATCAGCAGAAATGAAATATCTAAGAATAGCTGAAGTCTTCAGAAGAATGGAGAAATACAAAAATAAGAAAGGATCTGAATTTAAATTGACACTCGAATATATTCAAACAAAACAATTTGGATTGTGGGGACACCTAAAAAGAATGTCAAATTCCAGACGAGACAGACAAGAGTATGGGAGGCAAGAGAAGTGAATAAAAAGAAATGCGGAAAACCGGGAGAAACATGGGACGTCAGCGCTGGAAAATTCTTCAAGAAAAGGGACAATCATGGAATTGTTATTAATATTATCTTTATCCATTATTCCCTTTCTAAGTAATTGATAAACAAATTTATAATTTTGTATATTCTCAAGTCTCTGCAGCATCCACTGTTTTTTTATTTTATTATAACTAATATTTCACCAAGCAGCATGAATTTTCTTTTCATTAGAAACTCATTTAACCTTGATCGTTGTTTCGCAACAGGATTTTCTTCTGCTTTTCTAATTCGATTCCTTCAACAATGAAGGGACTTTCAAACCAAACAAACAATTAACTCAATTGAAAATTCGAAAGTGGCAGCAACAAATAACTTTGTGAAACACAAGCGACACAAGCGACAAGCGACAACCTTTCTGTTCGAATTATAGCATTCAAGCCCTATAAAGAGCTAAATCTTTCAAAATATTTGATACTATAAGTATATTAAAAAGGCCATATTCGTTTAACACTGTTGATTTTGAGGCTCTTAATTCTTGTTTGGAACGTGTTCTTCTAAATTTTAAGCTCCTAAGATGCATTAAATGCGTTGAATACGCAAAAAAACATGTTCATATACATTGATATAAAGATTTCGAAAAGTCTTTTCGTGACATACGATTTACACAAGTACGAGAAGGAAAATCTGAGAAAAACTACTTGAAAGAGAGAGAAGAATAATTGTGGGCAGTCAGCATTGGGGTGTGTTTAGTTCAATCTGATATGAAAGCTCCGTTGCCAGTTTACAATGTTTGGTACTTTTCAACGAATAAATAATTTATTTTGCATATGACTTTTAGCATTTAATGGGAAAAAATCGAGATTTATGATTTTATTGACTTTTAAAATAAGTGAGATCAAAATTAATAAGAATAAAATAATATGGTTCAAGAAAAAATTTGGAAAAATTACAATCTGCAATAAATAAAATCTATACACTGCTTTCCATTTAACAATTATTGGTATTTAACATTGTTGCCGACAAAAATTGGGAATAACTTTTACAGATAAGTACATTTGGCAACAGCGGTTGAATTGGAGGGCACTGAACACACAACCATTGTTGACTGCGCCCAATTATTCTTCTCTTTCTTTCATGTAGTTTTTCTCATATTTTCCTTGTCGTACTTATGTAAATCGTATGTCGCGAATAGACTTTTCGCAATATGTATATGCATGTACCGGGTGGTCCAATGAGCCGATCTCTCGGCTATATATCAGAAACTATTCATGTTATAACGTTAGTAGGAAAAATTCCTTAGGAAAAGTGGACAAATTGCTGGATATTACTTTCAAGTTTCTAGGTTAACCGCTAGGGGGCGTAACCTGTAAAGAAAAATTTAAAAACCAGTTTTTTGTGAAATATGCCCATTTATACCCACTGTTAAATAAGTAAACTAAACTAAAAAAAGGCCTAAATTTCGCACAAATTTGTTCTAGTACTTTTTATTCTATTTTTCCAAATAAAGGGTGGGGGAAAGTGGGAAAGTGTTGGTGAATAAATACCTATAACTTTGGTTTGAATCAACCGATTAGTGTCAGTAGAAAAAGTGTAGATGAATTTATTACATCTACTATAAAACAATGGCATTTAGTTTTAATTGCTATTGCTTGTTTTCCTTAAGAATGTTTAATGGAAACACCTAATTATTGTGACTTATAATGGAACTGGATTAAATTCTCAACAAAATGGCGCAAATCGCATGTTGATAGCTATTGTCGAAGTCAAATATAAAAACGCAACATAAGTAAGTATAGTATTGACTCACTCTGTATTATAACTTAAAATTAAATATGTAAAAGAAAGATCATACATAAATTTCGATCATTAAGACTTAATGTCCAATTAAATGCTGCTTCAATCTGCAATTGTTAAATCTGCTAGAAGAACAACCGCGAATCATGTCAAAAAAATT
Source organism: Galerucella calmariensis (assembly GCA_910591675.1). NCBI lineage: Eukaryota > Metazoa > Arthropoda > Insecta > Coleoptera > Chrysomelidae > Galerucella > Galerucella calmariensis. The sequence continues at coordinate 45,351 of CAJUYG010000035.1, read as the reverse complement.
GTGGGAGGCGAGGCTACGCTTAATAGTGCGGGTGCATACAAGCATAATAATAATTATTGATCTGAAGAAAATCCGCACTGGGTGGAGGAAGTGCAGCTTCAAGGTAGATGGAGTCCTAATGTTTGGTGTGGTATAGTTGACGGAAAGATCGCAGGTTCATATTTCTTGGAACTTCAAATGACGATACATATTTGGATTTTCTGGATAATTGGTTGTCTGTTTTATTGAAAGATATTCTTTTACAAACATGAGGTATGATATTACAGCATGACAGGGGTCCTGCGCACTTTTCCAGACGAGATTATTTCAATGTAAGCTATCCAAATGGATGGATTGGAAGAGTGAGTATATTCTCAGGGCCAGCTAGATCTCCAGACTTAACATGTCTGGACTTTTATCTGTGGGAAATATTGAAGGATTTAGCTTACCAAACTCACCAACCACGCGAGACGACATGCAACAGCGCATTAAAAACGCTATAATAAATAGTTGAAATTTAAGCAACAGATATGTCAAAGCGTGCGAGATTACATATTTGTGTGGAAAACGATAAAAAACAATTTGAACAATTAATTGGACATCAAGTTTCAATGACCAAGATATCTGTATGATCTTTCTTTCCCATATTTAATTTTAAGTTATAATACAGGGTGTCAATACTATACTCACTCATGTTTATGCGTTTTTATTTATATCTCGAGTTCGACAAAAGCTATCAACATGCGGTTTGCGCCGTTTTGTTGAGAATTCAATCCAGTTCCATTATAATTTACAATAATCTGGTGTGTCCATTGAACATTCTTAGGGAAAACAAATTTTAATATTTTTCATTCGAAAGTACCCTCTACCTATGACAATTAATTAAAACTAAATGCCATTGTTTCATAGTAGATGTAATTAATTCATTTACACTCTTTCTATTGACACTAATTTCGTTAGAATTGGTTGATTCAAACCAAAGTTATAGGTATTTATCCACCAACACTTTCCCACTTTCCCCCACCCTTTATTTGGAAAAATAGAATAAAAAGTACTCGAGCAAATTTGTGCGAAATTTAGTCCTTTTTTCAGTTTACCTATTTTTCACTGGGTATAATTGGGCATATTTCACAAAAAACTGGTTTTTAAATTTTTATTCACAGGTTACGCCCCCTAGCGGATAGCCTAGAAACTTGAAAGTAATTTCCAACAATTTCTCTTGTCCACTTTTCCTGAGTAATTTTTTTTTCTCAAGGTTATAACATGAATAGTTTCCGATATATAGCCAAGAGATCGGCTTATTGGACCACCCGGTACATATCGATCGTTCATTTACCTTCTACTCAAAGCTTTTGGAATAGCACTCTAAATATTCCCGTCATATCGTGAGCAATTACTTGTATTAGATTTGGAGGAATTGAACGGAATCTTCATACAGTATTCAAAATTCGTGTTTATAGGTTTGTTCCAGCTCGCTAGAAAACCGTAATGTTATGGTTCGAGCATGCGCGCAAAAAAAGAGCGTTCCAAGTACACGCTGGGACAGTTACAAAACTGTTTCTTATACGTTCCAAGTAAATATGTGACTGTTCAGAAACGATTTGGTTACTATCATTTCGATTCTTGCCCACAAGCAGAAACTGTTTGAACCCCGTTGTTATTTCTCAATTGTGTAATAGACTTATGTGCAAATCTTTTTCACAGCATACAGTGCCTCAATATTCCGACAATGCATTTTTTGAACATTTTAGACTATCCGTAGATACTGTGAATTAAATAACCCACAGATACGAAAATAGTATTTATTACAATAATAAAATAATAATAATAAAATATAGTTTCTTTCTAAAACCCTCCATCTATTCAAGCAATAATTTGGGGTAACAATTATTTGTATTTTTTTAAATTCCTCACTGATTTTAGCCCAAAGCATTTTTTTATTTTTTATTTCGAATGATCCAAGTTTTGGTTTAAATTTTAAATAAGAATCCAAGAGAATTTTTGAGTTATTTTAGGTCCATTTCATTTCTGAAGAATTATCATTTTTTATTTGTGTAGTCAGACCAGGCATTAGCTGTACTGATGACCTAACTACTTTTTGAGAAGAAGCTCCTGATGATCCTCCTTGGGAAGGATCTTGAAATATCAAAACATAATCTTGTAATTCTAAAAATAATATCGGTTTACTACCCATGTTGTATTAAAAAAATAAAACAATTTGAAACAGCGATTTACCTGTAAGTACGTTGGTTTCCGTCATAATTATTAGTTAAAGCCTGCAACGTAAAAACCAAGAAAATCAAATTTGAGGTTACCAAGAAAGAAGAATTAAAATAATCTTAGAACGATCCAAAATTCGTTCCAATTGTAGATGCACACAAGAAATAGTGCGAGGTTAGCGTTTGCGCATACAATTGATTCTCATAATTCCGTAATGGTTTTGTAACTGTACAATAAGTAGGAGCTGGAACAGACCTCAATAAAAATATTTTTGACAGTACGGGTAACTATTGAGCGCTAATTATAAATGATTTCTACATTTAGAAAGATAGTTATCTTCCAGAATATAAAAAAATCCTTTTTTATCATTTGGACAGCAATCAGAAAGTTTTGCCGCTAATAGTTATCCATTTTCTGAACGGCGACGTACTTTCTACATATATAGTTTTCGCACCGGGAAGAAATATGAAATGGATAGAAAGCGTGAGAGGGTTTCACTGTTGTGCCAAATTTAGATAATTAAGTTTTTTTTCGAACAAATAAAAATGATTTATATCGTAAATGGGTTTACTAAGAATTTTTGAAAGGCAGCTTTATCGTTAACAATATTTTTCTGTCACGGAAAATCACCGAAGTTGAGGAAAGAGTGATGAATAAAACTATAACCAGGGACGTACCGAGACGGAGACTAAGAACAAAACAATAATTTGCTATATTTGGTCATACCCCTGATTGTTTTTACTTTTTGTTAACAATATTTAGTAGTCAAATGGTATGAGAAGATTAAGCAGTACAGATATTTCTGCGGAATGCAACTTACAATAAAGTAAAAAATGTGGTAATTCGCACCTCAGACAACCTCAGACCGTAGCCTAAGCAAAAGCTAATGCAGAAGATTTGTGGATCCTTATGATTGCCACATCTGACAAAAATATACTGGCACAGCCAGACACTATAAGTGAAGATAAGAAAGGGACTTGGATCACAATTGGAAGGACAAAGCTATAAAAAGCATTATTAAACATTGCTAGTCTTTGAAGGCACAGTAGGTGCTTCTCCGCAAAAGAAAAAATTACGGTGAATAATAAATATAATTGTATGTAACAATTGGTTATGTTTTTTGTGGAAATAGTGAATCTTGTGATACAAAATTACGGTCCTGCCCTGCGTATTTTTCTGTGAAACGTTTCTGAGCGAAGCTTTTATCTTAAACAATATTTATAAGTCACAAAAAATCAGAGAGCTTGAGAAGAAAGCTATAAATAAAAATGCTATGATGAAATATACAATTTTTTTTAGTTTCTTTGTTTTTCGATGGAATCATTAAATGAGAATAGCTTCAACAGGTTTTCTAGAAGACGCGAAATGAAGTAGCGGAATAAATGGATAAATTCTTATACAAGTTTCTCCTTTTTTTTTGTTTGTTTAGAAATGAAATGAATATAATAACAGTTGTGACAATTTGAAGATATTTTATTTTTACTGTACAGCATTTGGAGTTGAAAATAGTTTTTGTTGTTTACCAACAATAAACTGTTGACGAATTATTATTGACTCACTACTATTTTATAGTTGTAATATTTGATAGATAGTTAGTAGAATAGTTTATTGTTTGTAACTATTATAGTTCATACCCTTGATAATTATAGTTGTATCAATTATCTATACAATACATACAAATATTAATAAGCCACTAAAGCACACTAAACTGAGTGTAGAACATGTTTTTACCTGCCCACAATATTTATTTGCCAGAAACCGAGAGAATACCACTGGGAGTTAATGATAATCCTGACAACATCCTAAAATATGTAAAACTGATTAGTATGTTTTTTAAAATTTTGAAATTGGCTATAATAGGTACACTTACCTGGCTTCATATCGTGATGAAAAGAAAACATTCTAACTCTAACGGCTCATGAGATTCAGCCTGGTGGAAGACGAATGGACAGCGAAGTCTTAGTAATATGGTTTGTTTTTCACCCTCAGGGTGAAAATGTTGATCTCAAAGGAACTTTCGCCGGTAACTAGTTCATGTACGATAAGATTCTGCGTATGTTTCGGGCAATGGAAGTTACACGTTTGCTCATAAAGCCCTGTCGGTGGTATGCAAAAAACATGGACCCTGTTGTGCGTGGACCAATATGCAAGAATTAGGTTACCGATGGAGATATTTTGTTCATTTTTCAAATATAATAGTTAATAGTTATTTAACCAAGAAGTGTATAAGTGAGGGCCATTAACAGTCGAGATAATGTTCGAGATTGTTAGTTGCCCTTTTAATACTCGTGTTAGTTACAAAGCTTTTCCGTCGACTGTATTAGTTGTATTCGTTTTTCTCAATATTCAAAAATTAAAAATATTCGTTTGTTTCATAGGTAAGTACTGTCAAAAATAAATAATGACATTGAAATGTCACAGGGAAGGTCACCAGTTCAAATGTCACTGTTTTCGTTCTTCTCACATTATATTTTGGATGTTTCATTGTTTCAACACTAATAATATTATTATAATTTTGTAGAATAATAAAATAAAAACGATATGTAAGTCAAAAACTAGAAGTATTCTATACTAGGTAACTGTCAATATAAATATAATGTATAAGATGTGCGTTGGGTTGCCTGCAGAAAATAGTTGATTAATGTAGGTTAATAGCATATGTTGATACACGATCGACGGGAAAAAGTATTACAACGCATTACAAAGTTTTTTAATAGTATATTATGCAACGATCATGTAATAACCATTGCATGAGAGTTGCATACACTATTTTTTCAACGAAGAAATTTGATTTAAAAAAATACATAAAAAAATGTACTACCCGGGAGACTCGAACCCGGAATGTACAGATAGAAAAAAACTTATAACCACTGCGCCACGGGACGATGGTTGAACTGAGAGCATATAAGTATGTTACTGTTATACAATATTAAATAAATTATTGTAAACAAAAATAATATATGTATTTGCCTATTTTCGGTCTGATGCTCGACATTTCTTTTAAAAACTAACCTAAGATTTAAACTGTCATCAAACACTGTCAAACTGTCAAACGTTCTACAGAAAATATTGGGTCTTCCTACTTGGGTATTTAAAAATCTAGATTTCCATTGGTCAATTTTTCAGTTTTATAATGAAAACCAGTGATATTGAGTATCATTATGAAACTGAAAATTGGCATTTAATTAACAACTTAAAGTATAGGAGTAGAAACTTCCAAGTTAAACGGAGTTGGTATATCTGCACGCTATAGTATAACCAACCATTCTAGTTTGTAATAAGGCGGGACAACATCACGCGTATCAGTACAAGGTAGATAATCATCCGGCCAGGATGTTTTTAACCTATGTGCGTTTCGCAATTACAGTAGCTTTATCAAACAGATGAAGGTATAATTCATACAGTCCATTAATCCGGAATTTAAGCGATATTCACAATACTATTAGGAAATGTTTAAAGTGTGGATATCGCAAAATAATAATTATTATTCCAACTCTTTATAAGTTTTGAAATAGTAGTTTACCTAACTAGTGCGGAAAGTCATACTTTTCCGCACGCTATTGCAGATGGCCGAACGACGCTTTAGCGAGTTAGGCCAGCAATCGCGTGCGGAAAAGTCACTTTACGCACGTGTTAGGTACACTATTTTTTCTTTTAGAATGAAAAAAACAAAAAAGTAAACATGAAGAGACATTTCTTATTAAATACATATCAACAAATTAATATCATTATATGACATTCATTTGATGAGGCTTATACCAGAGCCATTAAAAAATGATTGAAAATAAAGTTGTTCTTTTAATAAAAATTATAGCAGAATTATAATAAATTTTTCAGTCATTTGGTGAGCTGCAATCCTACAAATATAAATTTTAAATATTCAAATGTCAGTATACTCCCCAAAAACTTGACAAATTTACTTTTTCGCACTAGTGCGGAAAAGTGACTCCTTCCGCACTAAAATGAGTATAAAAACTATTTTTTGAAGACAGTGATCGTTCAACTAAGAAGAAACAACTGCTTCCCGGGCTATAGGCTCGACGGATAATCGATTCTTCCTTGAACGGTCACTGTCTTTGTGAAATAGTTTTCAAAACTTATGAAGCGTTGGAATAATAATTACTCTGTGATATACAGGGTGTCCCAAACAAGAGTGACTGATTTTAAACATAAATGCCCAGCTTTTGAATTGTTCCAAAGATATGGGGTCTTCACTAGTTTCAATAGTTTATCAAAGAAATTTTTTTAGGCTTGGCTGGCATTTCATCCCATCAACACAGGATGTTTTACTAATGTTGGTTAAATTTAAAGGGGAAAATATTTATTATTTTAAATGGAACACCCTATAATTTTTGATATCATTCGAAAGAGCAATCATTCCCCTTTCCAAAAATGTATAGTTTTCTATCTTTTGTTTCATCAACAACAAAGATATTCGAGGTTTCATGTAGTAGTACATTTTTAATTACCTACGTGAATAATTGCCAACAAATCTGACAAACAGTTTATTTAGTAAGAAAACATGATAACATTATTCAATACATATGAAGGAGGAAGAACAAAAAAGTAACAATAAATGCTGCATATATGCCTACCCTGTAAATTAAATTTTAAATTTTCAAATGAATTTTCTAACTTTTCTTGCGGAATGTTTCCAATAATGTTCCTGATATTATTTTTCAGTTCTGCTAAATTGTTAGGCACCTATTCTTCACATATCTCCAGAGAAAAAATCTGGGACAGTTAATTCAGGAGAACGCGGTGCCCATTCAATCGGTCCAGCTCGACCAATCCACTTATCATTAAAAAACGTTTTTAATGAATCTCGTACTATTAACGGATAATGTGGTGGTCGAAATTGGTGATTTTGTTGTTATGCGTCAAACGGTCACAGCATGAGTTGATTTAAGGCATCAAAATACGTTCATATGAAATTACTAATTAAAAATGTACTACTACATGAAACCTCGAATATCTTTGTGGTTAATGAAACAAAAGATAGAAAACTATACATTTTTGGGAAGGAGAATGATTGCTCTTTCGAATGAGATCAAAAATTTTAGGGTGTTCCATTTAAAATAATACATATTTTCCCCTTTGAATTTGACCAACATTGGTAAAACACCCTGTGTTGATGAAATGAAATGCCAGCCAAGCCTAAAAAAATCTCTTCGATAAACTAGTGGAACTAGTGAAAACCCCATCTCTTTGGAGCAATTAATAAGCTGGGCATTTATGTTTAAAATCAGTCACTCTTATTTGGGACACCCTGTATATTGGTAACGCGGTTTATTAAATACGACAATATAACAGGAAACTGTAATAATACTTTTTACTGTTCAAAGTGTGCTGAATATTTGAATTGATTATTTTTATTTTTAGTAGAAGAAATATTGTAAAGTCTGTTTTAGTACCTTTTTATTTAGAAATATTGTCAATTAAATTTGGATGGTAGTTTTTATTGAGTGATTTTTAATAAAACAGCTAAAAATTTAATTATCCATTATATCGATCATACTTACACAATCTTTATTCGTCAAACGTGTAGAATATCAACTCACCTGAAAAAAAAAACAAAATTAGTATGAACTAGAAAAGAAAATGGTTGAATTTCGAAAATATTACTTGAAATTCCACTTATTTGAATTGATAAAGACATACTAAAACTAAATCTGGGATTTACGATTGACCTTGTGCTAATTTACGTATAATTGAGAGCTCCTCAGCCTGCACCCTCCCTCTAAAAAAAGTTTTCCAACAAAATTTGTAGAGAATTTCATCCCCTACAAATGGTATGGGTGATTTAAATACAATTGGAGGCGGAAGTATTCTTAAAAAACTTGCTTTTTTATACTTTACTTTACTAACTTTATTATATCAACATTTTGTGCAGGAAATGTTTGGCAGCGGGAACTGCATAAAACTATATCTACAAAGTAGTCCCAAAGCAGCGTTAAAAAAGAGAGTATTTTTTACCAACCTTGAGGGTATTTGGAAATATTAAATTGTAGAATCCTTCTACCCAATTAGACAGAGTGGCTTGAATGAGTAAATTTATCCACTTTCACTTTTTTAGTTTCCCCAATTCCAATGTTTTCGGTAATTCATATTTATTCCGTCATGATTTCAAAAATAACACTTTGATTTTCAGAAATCTAGTCGAAAAAAATCTGACTCTGTATGTATAAAATAGACTAGAAATTACGATACTGCCTAAACGTGACAATGATAGGACCACGCACACATTTTTCTAGCTGTTGTTTGTCTCATTGTCATAAATTAAATGGGGCCATTATTACATGCTTTCCCTCTTCACGATATGTCAAACGAACGTATAATGGTCTAATATAGAAATACGAGAAACTCCATAAAATTTAACATTGAATAACGGAAAGCTGGATAATTTTACTGTATCACGTTTATGACTTTCCTAGAACATGTGGAAGTATTTTCTCTGGCTTGGATATTGCTAAGTGGTTATGTAAACTACAAAGGCTAGTGAAATTTCAATAATATCAAATGACAACTCCTGTTTTATCTATATAATAACAATACATTATTTGTCAAAGTTAAATTAGAATTTATTCCAGCAATATTCATAACTAACAATTTACTAGGGCCCAGGTTAGCTGAGAACTTGACAAGTTACCCCCTGGTGTATCCACCAGAGAATGACTTTAAGAATTTTTCACACTGTGCACATTAACACTGTTTATTTGTCTCCAGGACTTCAGACATTTGACATCTTCCAAATTACATTTCCGTGAAATTTTCTCTTTGCAGAAAGTGAATTTTTTTTTTCTTAGATGGAATTATTTTTGTTGGTGAGACTAACAACGGTATAGGAGGAATGTACATATGACAGCAAAGAGCTTTGAGACATATTTTCCATATGGCCTAACTAATATTTAATTTGTCGTTAAGAAAGGATTTGTTTCAAGTTCGAAAAGTAATATTGTTGATGAATAAAAACATATTCATTGTCATCAATAAAATGAGTTATCTATCGAAAATTACATTTATTCTTTAAAAATGTATCATATTTGTCACAAACAACATTTATTGAGGTATAATGACAAAATAGTTATATCAATTTTTAAAAGCATTTAAATTATATAAAGTAGTTTTCCAATAACAAATACTTATTTTTGCAAGCTAACTATATTGTTTTTTTATAAAAAAAATCACTTTATGGCAGAATGACATTTCTTTATCATAAAAAAATGTATTGTATCGGTGAAATATATTTCTTTACCATGAAAAAGTATATTGTCTGGGTTAACGATATGTTTTTTATTTGTAAAAAATGTATCTTCCCAGCAAATTATATTTTTTTGTTGGAAACAAATGCTTCTTCTTCAAGATAACTATCAGTTTTTACTAAAATTCAACATATTTATCATAACCGAACCATAATTTTCATGAACATTATAATATTGCCTTATAAAGAAAAAATATATTTCCCCAAAAAACCGAATTATTTATGGTATTGTTTTTGTTTATGGAAGTTACCTTCATGCACCATTCAATACACTGAGCTTTTGAAATGTTTCTAAATATTTAGAGATATATTAAAAATTCACCGTGTATTAAGCAGTATGGGTAACTTCCACACGGTTCTCTAAATAATTAGGTTATTTAGGAAAATATATTTTTCACATACATTTGTCTAAGCCGTTTCCAGACTATGTCGAACAACATAGTTGACTTTCGTTTTGTATGTGTGGACTAGTCGATCGAATTGGTCGATGGTTAGTCTGGACACGGATTAAAATTACAGTATTTTTATGACAAACATGTTCAAATCTAATAAAAATTAATGGTCTCTATTTATGCATAAAACTGTTCAGTAGGAAAACAGGATAGGAATGAAAAGCTTGCTGCTGAATATTTTGATCTATTAAAAAGATAACATTTATAAAATTGAAACCATATACATTGTTGAAATTAAACATACCTACATGATCTAAAACATAACCAACAATGGTATCCACAAGATAGCCTTGTCTATCCTCAAGTGTGCTCATTAATGCTTTCCCCATGGTAATTATTGCATCAGAGGCGTTTCACTATAGTAATACTTCTACGAATGAATTTTCTTTCTAAGAGATCTCTAGTGTAGAGGGTTTGCGCTACCCTAGCTAGATTAAAATATTAAACAGCTGCTCATTTACCTCCCCTTCAAAGTTCGAAGTATTTCTTTGTGCATGAAAGTTTTATTATTCAATTCAAAGAGGATTAGTTAAAAAAAAGGCAAAGCCTCTTTTGAAAACCACAAATTTCTTCCAAAATTAATAACACGGATGAAAACATCCACAATATTCCAACTTTATGTGGAAAATGTATTCTAGAATACTGTTATGTAGCTTTTCTGTGAAATTGAATTAAATAAATCCAGAATATTCATGAATATTCAGCGGTAGAAACATTTTAATAATTTATATTTTTCGTCGTAATTAATAATGATTTTAACAGTATTAGATACATCGTGAGACTAAACTGAACTAAAACTAAGCTAAAACTCACGCAAGGAGACGAAGAAGTGGCTGAAGAATCAGCACCTCGCTCATTGGAATGCTCTGCAGGGTCCTAGGCAATCCAAACTCTTACTGAAGGAATGGACTGATGGTCACGCTAGGGCAGCTACTGAACTACCAAGGAGTAGGCTAAGGAAGATAGCAGGACTTCTAAAAGGGCACTGCTGTATGATGAAACACCTCCACAACCTAGGAGTAGAGGAAAGTTCCCTATGCAGGGGTTGCGGCATGACTGACGAAACGTCAAACCATGTTCTCCTAGAGTGCCCACACTGGGCTGTACTACGCAGGCGAATCTGTTATGGCCCCTGGAGACACAAGTAGGCATCCACTGAAAAAGGTTGTGGCCTTTAAAGAAGGGCTCGGCTTTATGGATGTCTAGGTAGCAGGAATGGCACAATGGGCCCGCCAGTGGCCTCAGTGCCGGAACCTTGGCTTGAGTTTGTCCAGGACAAGGCTCGCCTGCAAACTTAGTAGTAGTAGTGGTAGTAGCTAAAACTCATGCATGCATGCATTATGTGACGCCGAGATACATGCAAAACATTCGGCATGCATGTAGTGGACTATTTTAATAGTCTTACATTGTTTTCATTGAATCAAACCATTGAATAAAATCTTGACTCGGAAGAGCTTTTACGGTGGTCAGCCTGCTAATCAGAATAACAGTTCTCTTTCTACGCTGACGATGCTGATATTAGGATTCTGCTTTATCGCGAGAATCTGTTGAGTTGTCGCGGGTCACACTAGAATGGTTGGTGGAGGTGGGAGGTTTGAGTTAGCTCCCACTGTGAGCCATCGATCAAGAAAATCGCGAACATTTCTAGTTGGACATATTCAACTTTTGGTAGCAGGCAGCTGCGACTTACTAACGTAACTCACACCAGTTGCCGCCAGTTTGACTAATTTTACTGCGTATTAGCGATCGAGTAATCAACACGTGGTCTACCGCTTTTGTGATGAAGTGAACAGCTGTGAGCTTGGTGAGTATGTGTGTGTTTTTGGGGTGACATTATTACTGAGACCTAAAAGATCTATTGTGCCCCCTTCACTTCTACTCAGTTTCTGAGGAGAGTCTCAGAAACTAGTAGTTCCTTTGGTCCTATTTCCCGGAGGAATTTTAGGATGTCTGCAGGCTTCAACTCAGGCAAATGTTCTTCTTTTATCCAGTAATCTCCTAGGTGCTGTGCTCTTCTGAAGTGCTGTGCAGTTGGAAAGTATGTGGATGGAGGTTTCTTCTTCCATTCCACAAAATCTGCATTATTCTTCCTCCACTATTTTGAGCTTTTTTAGGTGCCCATTCAGGCGACAATGTCCCGTTAGGATCCCTGTTAAAACTCTTATCGCAGTTTTACTTTGACTTATGCATTCTTTTGATCTCAACAGGTTGAAGTCACCCAGAAGAGTCTTTGATTGTATGAGCCCTACTAGATCTTTCCAATGGTCAGATCTTCTCTTTTTCTCGGCTTGGTGAGTAACCATCTATCACAATGTGACCGTATTGCTAGTCCCCGATTGCTGGAGGTACTTCCAAGCGCTGATCAACACCAGCTGGTATCTTCAGTTTAAGATATCCCTTTCCAGGCCACAGAAGCGACTCGCCCCAATCCTCCACCAACGATAAAATGACACTGCTACTTGGAGGATGTTTCAGAAATAAATATCATTGAGACGTTTGTTGTTTGTATTTACTTATAAATAGATTCGGGTCGTTATTACATGGAATGAAAAAAATTGTCCAGGTGGTATTTTTTTCTTTTTTATGGATTTGTCAGTAATTTATTGAAATAATGACCACGAGCTGAAGTTTAATTCTCTTGATAGCAGAACTGTGGTTCTGAAGCCGTTTACTGAACTGTCAAAAACTCTAAAATTATAAATGTTATGAGTAGAGACAGACTGGAATTTTCAATTTCAATGTAAAAAGCCTTCGGCGCCACTGCAGTCTATTTTACACGTATATATCTGCTCAAAGTAGTGATGTAAAAAGTTATTGAATTATGACCTGCATGAGAATATCGTTTATTGTTCTGCATGAAAATACAACACACAGTCCAGTCGTGAATTGAGAGTTGAAAATACAATTTTCCACTTCTTGTTCCCTGACAAGTTTACATCGGTGTTAAAATACTGAACATATTGCTATAATAGTACAAAGTTTTCTCGTTGCTTTTTTTTGTCACAATAAACGTCTGTAACTACAATTTACAATAAGAATGAAAGTTGTTATCAATGAAGGAGAAATTGTTACAAAAGTACAGAAAGATTAAACGGTATACGCGTGCTGAATACTATATTTCATCTACAATTATAGGTATCTCGTATACGAAAATATTCTATAAATAATGATACTATAATTATTGAAAGATGTATGAAAGCAGTAGCATAGGAAAAAATAAATATTGTAGAAAATACAACACAAAAGAAATGGTTTCATGAGAAATGTAAGATGTTGGAAAAGAAGAAACTTTCTTGTATGAAATAATGCTAGATCCAAAAGTCTTGCAGATAGAGAAAAATACGAACCACTGAGAAACGAAGCAAATAATATATTAACCATAGCTAAGAAGATAAAAAAATTTTTAATAAAAACACCGGCCGTATAAATACAAATATTGGTGAAAAAACTAGGGAGAACAATTATTATTCCCAATTTGCAGTTTTCACTTTATCAAATTATCAATATTAATTAACAAAATGGCTGAGCTTTCTGCGTAGTAGTTGATCAAGTAACAAATAAGCTAACCTGGATCAAGTCTGGCAAAGTTGGTGTCATATTACAATGCATATTTAGTCACCAGTAAAATCGAGCCAGGGAGTACGAAGTAGAAATAGAATGTGGTGAATAATATCCTATAGTGGTGCGCATAGCATGAAACTCACTCAGAGTAGCCAGGAGCTATGAAGCCGCAGCAGCCGCAGTGCAAGCGTTTTACCTGTAGGATCCCTCCAAGCGACCCTCTAAGCAACCCGCGAGCTATGCTTCCGTACGAAGTGATTAAATGGAAACAGCCGCACTGCGATTCCAAACCATCTTAAGGGGAATCTATCGGCAGCGATTTGACAAAATATCGAAGTATTTTTGGCAAAGAATTTTGAGGTAATGGATGTAATGAAAATTAAGAAAAAAATATGTCATGTAGATTAATGTTGAACTTATAGTTCTCATCGAATAAAAACTTTGAAATGCTAACCAAATTTTGTTGAAAAAAATACGAATCATGAGGTAATTACACATATTAAGCAAAGTTTGAGCCCTTGTGAAGAATTCAATATGGATTAAATGGAAAAACTAATTGATAAAAAGTCTAATTTGAAGCTTTATGAATACTATATAAAAATCTTAGAATACTCAAATTACTTATGACCATACAATTCCTTATTCAAATTCGGTTGCTACCACTGAAATATCGGATAAAAATATATCTCTCGCTTTTCTATCCTTCTATGACTGACATTATCTCTCTGCTTCGGTAGTCGCGTGCCGTTCCATTGTTGATACAACGCTCGCCGGTCTCGGTGGTCTCCCAGTTCAGTACTAACGAAGCTTATAGAGTAGTACGTGAACCAAAATCCGCTTGGACCGCTTGGCTACCTACATGTTGCGGAGCTTTCATATTTCTAATAAAATTTTCGTTATGTGACCTTACACGTGAGGACGTAGGGAAACAAAAAAATATACAAAGCATAATTGTGCAAGGTCGAATTTGGTAGATGCCCCTTAAGTAGCCTATCGACTCGCCAAGCTAGCCACCAGGGAATAAGTTGTGTTTGATATTTTCAACCAGGCACAAGGCATATATTGGAAGAAAAGTTCATTCCGGCTGTTTGTAAGCGAATAATTCTACACTTATACGTGCACAATTAATAAATAATTCGGGGAAATTTCGCATCTTCCTGTGAACTCGCAGAAATTCTCTATAGTGGTCTCTGTGCAAGTTATACGCATGCACCCCACTCATCTTATTTATTAAATTAGTATACTTCAGATTAGAATTGTCACAGAGAAGAAGCCTTCTGGCAAATTTTGAAACGGGCATTTTGACACACACTGACTACACTTTAGACTTTGGGTTGGTACGATAATTTTCAGTCGACCATTGCGGCCAAGGTATATCCACCCTCTACCCATTGCTTTCCACCCTCTACCCGCCTGCAGCGCGGCCGCGGGTTAAGAGATATTCACGCGTCAGAGTGCATCTCACTTGAACGTACGCGCTTGAATAATGCTCTAATGTTCCCGCACTTCCTCGCACAGCTTTTAACGAGTATGGGAGGATGTTTAAACCATCAATTTGTCTGGCTCATTAGAAAATATTCCAATATATTATACGTGATAAAATATATAAAATTCAGCCTTCCCAAAATGGCATTTCATACAACTTAAATTGTCTGGTAAAAGTTATGACTCACAGGAAAAGTCTGAGTGTCTGGAATATGCATATGTTTGTTTATAACAACATAATACTTGATGTAAAAACCAGCATTCCTACTTTGGTTTTTTTTATCGTTGATACCTGCTACCTGTAAAATGGCTTAGCAGCTATTCTTTTCTTTACCGATCATAAAAATTTCATCATTCTCAAAATCACGTAATTCTGGGGTGACTGGGATCTCACTC
The DNA here is from genome assembly GCA_910591675.1 of Galerucella calmariensis. Taxonomy (NCBI): domain Eukaryota; kingdom Metazoa; phylum Arthropoda; class Insecta; order Coleoptera; family Chrysomelidae; genus Galerucella; species Galerucella calmariensis. The sequence continues at coordinate 29,997 of CAJUYG010000035.1, read as the reverse complement.
TATACTGTTTTTAACTTGTTAGCGAATCGTGCCTGTAGAAACTTTGGACAAAATTGATGGAGAACAAACAGAAAACACTTCTACCTGAGCACAAAACCACTTTTGACGCGACAAAATTTTAATCGTAAAAACAACAAAATATTTGCATTAAATAATTAAAAAAAGGCGTGATTGTATCTCGAAGCTGTTGCTTTAAAGTTCAGCGAGATATGTATGAAATTTTTAATTCGAATCTATGTTTTAATTTTGATGATAATTCGGTTCATGCTTGAACAATTTTATTGAATAAAATGCATAGAACAATGAGTAAAACAAACATTCAATTTCGTTAAAATAAATATTCCAATTCATGTTTTAACTGGTAAATATATATTACAAGAATAAATAATTGAGGAAATTCAATTATTAATTCAGGACTTGAAACGTAGCACTAACTGATGCCTTTGAATTGAGCTGTTGTCTTCAAAAACAGCGAAGTAATATGGATTAACCCATGTGGGAAAATCATATTAAAACTTTAATCTTATATTCGGGACTCCTTCAATAGAGTAAAACACCTGAAACTTGTAGAGACATGAAAGGACGTTTTGACAATACTCCACATTGGACTGTCAAAATAGCATTAAATTAAGGAGATGTAGACAGATGGTTGACAGCACAATAGTAAATGACGGAATGGATAACTACTGAAGGAGCTGAGATGAAGGCTAGTGCACTGCACTGCATTTGCGCTGCCAGAGGAGAAACGCAAGAAGGAGTAGTATCTCCGTTTTTATTGAGTCCATAGTAGGCGAACGCCTGTGTGGTTATCTCGGATCTCGAAATATCTTGCCAAATTTATACCGAAGACATCGTCACAACAGCCTGGAGAGAGTATGAAATTACCTTTTGAAGCATTGTACAAAAAAAATCAACTTCACGAATATGAATATCTAGCGTAGGCAGCATCAACTTCTCCAAATCCGTCCAAATGGCATTCACTGAAAAAATTAAACCTAACCTCAAAACTGTGAAACTTGATGGAACTAAGGCTGGAAGGAGAACGGACTTCGCGTTTGTTATAGGCTAATTGCTGTTAATTCGTGCAGTAAGCATAGTTTGAGTGGTATACAGATCCACCAAAACCATTACGGTTTCTATGAATACAACGTCCGACGACTTGTTACACCATAATTGAAATGATTATACTTGGGTAGGAATAGAGTATCTCAATTCAAATAATTACTGTTGTCTGTAACAATTGTCATATTTAAGTAAAGCGTGTTATCAATAGATGTCAAGATGATATAGTATCATTAACGTATCATTATCATTAACGCATTACAAAGTTTTTGGAAAATATTTCTCAAAAGCTGAGGGGTTAACTTAAAATATACTAGATACAGAAATAATCCACTTTATTTACCTTCAAATGGTAATTGTTCATTTCAAACTCATTGAAAATAGTAATAAATTTATTTGTTCAACTATTTTCATTAAAATAACAAGTTGTTGGATGGTATATTTTGAAAGCGTTTAACTCGTTTTTGGTGTTCAAATACCACTATTTTCATAAATCGATTCGATGCTAGAATAGTACGGAAAAGGCACATAATAAAATATCCGTATCTGGAAGAGTCCGAGGGTAGACTTATTGCTCTTTCTACACCTCATTCACAGCACTTATCGATTGCCATTTTAACCGTTCAAACATATATTGGCCGTGTATCTCACGCGCGTACTTATGACTCAGCATTGGCGTGCCCCACTTATATTTTTTTTCTTTGCAATTCAAGTAGTACCTCTAGTTTTTCAAAAACAGCAACTGAGAATCTGTTCTGTCGTTTGAGATGATCTTATACATCATTTTATATAGATTGTATTTGTCAAGGTCACATCTAATATTTCTTCTTCTAGATGGATACATTTTATTGATTATTATATAATAATGAACAATGACGTAGTATCATGCGGTGATAGAATTATCACAGCATACCAAAACAACCAGTAGTGCATCTCAGCCTCGCGCATCGCTTGTGCGCAATAATTTTATTTGGCCTTGAAACGGCCATTCGGGTTTAGATACGAGGTCCGTATTAACTAACAGTTCTACTTTTTGGACAGGGAAGGATTAGTATAATTCAAAGTTGTTAAATTTATGTTTCGAAGAAAATTTTATTGGGTAGATTAATGTTGTGAATGTTATATAATAAACAACTTGAACATGTTACCAAGGAAAAAACTCTAGAGAATTTAGAATCGGCAACAATAGCAAAACAAATTGTAATAAAACAGAGGATATACTTATATATAGTTAAATTTCATAATCCAATAATATTTAATTACAAATTAAGATTTCATTTCATTGAATATGACGCCAAATAATTAACTAATTATTATTATAATGTTAGAGATTCTCCCAATACCTTGTTTATACATTTTGGAAGCTATCATTTTTGTGCATAAAAATAAACATATTAAGTATACCACTGGATCAATGATACACAGCTATGATACAAACACCTGATTAGACTAACAAAAATGAATCAGGAGGGTACTGCTAGGCATACAGAATTCTATTACTGTAAGATATAGGTATAACATCTTCCAGTATTATGGAAAAATTTCACACTCAAGAAATTAAAATTCATAGTAAAACAGGCGCTTGTAGGGCAGGCATTTCATGAGATTGAGGAGGTATTCATTTTTGAATGGCCCAGATCTTCATATGAAGATTGATTCACTTTAAATATAATTGAATAAATAAAATTTCATTTTAATTGTAAAAAAATGTAATCATGTTGGATTTATGTGAATTAATTTTACACTTCCAGTGTGTAATGACGTGTCTAAACATGTTGTGTTTGTTTATAGGAGAAGCTGGCATAACATTGTATACCTTTTTGTGAAGATCAATAAATTTCTTGCTTTCTTTCTTTAATATCTTTTTTGAAATTTCTATTTATGTGTATTTCCATTTAAGTGTATAATAAAATCGAACTCTTATATATAAATGTATAATAAATAAAACAGGAGAACAGGGAAATCTAAGAAAACTTTTTATTCATATACAAATATGATTGACTTTTACAGTTCTTTGCAGCACAAACCACACCTGCTTTAACTTTATTCATCTTATTTGATTACTGAATTTGAATTTAATTCACACTACGCTACTGCTCACACGACTAAACCAAACTAAAATGTCCCTAAACCGAAGTAGAATATACGCCGTCCTTGCCGAACTTGAGAGGTTTCTAAGCCGAAATGGCGGACTGCGCACAACCGATGCGCGAAGTTGAGATGCACTACTGGTTGTTTTGGTATACTGTGGAATTATCAGTTTGATAGCCTCTTTTTACTCTATTTCAGCCAATTAAAATCGTGAAAAAGGGTCAGATGACACATGAATTGTATTCTCGAAATAATATTTTGTATCCACTGTCATTCATGTCATTCACTTTCAATAATATTTCAACTTTTCTACTTGTATATATATTAAAATACAAATAAAAGGTTATTATCTTATTAAACGACCAGCTTTTAAGTCTTGCTCTTGAGATCTACATACGTCTACATACTTTAATAAAAAATCTTAATAAACTCATTATTGAATAACCAATTGTTGAATTTAAAACTGTTGCAACCCCAATCGCGTCTAGCAATAACAAAATATGTCTTTTAAATGTAAATGTAGCTTGTAACTTGTAGCTTGGCCTTTATCTACGCCCATTGCCCAGACCCTGTGCCGGATTTGAGGAAGTTTAATAGAAAATTCATTTGTTCAGTTTGTTACAGACTGCCGTTTTGCATTTTGCCGCGTATGCACACTTTGCCGTACATATAAACGGTAAGCACAGGCAAACAGCGATTTATTCACTTCACTACTACTTCTTTCCATTTTCCTATTTAGGAGCACATGCCTTAGATTGGATTTTCGATAAACTACACAACATAGGTATACTCGTATTTCCTATATTTATACATTTTCAGTGTAAATTTGAAATGGAAATGGTAAATTAATTTAACTTTGTTTCAAATATTTAGAAGAATCATGTTGTTTGCCGGAGACTTGTGTACTACGTTGAAGAAGTTTGAGAAGTTTTGTCACCCAGCGGTATATGTCAGTGGTAAGCTGCTGAAAAATCACAAATGGTGAACTGCAGTTTGATGGACAACTTTTCCTGTGATTTGGGAAATAAAAGCAATCAGACAAAGATGAGATTGCTGTAGACAATAATTGGTGAGCTTGACTGAGCTACAGCTAGGTACTCTTCTTTCTGAAGTGCTAGAATCGCAGCAATATAGTACGACGTGTAGTTATTTTATTTTGGCCGTAACAGTGAAGAACGTGCATGCGGTTTGCTGTAATGTACACTGCTGCTGCAACGCAGGATAGTCAGGAATCCTATTTCGATCGAGTAAACTTGTTTTTTTTTAACTGGAAGTTACTAGATTAAGAGGGTGTTCCGAAAGGGCAGTCTTTAGACTTTTTGAACTAATTGACAATTATGTGACATATGTATTATATTGCTCGCAGGTGTCGTGTCCAATAAGGGATCAATGCAAGTCTACAATTTGAGCCATCATTGGCCACAGGCCATGGCGAAAGCTGTAACTAAATGTCACATTATTGTGAACAAAGTCTAAGGTTGTCATTAGTAATTCATGTCAAATTGGATTATATAAATACTTGTATAAATATATACAAAAAAGCTACTGCAGGTATGTTAAAATTATTCTCTATTCACATTAGAGCACGAACTAGAGGTCAACAAGGTTCTGATGTCGAGAAATACCGTAATAATGTTCTGTAATGTGAGTAAAACTAGATGTAGAAATATGTTTTGGTCTTCCTTTTTTTCTTTTTATTTGTATTTTTGCCTCATATGTCCTTTTAACTTGTCTATTGTTATTCATTCTCTGAATATGTCCCCACCAGCTGAGTTGTCTTTGTTCTATAAATTTTAGTATGGGCTGGACACCTTATTCCTCTCTTATTTTTGTGTTTCTAATTTTGTCCATTCTTTGTGTTCCAAATGTTCTTCGCAAGTATTTCATTTCTGCTGCCTGTATTTTGCTTTTTTGTTTACTTGTAAGAGTCCAAGATGTAGAAATATTCACAATAATTAGATTTTACTTGGAAATTCATATTATTAACAAGAAAAAACACAGATTCTGTTTATCAAACTGAATAAGTAATAAAAATAGTACTTAACTTAGTTGGAATATAATACTTAGTAGAAAATAAAACAACAAACGTGAAAAATATGCACCTAATATATTGAGGTTATAATATTCTCCTTTATAAACACAAAACTGATAAATATCGTTGTCAGTTGTATCAAAAAAGCTGTGTGAGACGGGCGGCAATTTAACCAATCACTAGGCTGCAGAAATGCCAACTTCAATTCAAATCGCTTCTCTGGGTAAGTTCGGCAGGTAGTAATCGCTCAACTCCGTTGGCTTGATTTACTCTTTTCAGTTCGGGCACAACATTTAGAGTAAAAAGATCCAACTCCTATATGTTCAGTAACAGCGAAGCAGAGTAAAAAGTGCACACTCTCAATGCTCCTAGATTATTTCTAGAGCAAATAGTGTTTTCTATATTTGATAGGTTATGTTTTTTTTTCTTATTTATATTAACTTCAGTGGTTTTCAAATATAAATAGTGGTAAAAATTGACCAAGCCATTCGAGCATTAGGACCACCAAGTTTTCTAGGATAGTTTGGAACACTGATTACATTTTTTTGTTACTACTTTTCTATTAAATCTTGTTGTGTTATTTCAGGAATACTACCCTTTATTTTTTCCATAGTTTATCAATGTTTTTCAAATATATTATTTTACTATAAAAACCGCTATGTGTAAATAAAGAACAGATGAAATGCGCAATGTGCATACTTATTTCAATTTTATCCCCAAATAGTAAGACAGTTGTAAATTGGTTTATTTTATGCATTTTTATTCATGAAATCCGTTCGCTTCTGAATATTCAGGTATATACTTCTTTTAACCTCTAATTTTCCTGCAAATACAATCGCGTTCGGTAAAGTAATACTCTATTCGCTCTTTGATCACGTGCCATATTCTCCAACTCTACTCTCTCTACTCTAGAGCTGGCATGCCCAACTTACCCTCTTAGTTTAAAAACAAGGTATAGTGGCAGGAAATGTCATAGGAATTGAAATGTCACAGTCAAACTCGAAATGGAGGATACGTCCTCAAAAAAAGTATTTTCCTCTCCCTTCAAACGACCGTCGATGATCAATTCCGTGAAGCCTAACAGTGAACACTCATTGTCACGGGCAATATTTTTCTGTGGAATTGCCAGTTGTCTAGAAACATTGGTCATGTATCCATCGGAATACGTAAAGACTCAGTTGCAGCTGGACGAAAAAGGAGACAAGAAACTATATAAAGGTATAATCGATTGCGTGAAAAAAACCGTACAGCTTCATGGTGCTGGAGGTCTATATAGAGGATTATCAATTCTTCTGTGGGGATCTATGATAAAGACAACTATAAGATTTGGATCCTTTGAAATATATAAAGAGCAGCTGCTGAAAATAACAGACAGCTATAACCTCAACCCATCGCAGAGTTTTCTATGCGGTTTTGCAGCTGGTATTACTGAAGCTTTACTAATTGTAACACCAATTGAGACAATAAAAGTACAGTTAATAGACGATCAAAGATCAGGAAAATTTATTTATAAAGAATCAATCCATGGAGTAGGAGCTATGTTCAAAGAACAAGGAATCAGTGGTATGTACAAAGGTGTAGCTGCTTCTGTTGCCAGACAAGGTACCAGTCAAGCTACACGATTTTGGGTGATGGATAAGTGTAAGAGTTGGTACAGAAGCGATGACGCTCACAAACCTATTCCAAAATACGTAATTGGTGCTTTCGGTTCGTTAGCTGGATTAGTTTCGGTGGTGCTCAATAATCCTTTAGATGTCGTGAAAACACGTATGCAAGCTATAGATGCTGTAAAGTATAAAAGTACGTTGAACTGTTTCATCAAGACGTTGCTTCATGAAGGTCCATTATCTTTTTATAAAGGTACTGTACCACGTTCATGTAGAGCGGTTTTGGACGTTAGTATTACTTTTATGATTTATGAGAGTTTTATGCAAGAAATAAATAAATTATGGACATGTAGACAGCCTAAAAAGATGTAAAATTTCAATACAATGAATATAATGTACTAGAAATGGAATTTTCATGTCTTCAACCAAATTAAGCTCATTTGAATTCAAATTTCGTTCCGAAAGTTTAAAGCGTTTTTAACATCTTCGACGAAAAAAAAACTTCGCGTTTGCTTCGTCTCGCGGTTCCCAGCTATCGAGTTACACGTTTCGTCAAATTTCCTGCTTGGAAATTTTCATCTTGGTACTCGAGATCAATAATTTGATTAACTAATTATTTTAGGTATGCATCAGGAATTTATTGAGTTATACGAGACGCCGCCAGTTGGAAATAAAGTCAAATAAAAAAAACTCGAAGCGATATCCACTAGTCGTTCTCTCAATTCGGATATTTATCTAATTGTACGTTTAAATTTTGAGAATGACTCCAAGGAGATCATATATATTTTTTATAAAGAAATGTTTTGATATAATAATCGCATAATCATCTAGCAAAACCTATGAGTAAATAAATAAGACCGAGTTGTGTAGCAAAATATTTCCCACTTGCTTCAAAATTTAAAGAAAAAATTTCTTTTTCGACATAAAAAATGCCTAAGACTCGTATCGAGTGGTTTTTTGGGACGAGAAATTGACTGGCACAGTTTGCTTTTGTATAAAGACTATTTTTCTCCCTGAAATATGGTCTTGAACTTTTCGAAAATCCACTTTTCTAAACAAAAGTTGCTCATAACTTGAATGTTTGGAGAGATAGAACGTTCTAGTTTGACGAGAATTGACTGGCACAGTTTGCTTTTTTATAAATTCAATTTTTTTCCTTCAAATATAGTCTTGAAATTTTCGAAAATCCACTTTTCAAAACAAAAGATGCACATAAATTGATTATTTGGAGAGATAGAACGTTCTAGTTTTCGCTAGTCGATTCAGGGGAAAGTTTTACATATTCCAGTGAATTTTGAGTTGATAATTCCAGGCAATAAGGAAGTTAGCGGAGAACAGTTTATACGAAATATTTCCCTTTCCTTAAAATAAACTCGACAAAAAAAATGTTTTCGCCCTAAAAAATGCTTAAAATTCGTCTCGATGTATTTTGTGGGACAAGAAATTGTCTGGCACAGTTATATCGGGAAAAATTCTCATACAAACCATAAAATCAAAATAGTTATTTTCCTAACAAGTGCGGAAAGTGATACTTTCCCGCACGCGACTGCAGTTGACCCGAACGATGCGAAGCGGAGTTCGGGCAAGCGGTCAAGGGCGGGAAAGACACTTCACGCATAAGTTAGGAACATTATTTTTTCTACGACCGTATATACAAAAAAGTATATCAACCTATCTTTAAAAATTTATTTTATTTCAACATGCATATACAAAACTTTAACCAAAAACTCTTATTATTATTATCAATTATTATTATAAATATTATTATTAGAAACACAATTTGTTGCATTCTGTGAATTACTTAAAATTGCCGGTTCAGTGGAGTTATTTGGTGTTAACTGGTGAGTGAATGACGTTGATGAGGATGGCATCGTTTGCAGGTCACATAAAGATGACGATGAAGGTGACGGCAACAATTTTAAGTCATTTGTAGATGAAAGAATTTAATTTGATATATTTTTCTTATATCAAGCCCGGGTGGTTTGATAGGTGTTTTATGACACTACTTTGAAGAATGTAAAAGGTTATATCAAAATATTTTCATTATTTTATATTTACAGAAAACATGTATTTTTTTTTTGATGGACTATTTATTCACCTGATGTAAGAATAGTTATAACTTCCGAAGTAAAAAACTATCTAATAAGGTCAAAATTTGCATAATTTTACTTTCCCGCACTAGTGCGGGAAAGTGACACTTTCAAAGCTAAAATGCGTGCGGGAAAGTGGGTTAAAGCGCACGGTAGTAGAAAAAATAATTTATAACATTAAACATTTGAAAAGATGTATAGTTTCTACCATATCATCAATATATCATTATATCTTCTGTAAGTTCCTTGTGGCATTACTTGTTCTTTTTTCTCTAATTTTTTGGGAATCAATCCACAATAATGTTTTTTATTCTTGAATTCGACGTTTCGGTAGCGTTCCAGCTACCCTTGTCTAGATTAACTAGTAATAAAATAATGTTGGTCCCTATCTGACACAACGAAAAAAAATAAGACAACTAGACAATCAATAATATTTTGAAGTTTAAGACTACAAAACTTTGTGGTCAAATTTTATTAAGGTCCATTCATAGTAGATCACACCTCTGGTATAATGTGAAATAAAATATTTTATTTTATGACATTCTAACGATATGATAGTCTACTAGAAATGGAATCCACTGAAGTGCACGTTCCAGGAACGGTTTTTATTGGAATATCGCTTTTTTTTCGCTTATTTTGGAAATGTTGTTAATAAAACGCGTTTGTTGCTACTTTTTTGTGTATGATTATTTTTGTTTTCAAAACATGTATAACTCAGTGTGGTGATTTTGTGTATTGAAGTGTGTATCGATTAACAACTATTCCAATGATAAATCATAAGAAAACCCGGATAAAAACTTATGATGCTATCCTGATAACGCAGGTAATTGATTATTGGAAATTTCTCTTTCTAACATTGGTAGCCCAATTTGACTACATTCGGCTGAATTACTAGCTACACATTTATCTGCATTTAGTTGTATTAAAGCACTTTCTTTGATTTTTCGTCTTTTATTATTGGGCTCTTTCAATATTATTTTTGTCGAATCCCATTGAATTTTATGCCCCTCTTTCCAAACATGTTTACAAATACCGTACTTAAAGAGCTCCCTATCTTTGATATATTTTTTATGTTCACTTATTCGGACTTTCAATGGTCTAGATGTTTCACCTAAATAAAATTTGTCGCATTCACAAGATATATGATATATGCAATTTTTTGAAGACATTTTTTGGTTTCGTTTTTGTTAAGATAGATCTCAAAGAATTGTCAGATTTAAAGCTGGTTCGAATATTTAATTGATCACCACTTTTCTTAATTCTTTCTGATAAAATCTTAACATACGGTATTGTCAAGTTTTGAAAAATTATGTTAGCTGAATTATTAATATTATTGTTATTATTATGGGGTATTAACCATGAGCCCTCATCTATATTCTTGATTTCTTTATTTACAAATTCTGCCGGGTAATTATTGGCATTTAAAATATTTTTCAGTAGAGTTTTCTTCTTTGTGAAATGATTATCATTAGAACAAATGATTCTGGCCCTATAGTATAAAGATTTTACTACCCCTTTCTTAACGCTTATAGCGTGATTTGATTCAAAATTCAAATACCTATTAGTGTGTGTTGGCTTACGATTAGTACTTGTTTCATACCCTGTAGGTGTTTTATCGATAAGAACATATGAAAATGGTGAAAAATTGTTATTTTCAATTTCAATTTCAAATTTTATAGTTTTTTCTCCTTCATCTATATTTATTAAAGAATCATTCAGATATACTAAGTCATAAGGCCATATTGCAAAAATGTCGTCTACATATCTCCACCAGACAATTGGATTTAATTTTTGATTATTCACTATTTTGGCTTCAAAATGTTCCATGTAAATATTTGATAGAATTGGTGAGAGGCAAGAGCCCATGGCAAGACCAAAATTCTGTTCATAAAAATCATTATTGAACTGAAAATGTTTTTGTTATACATAATTTTAATAATTTCTAGTAGACTATCATATGGTTAGAATGTCATGAAATAAAATATTTCATTTCACATTTTACCAGAGGTGTGATCTACTATGAATGGACCTTAATAAATTTGACAACAAAGTTTTGTAGTCTTAAACTTCAAAATATTATTGATTGTCTAGTTGTTATATTTTTTTCGTTGTGTTAGATAGGGACCAAAAATTATTTTATTACTAGTTAATCTTGACAACGGTAGCTGGAACGCTACCGAAACGTCGGAATAAAAAATAAAAAACATTATTGTGGTTTGATTCCCAAAAAATAAGGGGAAGAAGAATATATCATTATACCATATCTGAATACATAATTACACTTTTCCCATTAACTTCCTTAATATTTCCGATGGGATAATAAAGCTTTCTTTCCCTCTCATCCCTTAGTTAAGAAAGAACATTAGGAGTTTCTATATCCATTAGTCTTCGGAAACAGATTGTCAGTTTTATTAAATTTCCTTCATCAATTTAACTATGTCTCCATTTAGTTCAGCTTGATTAATATTGATGTAACATTCAATATTTATATTTGAAGTGTATCTATTTTTAAATGATATCGAACAGGAAAAATGTGTTGTTATAAAAGAGGTGAGATTATTTAGTTTTAGGTGTGTGAATTGCACCCAACCTATAACTAAATTGTCCCAAGTTCATGCTTTAATTTAACATAAGTTCAAGTCTTTTTATATGCTAGATTTGCTAGAGTTCACCAAGTTTATGTAAATTTAAAAGTTGTTCAAACTATCTACTTTTAAATGGAAGCAATCATAAATGTAAATACTGTTAAACTATCATGCATATTTTGAACTACCTACCAAACTTTAATATACTTTTTTTTATTTTTCGAGATGTTTGGTGAACGTTTGATTGGAAACAACAACTTAACGTTCCCGTTATTTTCGTTTTTCACTCGACGAACTCCAGACTCTATAATTGAACAAGCGAAAAAATTCTTCATTCCCCTTGAGGCGGGTCTCGTACGAAATTTTTTCACCTTCCCATTATAAAAAATAATATACAGACAGGAATTTGTGGTTTTCTCTGCTTGAATTCTTGAAACGAAAAAGGATAACTCTTGAACGGCTTTCTCGTATATCTTAAATAACAGGAGTTTGTCACGAATGATGCTTCAAGACACATTTTTTCCACTTTGAATGTACTGAAATTTATTTCAGTCATTTACTAAGAGAAACTCTTTCTAGATAAGACATTTTCTATTCCAGCAAAATATTAACTGCAATCTTTTTGCCCTCAACTTTGTAACAACTTATATACCTTGAAATCTGTGCGATTTGTAGAATTATATACCTCGGGCACAAGTAGACAACAACAAGGAATATGATTTAGTCTGCTGTTACGATATTTGTCGAGCATGGATATTCTTTCAAGCTTTAAGTTTACGCTAGATCAATCGCATCCTTTACAGGAAGTTGTCAGTTATGTTCAAAAATATCTCAATTTTTCTTTGTTACAAGCTATCGTAGTTCTTGATTTTTTATTCAACAAATGGAAAAAATGCTTATAAACATTTCACTGGTCTTGAAGGCATTTTTTAGTCAGTAGGAATACCAAAAATGTATTGGACACCTAGTGAAACTATATACGATTTCAGCGGAGGATACGCTTTAATACCTTGTTTTTTTTTAATGAAAAATGACTTGGTTGCTTGTTTGAATATTTGTGAGAAGTTTCTCGGCGATTGTATAACTTATTACTGATCTTTGCTTGCATAGTGTTTTTTTTTGAAGAGGAGTGCGTTCATAAACGTTACAGAGTACACATTTCTCACACTTTTTTGACAACCATCGTTCATAAATGAAATTTTTGTTACTCTCTGACTACTTTCCCAGCGTTCATGAATATACTTTGACATTTCCAATGTACACATTTCTTGACCTCGGTATATGGAGCGTGGTAATATTTTATCGAGTTTGCGCTTTTCAAAAATGTCAAATAAGACGTAGTTTTTGTAACCGGTTACCTAGAAACAAGAAAGTACAAATACAAAATTTTTTAAAGAAAGAAACCGTTCCAACACAATCTCCACATAATTTTCTATTCGTTGTGGAGCAAATTTGTTTTCCAAGAGAAACTATTAAAATCTCTTCTTTGTCGTCACTATCGCTCTTGTCGTCAATATCATCAAATGAATGATATTTTGCACCTAGTGCAGCTGCCAATGTTACAAATTTACTTCGGTTTGGGTTCATTAATTAAAATTTGACAGCTATGTTACCATAATGCGTTCATGAATCACGGGTTACAATGTGCTTCATTTCAAATGTCAACCAATTCCATTACAGAGTAAAGTGTTATATACTTTATACATTCGTTTATGAACGCACCCTGGTGGAGATTATATGGACCTCCAACACATCTACTATTTTTGTTTATAACAGTTTTTGACATTTCTTAAAATAACCCACATACCCAAGTTTGTCGTAAGGTTGGTACACCCTGTATATACAATTTTTTATCATTAAAATCAACAAAGATGTTAAAACAGTCGCTGTACGCTTTCGAAATATGAGAAATAGGAGAAACGGAATCCTAATTCTTGTAGTATATTTAGTATAAATTGTCTTAATAATATCGTAGTTCTTGAGTAAGACGAGATTAAAAGAGAAAAAACTTGTAGAATTATTCACTGTAAATGTTTATTTTTCTCTCTCACTGCTCTCCTGTATCAACACCGAAGTTATGGCATCGAAATCTGCCAAAATTATGTTCAGATTTTTCCGTAAGAGCGAAAATAAAACTTAGTAGCATAACAACGTTGAAATGATGTTTCAATTCCACATCTACATTATATACGTTCGTACATTATACATATACAGATACAGTAATTATTTATTCACCCGTAGATAGATTATGTACCTTACAAAGACGTCTTCCTGGATATGAGGAGACAATGCGGATCTAGAATCGTATATAACAAATCAAGACATTGACTAGGTGGTTAGTAGAATTGTTTGAAATTGGAATTAAACCTTTGTTCATGAAAGATGGTCTGATAAATGCACCTAGTGTGCACTTGGCATACATTTCAAATTTAAGGGGTTGAATATGGAGTGTTTCACATGTCGGATGCAATAATATGCTAATGGATTCAAATTTTTTAGTGCAATTGATATGAATTCGATATATTATTTTTCTTTTCTTCATCTTTTTGAAGCACTCATTGAGATCTTTTACGTTTCAGTCATTCAAATTTAACATAATAATAGTTTGAATTTAGTTATTCTAAATTTTGGATTTTCACAGATTCAATAAAGACCAGTGTGAGATGAGATTACACAACCCGAAAACAAAAGCAAACTTCCCAGAAGTCAAAATCGGAACGGGCTAGCTTAAGACAGGTCATGAAAAGCTCTCATAGACCGACATTTTTGGAATATGATTGTGCAAAATTATTGGCAAAAACCAACCCAAGGCACAATTCATTGAAAAAACCTTCCCTGAAGGTATTAGAAGGGGAATATTTACCAAAATCACAAGCCTGCAGGTCTTTGTACAGAATAGAGATGGCCTTGTATCTAACCATAGCATCAAAAGATTGAGGATAAGTAACTGCGAGCTCAAGACGCAAATATGGAGAATTTGGGAAAAACTACACACAGACAAAGAAGTGCTATGGACCTACGTGGACTCCAAGCTGCTCCAAAAGATGAATTCGTTGGGAAGAGAGATTAACCTTCCGCCTAAAGGATGGAAATCCCAAAACTTTGGAGACCAAGCCTATTGATACATCTAAAGCACTGGAGGGTAGTGCCCAAACATCCAAAGCTCAACATAGGGAACAACCGAAAAGTCAGCAAACTCAAAAGGATCTATATCCATGTGAAAAGGAGACTTCTCACCAATGAGAAAGAATATAAGGCTTTGAAATCCAATCTTCAGCAAGCGAAGCAGAATCTCAACGATTAGGAGATTGAGATGGAGGAGGCCCTTTGCTCAAAGCCAGTTTTATCGGCAGTCTCAAAAAAGTTTATTTCAAATCGAGTACATGGTTCTATCCAAAAATCTAAATATATAGTTCCAGTAAAGGTGTTGAAAAATGGAGAAATGTAGATATTCTTTTTGTATACATTTCTAACAGTGTAAATTTAAAGCTAACTTTCACAATGCTAAATCTTTCAACAGGGAAACGGTCGCTCTAGTTTTGTTCACTTTATGTTATTATTTATGATTATGTTATTGTGTTTTTATTTCTTAACTGCGTGGTGACACGACATTAGAGTGTATTAGACTGTGATTTATAAGAATTTTCGAAGACAGAGATTCCGAGCAGATAAAATTTTGAAAAGGCCTTGACATTTAAGTTTCCAAACATCAATCACGTGTTTATTTCGACTTTTTGGACTTTTATGTATTATTATTTTTGGATAAGTTGACTCAAAAAATTTATTAAGCATAAATAGGGTTTTCAGTATATGAGTAAATATTATAGCCATAAGAGTAAATATTATAGCCATCCCCTCTAGTACTGTAGTAGGTATAAAATGAATGATCAGGATATTTATTTTTGTATAATACAAATAGGGATAGTTAGTGTTCGATATTGCCAACCAAATGAAATAATAAATAGCACGGCCCACTAATATTAAGCAATATTATTTATGGCCGTAGGTTTGAATATAAGAGGATAAAAATGATAGTTGAGATTTTTGATATGTATGCATGAAGTTGAACATTTACTATTTTTTATTACGAAATCTGTATAGAATTGAGTAGTTTTTGACATGTCACCAAAGCACCTTGACCTTTATACTAATTGACCAAACAAGCAATTTTTTTTTGTTATTGGAGTTGTTCACCTAGAATTTTAAATAAAAAAGGTCTGCATCTGCCAGATTTTCAAAATCTCAAATAATATAATATATATTCTAAGTATACACACAAGTGGCATAAAAATTTACCATAGAATCCGAAAAATAAATAACACACATTCAAAATAACTGTCATGTCTGTCGAAATATTTTCTATAGATGCGTCTTATCTTGTGGGTAGTTTCCAATATGCAGGATGTCCCAAAAGTTGAAAATTATACAAAAGTTAATACAAAAAAGTTTACAGTGTGATTGATTTGAGAATTTCATGGAAATTTATATGGGGCAGAGGTATACAAAAACCCATAAATTGAAAGGAGTAGCATTATTTATTTTTATTTGTTATATATTTTCAGATGACGTTTGTGCCCCAACTATATATGAGGGCTGAATTTAACAGAATATGGAATGTCACTGATATTCAATTTTAAAACATTGAATTATTAAACAGCACTTTGTATTATCATAAGTATGAAAAACAACATTTTTGTTGAAGTAAGAATATATATTACATTAGATTTTCATTACCTTGTTTATTATATGAATAAATAAAGTTGTTGCTTATACAGTACTGTTTAATAATTCAATGTTTTGAAATTGACATTTAAGAAGGGTGGCTGTATCTTCCAAAAAAAAATATTTACAAAGAAATAAAAAGAAACAAAAACATTTTCAGAATATACTTTTTATTCCAGTGACGATCCAAATTTTGTTGAATACCACTCTCAAAAGAACCTGGGGGTCAAAAGGATGATGTCCCCCTCTTGAAATCCATAACAAATAGAAATGAATAAAATAAAACAGGTTCACTTACACTTGTTATCAATACCATTACCGATAAATATCCTAAAGGGGTGGACGATAGATTAGTCACAGATTCAAAAAATTTAAAAAAATTGATGTATTGGTCTCAGAGGGAGGTTGATCGTCTTTTTTTATAAATAAAATTACATCAAACTTCAATGAAAAAGCAAAATAAAAACAACACTAAGCAATGGTAAACTGATATATACGGCGGGCACGATGACGCGCAATACGGCGCCGTCACATGACCTTGGCACCTTGGGTTTCCTCAACCTATTTTTGATTCCAGAATATGTGGACCGATCTTTTGTCAACACCCCATATATTGGAAACTACTCATAAGTTAAAGCGCATAAAAAACTACAACTAACCTACTTACAATTTTTTCTAGTCGAAAAAGCACAAGAAACTCACCGATATTCACTAGAAATAAATTGTTCTTCATGAAAAATTAAACTTGTTCAAGAACTACCTAAACGATAAAAACTTCCAACATACTTTTTATCTTACCGAAAAAAAATTCTATTAGTATTTCTTTTATCTATATATCGCTCGTATATTTCGTCAATTTTTAATGTTTTTCGGGGTTTTCTTTTCACGTTAACCAGCACATAAAAGTGCTACGAAAGATTTTGATTGAAGTCATAAAAGGCGTGATTGATACTGGAGGCTTAAAGATCATGCCTTTTTAGCAGATGTAACGGATAATTGACGAGCGCTTTGTTGACTATTGTTTCATGAGCTATTTATGAAATTGAACAACTGAAAAGCTGCTTCTTAAAATATTGAAACAGAAGTAAAACGTGCATCTCTTGATTTTTTAGAAATTCCATACATTTGAAACAACTAAAAATTTCACGAACTCAAATTTATCGGGTTTTGAAAACATTTTAACATGAAAATTTGAATAAACAACGAGATATTTCATGGAATAAACTATTTCCCTTTCAAGTATATGAAACTCACAATGATAAACATAATTAATCTATACAAAACTTTACAAACAGTTTTAATTCTTCTCTATTAGGAGTAGAACGTAAGATTTCTAAAATCCACGGAGAATGGTGGATAATATTTATGGGTCAATTACTCCATCGGTGCACATTCTATTCAATCTCTTAGATCTACTTAATTTTTTTCCAGGATAAAAGAAATCATCGAGGGTGACAAATGGGTGAGCGCATCAGAGCGTCTTCTTCGTTTAGAGTTTTGTGGAATAACCCCAGGCCCTAAGGCATATATAGTAAATGACCATGTTTTTCCGAATTGAGCTGATACGAAACACATCTTTATTAAATGTTTCCTTTATGCCGACCTACCCGACCTTATTTTTTGCGCTGAAAATGTTTTTCCCTGTTTTTTTTTTATCCGGTTGGGCAGAACTCGGGGCTTTCACTGACAAGACCGTTTATTAATACTGAACATCTTTTAAATTATTAATAAAGGCGTGGAAAGTGGAAAATGAAATGTACACAACAAAAATTAACTAAAACTGGAAGTAAAAGAAAATAAAAATACAATAGGGCACAAGCATGAATTTTGTTATTGGTGGGAATTGACGCTTTATCAGGTCTCCTAACACCCTGCATGCCTATTGTTTCAAAAAAATATTAACTTTACTTTTAAAATCATAAAATTTGAAAGTCCGTCAAAACGCGCTTTACGTCATAAAGATGGTGTGACGTCATTTGTTTATGTTCTTATTCGTGTATCACGCTCTGAGCTCTTGTGACCTAATTTCTTTTTGAAAGCTTTAAAAATTGATAAAGCTGAAAAAAACTTTGTATTTCAAGTATTGCATTGTTCCAGTGTGTAAATCAACGTCTATTAAAACTCCAGAAAAAATATTCGTTACTTTACCTGGTGGCCCAAGCAAAAATACACTTAAGAGAAGGGCATTACTTTTGTTTGTGAAGACCATTTTAATGTAAGTACCTACTTCTATGCTAGTAATTTCTATTCTTAAATAGTTTGAGGTTATGTACCTATATGTCTAGGAGTTAACCATAAAAACATCATTTTCTTACGACCACACATCGAAGTATGGTTGGTATATATTATATAAATAAAACATAGTTTAAATCGTACGTACGATAATGCTTTAACTCCTCTTATTTCCTCTGCATCAAAGCAGCTGTTTTACATAAATTCAAGCGGCATAAATAAGTCTACTTTGGGCAAGTTATCAGTTTGTGCTTTTACAAAACTTTCGCTAGCCATACATTTACTCACAAAATATTAAAGAATCGTCACTGAACACTGAACTAGTAAATAAAATATATTCTTCCAAAAGTTTTAAAATATCCTCGGAAATATCGAATATTTATGTTCACTTTCCACTTTACGTTGACCTTTAGAAATAAAAAAAAGCACAGAAACACGTAATGGTCTCAAACAAACTAAATGATATTTTTACGTCGATGAGGCAATTAATAGTTGATTAGAATACAATATAATCACACAACTACACATAACCTAATGCAATACCGGCCATATTGACATAAGTAAACACAAGATATATGACATCACACGTATCATCTGTAGCGTTCGGAAATCCTCGGGTTGTGGTCGGAAAGTGCATTGAAATTTTAATTTTATTCTAAAATTTGGGTGTAATTTCCAATGGAAACTGGTTTATTTCCTATAATTAGCAATTTTTGATATCATATTTATTATTATAAATTAATATCCAAGCAAAATATGAAATATGCGTGTACTCTATTGAATATAACTCATTATATATTATTTTAATGTTCATCTGATTACCAAAAGGCCTTCGACTTTATGAATATAGATATATTATCAAGCATATTAGACATTAGAAAGGATCAATTGAATATTGCCTCATCCTATCTGACAAACCGTATGCAATATGTAGATTTGGATCACCCATTCGCAGAGTAGTACCACGGGGATCTGAATTGGGCCCTCTACTGTTTCTAATATGTATGAACAATATTTCAGCCAAATTACAGTCTACAGTTTGCGAATAATATTTCCTTCGTAGCTGAATGTGTGAATGAATGTATCAATGCCATGGAAGAATGGGTTTCAAGTTGAGTAACCAAAAATTTTATCACGTTTACATCGAGCAAACGAATATGTGCACAACCAGAGAAGCTCTTAGGCATTATACTTGGCACATTGGACTCCTCAAATTAATACTTTTGTCGGCTGTTTGACTGTTTGAACTAAGACAGCTGGGATATTCTCTAACTAAGCACCACCAGTCGGATGCTTCAAATCCTTGGCACCTCAGCCTTCAGGCTTTTTGTGCTCTTGGTCCTCTCACTAGGTCGTTCATGGAGAAATCCTCTCTTGGGTGCACCGGTCCTAGAAGTCTATAACTCCAATGAGACGGTAACTAATTTTGGAAATTTCTTCATCTGTTCCCTAATGATAGAGTTAGGAATGGCAAGCACTTAAATCCTGGAGAGCAGGCTAAGCAACATACTGTATATAAAAAGTGTGCGAATTTGTTGCGATATTGTAGCAGCTGGGTAAACCGGATTTCTTATCTACAATCCGCAGGAATAAAATTAAAACCTATTTTTTCTATTTTTTCTCTGTGATGAGTCCAAGCATATACGATCGTTTCCTATTTTTTTGAGACAATCTATGTCTCTAAGGTTCACGACGTTGCTAATTAATTAATGAAATTGATATAAACAACTTTTAAGTTTTCTTTTTTTTTCAGAGAACCCTGAGCAGTTCACAAAATGAACGAGCTGAATATTAGGAACTTTATGATACTCATCTTATTTTGCTGGTCTTCTTCTGTTAAAGGTAAGAAAACTTTCGTTTGTAATTTTGCATACGTTGCACAGTTCGGGGACTCGCATATTTTAATAACAATAGAAGAAAATATTTTCGTTATCTATAAAGTTTCAAATATGGTTGAATATATACTCTTCAAGTGGGTCAGAGCCACCAATTCGTTTTGAAACTTTTATATTACTTCGCCACAACAAGTTCATATACCGGTTATTCTATCTTTGAAAATCATATATTTTTCATAGACCTTATACAAGAGCGATGCTAAAAAAGTGTTCATGAAAGTTTTAACTAAAACTTTCCTCAATTTTGGAAAAAGGATATTATAGTTGGAGAGTTGAATAACTATTGGATACTCGCTTTCTCAATAAATGACTTGTACATTCCTTCGAGTAATAAATGTTAATTCTACGAAATTATTTTGTATCTTCCTCTTCAGCACGCAGCACGTGGGAAGCTTTTTTATGAATCTGTATGGTCCAAAAACCCAAAATTCAACTATAGTCAAATGCAGTCTTATCATGCGGGTCATATGATTTAACAAAGGGTTGTCCGGATTGTCAAAGACTGTCTGTGATGCTTGTGAGAACAGGCCTTACATCAGGTATTGAAATTTAAGAGTCACATACGAGGTAGGTGCATAAGAAAATATGAATTTCGCCCGATAATAAAACTTGATCAAATCAAAAATTGTCATGAAGAAAACGTTTTTAACGGTATCATACGTGAATTATGCTGAGAAAAAGCTTATCTGCCCCAAGGGATCGATATTCGCCACATTTCAAGTGAGCTCGTGAATATAACGAACCAACAACTACCCACCTTTATAAAAACCATTTTATGGGGCAAAGTGTCTATACAGAGACGCTCCTTTGTTTTATATCATTATTCGTTGCTGTCAATCACCATGTTTTGCCGCTTTGAGCTTAGTAATTATTGAAATGTTTAGTTCGCATGTTATTGAAAAAATACAAATATATATTTAGAGAAACAATTTATAATTAATTTCGAACGAAATATAATTCGTTGGATATCAACAGCACTTAAGTTGAATTTAGTAACTGTAAATGATATTTCGCTAACCGTGAAGCGTCATAAACGTTTAAAGTTTGTTTGCAAACAACAACTAAAACCATTGTTAGACAATGTTTGAACTAACCTATAACTCAAATTGAAAGCAGAATATTTGGTAAACTTCATTCGACATCTACTAGATACTCATTCATTCATTCATTCATACGTTGGGTTGTGCTTAACAGTCAAGGCAGTTGAACTGAATCTTTGTACCATTACCCATGTTTTATCTACCTACTTCCATTCCAGAAGCTTCGTGTCTTCTATATAGGCCACCAGTTCAACTGGAGGGATGTTCAGTAGTTGTTATGGTTGTATTATTTCCACTTTAAAGTGCTTCCGTCTGAGTCCTTATGAGTTCTCACAGAAGCAGAGTATGTGAGTAGGTGTTTCATCATAGAGTTCACATTTTCTGCACATAGGTTCACTAACTTTGCCTATCCTGTGCAGATGCTTCCTCAGGGTACAGGTCGGTAACTGTCTTCAAATTTCTCTCACCCAGTTCCAACAGCCTGGACGAGAGTTCCTTGTCTACCTTATCCAGTAAACTTTCAGTATGGAGTTATCCGGCCTCTTCTGATGTTTTCATCAATGCAGGCTATAGCGGAAATCGTCTCTGCTTGAAACACAGTTGTGTATCAACCGAGACTAAGGAACAATTTCTTCCCAGGTCCACTCATACCAGCCCCAGTGCCATGGTTTGTTTTGGATCCATCGGTGAACCAGACGATTTCTCCATGATTACCTGGATGTATCACCTGTTCCCCGGATGGGATGATGATTCATGTGAATATGGTATCATGCTATCAAAACTCATGTGAAATATGTGTTCATCTAGTATTATCTCAGTTATTTCAGTGTGTCCTTCTCGAACATTGTAGGGGAACAAAAGTCTTCCGATTTCAGCCACATACATACTGGGAAACCGGTTTTTATACTGTAGCTATATATTTGTCCCATTTTTGTGAGAATTGAATTGAATTGAATTGAATCTGCTTAATATTTTATCGATCGGTACATTTTTATTGAAGAAATGAATTTTCATGATCGAACAGTTTTTGTTATAGCTTCAAGAGAAAAATTTTAATCAAACTTCTTGAAACAAAGAGTTGGTTTGAATAATGTAATATCGGTCGTAGACAAGTGACAAACGTGTATGGCAGTGTTAGGTCTTTTGTTAAGTGAAACGACGCATCTATGTCGTTGTGGAGTGCAAAATGAAAAGCACGTAGTGTAAATGAATTCCATCCCCGTTTCAATCTTTTATTTCTGTGTGGCAGTAATATTCCTGCTAGCGACGTTGGTAATTCCTATTTGTGCTTTGTTTCACCAAGTGTGTACGAGACCGCCCAGAATTGCGGAACTCATTAAATTTACATGTGGGGATAATGCAGTTTTTGTTTAGAAGGAATACACTGGTACGCTTCACAAGGTCAAATGCTTTTACCTTTAAATTATACCAATGTATCCTAACAAAAGGGTTTCAATGTAAACGTGGCATAATTAAGAGCTTATTTATTTCGGATTTAAACTGCAAGTTGTTGTCAAATGTATGACTTTGTAGGATCGAATCATGGAGTATTGTTGGGATTCTGAGAATTTACCTATAAGCTACAGAATCTGTACGATATAGGATCTGTAACTTGAACCTTTACAGATTTGTAGAATTTGCTATTCTGGAACCAAATCTGTAAGAGTCATAGTTACAGATCTTCACCTAGGTCTCAACTTCACTTCTGTTTATAATGTCAAAGTTCTAACCAGTTCTAACCTCAAAACCATTAAAAGCATTTAACAGCTGTGTTTGTACCGACCTGGTAAAGATTGATACTAATTGATATTTTTACAATTTGTAATAAAAGAACGGCGTACCTAAGTAAACTACTGAAATGATATATTTAACATGTTATTCATTTATTTAAATATACGTATTTTGTAAAATACAAGGTGTAGAATGAAAAAGAACCAAAAATACGTCTCCAGAGCAATTGGAGTTACCTGTACTTACAATTTATGGAGAATGATTACATTGCTCGCAGTAATATATAAACCCTACTTTATATCCCAATTATTTAATAAAAAAGAGATAGTGGCGCCATTATTTAAATGTATTGTAAAAAGACTGTGAATCAATTATTATTACTTTCACTACAAAGGGAATTCCTAAATTACTCTCCATAACATGAGGTCTTAAATTATGAATTGAGAATTGAACACTATTTTTGTCCAACTGAAACATTTGTTTAAAATGCCTGTCTGGCATATCAAACGGATTTAATTGATACCTTAAGGGTCTTCCTTAGATTCTCATATGATTTCTGGAAATATGGAAAGTGTATTTTATATTAATACCATGGAAAGTATGTACAAACTGATTATCATCCTGTTCCAACAGAATACCAGCGAAAATATTCAATTGTCCGTTCATATTAATGTCAATGATGTTCACTTAAAAACTTAATAATCATCGAAAATCACAAAAAAACTGAAAACCCTACAACTTTTTAACTAATAATACACGAAAAATGATAATAATGATAGTAATACAATGGTCTGTACCACAACCTGTACTACTTACAGTGACAGATGTCTTGCCCGTAAATATCTACGAATCTGTAAGGAATCTGTAACAGGTGAGGTTAGAATCGCATTTCCTGTAACTTTTACAGATTTCGGCTCATAGATCTTACAGATGTTCTCAGAATTCCACCATATATCAGGAGATTGAATTTCACTATTTGAGGTCACATAACTTTGACAGATCAGCCATCTTGTCTGGAAGCAAACAGAGCGGCTTAAAGCTTTTAGTTTGTGCATATTATTTCAAAATTTTTTGTTTGTGGTGAGTAAAGCTGCTGGTTTTCTGTGTTTATACTGCTGTACCCCATATTTACAGATGAAGTCCAGTTAGGATTATCCTTATCCAATTATGTAGCAGGTGCTTCAGGCATCTAAATTGATATATAGATGAATATGGTTTTATTAATGAAAATCATAATGATCGCCTACCTGTGATAAAGTGTTCGGAACATACATATACTAGCGTTCTTCGAAAAAATGTGTGAATTTCCACGTTTTAATGCTCTAATCCAACAGTCTCCATGCTCTTTTGATAACACATTTAATAAGCCACCCCGTTCTTTCAACGCTGCTGGGATTCTGAATAATCGTACATTGTCCCTTTCTCTTTTCTTTGAACTTCCAACAACAGAACAAAACGACGGCATTATTCTTAATTCATCCACACAATCTTGATATAATAACAACATAAACAAAGCGACATTCAGGTTTGTTTGCTCTCAGGCAATATGGCGGATGGTATGTGACGTCAACCTTTAATTGTCAATTTATTACTCACCGTTTTGTTTTAGTATTCTTGAATTTTGATAAAAAATAATCTTAATTTGATATGTAAAACTTGTCCAGCATGCTAAAATTAATTTTTGGCAAATCGCAAATTTTCTGCACTGCTCTTTGAAAACCCTGATTCCATTTCTTCCAATGATATAGTTGAAATAATACCCTTCTTGGTGTGCGTCATCGATTGTTAATGTCTTTCTAACACATTACGTAGGAAAAAATAGGGAAAAAAGGCAGGTCTGTGATTAATCCTAATCAAATTATCACAATAATGAACCGTTTAAATTTATTACAAACGTTAACCCTAATCTTTGACTTACAAAAGATTTGATTGGTTGATGTTTAGATTACGCGCAAGCGCAACCTATCAATCGCGAGGTTGAAATACTATGAAGGCGTAACTTTCGTAGCGCCAATGTGCCTTACATATCTTTTTCTACTGTCACACTGACAGTTCTCGACAAGTCTGTACTTTGTTGTTTACGGTCTATTATCATTTATGAAAAGTGAATATTAATCTTTTTGTTATATTTATTTAAATAATACAAAAAATATGCATGGATACACGGAAAAACATTAGCATTTTGAAAGTTCTCAAGTATTTTCAGTTAGAAAAAGAAGCTGGTGATTATTAATTTCATAGCCTTCTCGAATTTAGCTGATACAATCCTGATGATTTTATTTATCAAATTTAAGGTTAGCTATATGTCAAAATAGCAAATAAATTAAACGACATGCCGAAAACCCGGATATACGTCACAAGCGATGTTGCACACCAAGAAGGGTATTATTTCAACCATATACACAAACAACTCGAAAATACAAGAATATTCGAAAAGTAAATCAAATTAACTAACACAATACACAACCACAAAAACAACATTGTCAATGCTTCTAATAGAACAAGGTAAACAACAAAGTGATGAGTCCAGAACAAGCTCAAAGATCTCAATGAAGGAGGTGAAAGAAGCTCCAACATGGAACAGCAAAGGGAGACTGTTAACAGCTCCACATTCAAAGTAGAGACGTATCTGCTTTATAAGTTGCATAATTTTAGTAAATTTTTTTATGTGTCAATTTTTTTCTGTAAATCCAAAGACTTAATTCAAAATAATTTTGTTTTTTAATATCTCATTTGTCACCTATTAATATTACCTGATTAAACATGGGTTCAAATTAGAGTTCAACACCCTGATTGGAAAAAGTATATCTGATACACAATATGTCGAACGGAAACTGATTTCTCCAAACCCCTTTCAAATCTCAAAGCAGCTATAGTGAAATTGTGAAAATTTGGTCCTGATTAATTTCCAATAGCGATACAGGGAGGATATTCCGGGTCATCTGGCAGTTATTTGTCCTTGATCAAACACAATGGCTGCTATAATTATTTAATGTTGAGTTTCTCTGATGTGGTTGTTTCATAGGGATTTCCCTTGATTGATCGATGAATCCACTGATTTAGAAATATGGACCATTTCAGTAAATTTGAACTGAAATGACGGTCACATCAAGAGGCACATATGGAAATTTGAGATTAACAATTAGGAAAAAAATTTCTGATTATTATCGGGTAAATTAGGTTATGCATATGCCCATTAGAGATGTGGATTGAATAATGATAAGATACTTCTTATTCGTATTTTTCTTACTTAATAATCTCGCTCACCTTGAAAAATACTTTAAAAAATAGTCTTATGGTCCCATAGCTATTCTATGACTGATTTTTGGGATATAGTGGCTGGTGTGGGGTATTTTGGAAAAATTATATTTAGGCCGATTGAAAGAAAACTGGGAATCTTATCGGCTGAAAATTCGGAAAATGGGAACTCTCCGTTCTCATTGGCTTCCTTTTGAGGAGACCAGCACTTCACAGCTATTTTCATTGGTACACAGCTGGCCTATTCGCATGTGCCAACGGTCACGTCTACATCGAATCGGCTTGATGTGGACACAACACGATCTCCCAGGACCTCCGCAAACTCTCTACGTGCTTCAGAGGTGATACCTGCCCTCTATGATCTATAAAAGCGGAATCATATAATTCTCCAAGCATTCTCCATACTAGGCGACGTTCGTTTGGTCCATTAAGACAAAACGCGACTAATCTGTGAAGAGAACCTTGCCCCAGTCATCATCACCTTCCTGCAAGACAGTTCATTAGCACGAATTTATCTTTCAACAGTCCATTCGCTAACATTAACATAATGCAGAAGCTGTTGTATTCCGCAAACGTCGTCTCCTTGACTCGCGACTCTTATTCACCCTCATCCAGGTAGTCCAGATAGCGTTGGTACACATTTTGTACAGCACAGCCGGTTCCACGTTGTCTTCTATCATCTTCTATCAACGCTACAATTCGTGCAACGACAAAATGATCTAGAGGCATTGTGACTTAGTGAATAAAAGAGAAAAAAATTACATGTACAGTCAAACCTGGATAAGTGAGAAAACTCTATAAGTGAGAGTAATAGCCAGGACCCGTCATTTTAAGCTACCAAAACCTCTATTAGCGAGAAACAGAAACCTCTGTAAGAGAGAGTCGTTTTTCCCTCATAGACCTCCGTAAGTGAGACTGCTACTTATCTATACCTGTATAAGCGACAGTCGAGCTTTATTTACAAATTTAACATGTGCTATTTTATGACTCATTCTTAACTTTCGTGGAACTTCCTACCATTGTTTTTGTATTCTCGTCAATATTGTTCCTATATATTTACTACATTCGTACTTGCTGTGACTTGTTATCGCTGCGTACCCCTATAAGAGAGAAACGCTACCCATGTACCTGCATTAGCGAGAAACTCGGGTTAGTGAGAAACCTCTATAAGCGAGAATGAGATTGTGCTCCCTTGAACTCTCGCTTATCCAGGTTTGACTGTACCTACTTGGAAAATAATCAGCGAGATGTGAGTGTTAAGTAGCATTCATCCAACAATACAATTCTCAACGCCTACTGGACTTCTGACTTTCTGATTAGTCTTATTTTTGAAATTAATTAGAGTGACCTAAATTTAAGTATCTAAGATTCAAATAATAAGTAAATATGTAACTTATAAATTATGACTTTTCTATAATTTATTAATTCAAAAACATTTATAAATCCTCCGCAGCGTTGTCGTTACTCTGTTTTGTAAATCACAATACTATAAAATTTTGTAAAACTCCGTCATTTTTTAAATTATAATTGAAGGTATGCGAGATTCTTATGCCCAGAAGATCGCAACTAGGAGCGAGTATTATTTACAAAAGAAACATAAAGCATACATTTTGAAAGGTTAGTATCATTTACACAACGCACATTTTAATTGAATGAAAAAGATGCTGCAAGGATTTAAACTTGATTTAAATAGAGCACAAAATATAAATGCATTTCCCTCATCAAAACGGAAATGAAATATTCATTTACATACTCAATTAGATGCACAAATTTAATTGAAAAATAATTACGAAAGGAAGATCTCTCTCGAGATTTATCTTCGCAATTTATTGGGATAACGTTCAATACAAGTATTTGTTATATTTATTCAAAATATCAAGGTAAGCAATTATTTTCGTTGAATGGAAGAAGTGGAATATGATTTGGCATTTTCGACACATATTTTGGAATCTAATCAGTTTTCGCATGTAACCGATATCAGAATGAAGACACACTGCAAATGGCGGACAATTATTTTGTATTACTTATATTCGTCCAACTGTAAATAATTATGGAAGTCTGCCAAAGTCAACAAAACTAGAAGCAATAACATTACAAATGTTACATTATCTATTTAAAAAATTCAATTCTAGTACCAGCATGACCTAGATTTGTTCATTGTTGGAAAACAATTTATCAAATCTCCCAGAAATCGAATTCACAAACCAAAAATTACTTATTCCTTGGATAATTAAATAGTTACATTGTTATGGCTACAAATCGATTCAGTACAAAATTTTACAAAGATATTTTTACGTCAAACTGTACTGGCGAATATTTTAAAATCCATGAAGGGAAAGAATAATAAAAATATCTCCTAGAAATGTTATTGAGAAGTCAAAAACTGCCTGGAACAATTGAAAAGTATAAGAAACGGAGCAGTTGACGTCATTGGTTGGTTTTGAAGTATCTGAAATCATATTCTTCAATTTTTTTGTGGCTTTAAGTCTACTATATTATTAGGATGTCCTATCTCTAGCTTTAATGTTTTCTGAATTTGTGTGAAGGAGGCTATTCATTATTTCTACATCTGCTACGTCGCTTTTTCTTCACTTTTTCCTCTATTCTATGTCTTGACTTCTTCTCTTCGTCTTTATTTTGCGACTTTCTTTCTCTCTGCTTTCTGAATCTTTCATTCTTCTCTTCTTTCTCCTTTCTCCTGTTCTGTTTTCCTTTCTCATTTTCTGTTTTTTTTTTCTCCTCTTCCATCTTCAAAAACTATGTTGGGAGTATCCCTGTCTTTGTATTTACACATTACATATAATTGGATAAATACTTTTCACTACAACCACTGTCATCACTACTACTCCTTCACTATCTAAACCTACCTTCATTTCTTTGACTTGATTTTCCAACAAAACAAAATTTTTCACATATTCCAGTCAAGTCTCGAGCTTTCAATGACTCCAGTTGTTTTTCTTCAGCTTGTACCTTATGAACTTTTATATATTCGCCAGTATAGGTCAGACGTAACAGTATGAATGCATTTTAAATCAAAAACAAATAAAACTGGTTGAAAATTATCCAGGGAAGAAAATTTCTTATTAGAAAATATAGGGAATTTGTGAAATTGACTATATTTAAGAAGAATCGTTTGGTAATAATGCAATTAAATTTTGGAAGTACACACTGTCAAGCCCATATTTTATCAACAAAATACATTTTCAAGAAAGGCCCTACACAAATAGAACAGTGCAGTTTTGCATACGAAAGTTTTAAACTGAAGCACGCGTTCTCAAAACTTAAAATTAAGCACTTTATCACTTTCAAAGCTATAAGAATGAATTTCTAAAACTCTTTAAACCGCTTCAGGAAAATTCATTTAGAAAAGAAATTAAATGGCTGAGAGAACGAAAAATCCAGTATTAATGTTTTCCCTTCGGATAGCCCCTTTTTAACAGTAAATTTCTGTTTTCCGAACAGGAAAGTTATCTACAAACGTACAGCGAATCGAAATTAGCAAAATCCTTTAGCTATGGGAAGAAAAAGTCTTTGCAAAAGCGTTACTTGAAATACGGCTGAAAGGATTTTAAATATATTTTGTTTTTCATAAAAAGTTAAGAGGAAATGTAGTTATTTACGTTTATTGAATCTCATTTTGTGGATGCTGTTT
>CAJUYG010000034.1:627648-647309 GCA_910591675.1 Galerucella calmariensis | reverse complement strand
AAAATAAGTTAAGTTCATTTATTTCTTGTAGAGCTTTAAAGCGTCTGACAAAAGTTATGGCCCATGAAAAGTGTCTGACGCTTATGGTATAACTTTATAATAATACTCTCCAAAATATATATAAAAATCAGCTATAAAAATTTAAGTTAGATAACTATTAAATTTAGTTACCTTTCACACCTGGTACCTGCTCAGGTGTCACTCGGCAAGCTCCACAAGCGCGCAGGTATTCTGAGCACATAAGACACTACTGAGAACATGAGGTTTCATTTATGTGAAAATAAGTTGTGTCTTATCGCTCTGGGATCTTACTCTACAAGGGAGGCGGTATACAGGCTAATAGGTCTAATAAAGAGAATAAAGCTAGATATCGAGCTCTACATATGAGAAGGACCACAATTGATCTGCAAAGGTCGCAGTGGGATAGGACAAAGAGCCACTCCAATTCTAATCTAATCTAATCTAATCTAGACCTTCAAATAGAGCAGATATTATTCAACGATTACAAAACGAAATTCCCTGTGCTAAAATAGACACTGATGTCTTTTATACCACGCAGAGACTAAAGATCTGGATCGAAAAAGACGGAAATAATTTCAAGCAGTATCTTGAGGTTACTTTACCAAGTCAATGTAGTTTATTTTTTTTGATTTTGTTATATACAAAGGTGGTGATTGGTACAATGATACTGAGCTTGTTAATATTTTATTTTTATGCTCGAAAAATATATATTGAGATGCGGCTTTTTACCATTTTTTTATTAAATTCCATCCTTAAAGTATATGATCGAAAAATATACCATCGCATTTGTGAATTGCCAAAAAAGGTGAAAATAAAACAATGAAACTTTAACTTTGTTGGTTAGCATTTCAGATATTAAAAATGTGCAATTATCACTTCAGAATTATGATTTTTGGTGGAATAGTATATATATTTCCTTAAATTATGTCATTCAAATATTTAATACATTATTTCACTTTTGTGATTTGTGGTGGAATAAACTAGTAGACCAAAAATCAGTATTCTAGAGGTATTTTACCGCGAAATTTAAAATTTCGAATGGTCTTTAAATAAGGGTGAGAAAGGTACCGGCAGGTCTTCTCTCATCGTCTGTTGACATAGCAAGTTTGGAACTGTGCAGTAATCCATTGATAAAATTTTTTCTACCTGTTTAAAAACAAAAGATGCCGTTTTACCTCAAGAATCTGGATTACTGGTATGTTTTTTTTACATATAATTGTTACCTATATAAAATTTCATAGTGGAAGATTTATATTTACTGAATACCTATTTTTTGAACAAAATGGCTACACATTTCTGGAAGCCACATGGTTATACCTTTTCTCTTATATTCAGCAAATTTAACATTAGATATTTCTATTTAAATTTGATTGCTTCGTATTTTTTTTCTATAAATCAGATATTTGTCCAGGGTGAATCCTTAAGTTAAATTACTGAATTGTATTTATTGAGCTGGACAGATATCCTCATGCTAAAATTTTTTTGTTATTTTTTTTACTTATACCGGTATAATTATTATAGTTCCTGGGAAGAATAGTTCCTGGGAAGAACAGTTCCCGAAAAAGAAGACAATTTCTTGGAGCATAGTTTCCGTGCACCTATAACAGTTCCTGTGATTAACAGTTCCGGAGATGGATTTACAGTTCCTGGGAAGAACAGTTCCCGAAAAAAAAAGTTTCTTGGAGCCCAGTTTCCCTGCACATATAACAGTTCCTGGAAAGTCTTACTGTTTCTGGATCATAGATTCCTGAGTGGCAAACAAGCCTCTGGGTCACAGTTCCTGTTAAACTAAGAAGTTTCCCAAATACCGATTCTACAGACAATCCATAGTACCTACATAGACAGCTACATCATCAACATTATCGTCTACTTCAAAGAACTGTATTATTGTGCTAAGTATTTTTTTTGTATTCGCTACTAACCTTTTTTTTAATACTGTAATTATACACATTTTTTTACTCTTTTAGTTTTATTTATTATACAGAAACTTTAAGTTCTTTTTTTTAAACAGATGAAAAGTTAGCTGACCATTAAATTCGATTTTCTTTCTAATTTTCTTTTAGGAGAGAAAATTAGTGGCGCCCTAAAATTACTTTTTCTATTTTTTTTTACTAGTTTTGCTTAAGTAAATTTATTTCTTTATATTAATAAGGTAACAAGGCCCTGTGAACTGGCTTAGTTTACCTCCAAATTTTATTGGTTAGTTAGGCAAGAACCTGCATTATTCAACATCATTTTTTTTAACGTCATTCAACTTATCTAATGTTTCACCAAGTTTGTGAAAATCCGTAAAGCTGACCAAAAAATGTTATAACAGTTTTATTGAGTCTTCTTCCCCACCCACCCCTACCAGTTATTTAACAAAGTACTAGATTAAATTTACGTAAAATGATTAATGATTACAGACATTTGAGTATGGAGGTACTATATCGGTACATTTATTACAGGAAAATTATGTTTTTTTGTTATTCAGTGCTAAGCCTATGCTACACTTGCGGTGTATGGAGAAGAGAATAATTTCCAGCAGTTTCTCCTATACAAGTTTGTGAGATGCAGGATATTTTCTCTAAGATCTACAAAAAATAGTTTCTGGGATACAGAGGCACCCGGTAGGTTATGTTATAATAAAAGATCGTTTTACATTTTGCCTATTCTTTATAGGCGCTAGTGGAATATAACGAAAGTGACGTTTTTTGCTTCTCTTGATCAGTCTTGATCCACACAACAACCAAAATTTCAATATTCAAAGAAACCTGTAACATATCAAATATTTTTTGTATATCCAATTGCCTTTGTTCGTTTTTTGTTCAACTTTGCGTTAGATTGCTTTACGTACATGTACCTAGTTGATAATAAATAAAAGCGAAATGTTGAAAATAGTAATTGATAAGTTTATTGATCTCTCTGTTTTTAGGTCATTTTAAATTGTTCAAGAAATCATCACGTTGATAAAAAAGTCGGAGCAAGGTCAAACTTATATGTTTTGTAGCAGTTGGTTTGTGGTGGCAGTTTTAAGCCGGCTTGAAACGCATGATGAGTGAATACGTATATAGATCACCACTAAATGACGCCTGTTGTGTTCCAGATAAAGAGCAAAAATGCCCGTGGAATCCGAAGATCGACAGAAAAAAATCAGTTCATACGACTGTAGATTGGTAACTATTTTTTTCAATTAATTATAATAGGTAATACAAAATGCATTTCATATTTTAATCCAATTACCAAGTACAATAATTATATTTGCCTAATAGTTATCATTATTCTGCCTACTATCACCTTACCTAATTGCTCACTGGCACTGATATACCTAATAATATTAAAAATAGTATAGTTTGTTTTCATGCAGGAATAAGTAAATTTTTCCTACAACCACTATGCAAAGCACGCTTTTCTACACAAATTTTTATACGCAAAGCAGGCCTTTTCTTAATTCTGTTGTAAAAGTAATGCGAAAAGTACACGCTATGGTACTTTTCCGCACCGAAATTCAAACAAAGCTACCTATGACCTGTCAACTTTGTTTGACAATTAAACCTAATAGTGAACTTCTTATTTGTGTACAATTTTTAAATTCAAACCAAAGGTAATTAAACCATTCATTTCATTATTTATTTCAATTAGTTAATTATAAAAACAATTTTGGAAATTATGAAGCAATATCAAAATAATTTATCTTTTGAGTTGTCCAATTCGGACATTGAAAATACTCCTCCAGATATTATCGAAAAGGCTCGACCTGCAACCGAAATTTGTTACCTGAGGTTTCAATACAAAATTGTTCAAATTTCACAATTAATTATACATTCAACTGATTTTTCTATTTACTTTCATATTGTAAGTTCTTTCCGTTTGAAGTTTAAATAAAATAACTATATAAATGACTGTATTTCTTTCATTAATAAATGTGGTTGTAGAAAAAATATTGTGTACATCTTGTACGCAAATCACTTTTCCCACTCGCTAAATTTGCGCGCTAGGGCACAAACTTCTGCGCTCGTGGGAAAATTGACGCTTTGCGCACTAGTTGTACAAACTGCTCTTGTCATACCTTTTATATATTGAATTTGTAATATGTCATATCAATTATATTGAAAACTTACAAACCTAGATAATTTTAGCAATTCAAAAGTTTGTATTGATATGTATTTTAATCCAGTCAAGGAGGTAAACTGTAGGCTAATTAATTCGAAAATTATGTAGCCACTTAAAGTAAATTGAATTTTTTGAAGGTTGTGTGTCAACCGAGTCAAATCCAGTTTTTCAAACGGAAAGTTTTCTTTCAGCTTTTCATGAGATGCATCGCTTCAATATCTATTGGGCATGGAAAATTTCATCAGTAAAGTCAAAGATTAGGGTTAACGTTTGTAAAACATTCAAACGGTTCATTATTGTGATATTTTGATTATGATTAATCACAGACCTGCCTTTTTTTCCATTTCTCCCTACGTAATGTGATAGAAGGAGATTAACAATCGATGACGCACACCAAGAAGGGTATTATTTCAACCATAGATGCGTATATTATATGAAACATTTATATTTTTGTTTTTCTTGCGAATTGAAATTTTGGGTTAGAGCTACAAATGTAGGATTGTTCCTCTAACATTTTTATGTATTACAATAGAATGAAAGGGCATTAAAAACTCAAAACAAAATCATAATGACCCATAATTTTTAAACAGTATCATAAAACGGTTCATAATAATAGTTTAGAAAAATATTAGAGTTCATTAGCGTGAGTAGGTCTTCTGTTTTCCTCCCATTAATAGGAAATTCAGAAGTTGTGCTTCAGTTGTTTTTTTTTCTTGTTTTTTCGCGGTTTTTTTAGCGGTATCAGCTTTTAGCGACTATTGCCCTCATGTATAAAAAATGCCATATGAAGCGGGATCTTATCGGCGAAAAGATCCCGCTAGCAATCGAAAAGATTCCGCTAGCTATCGAAAATTTCCGTGTAGGTCCGTAACTATATTAAGGAATGTTAAAATTGCACATTTGTCATTGTGGCATATGCCAAATTTTAAAATTCGTTGAAATGTAGCGATTTGGACAATATTCTTTAAGTTCAATTCAAGAAAAAGTGACCGAAAGTAAACCTAAAAATACAATACTTTTATTTTTTTTCTCTTATTTTTTTGGGAATTAAACCACAATAATGCTTTTATTTTTTATTTCGACATATCTTCTGTAAGTTCCTTATGGCATTACTTATTCTTTTTTTCTCTTATTCTTTTGGGAATCAAACCACAATAATGTTTTTTTATTTCGACGTTTCGGAAGCGCTCCAGCTACCGATGTAAAGATTAATTCGTACGTAATGAAATAATTTTTGGTCCCTATCTGACACAAGAAAAAATTTGACAACTAGACAATCAATAATATTTTAAAGTTTAAGACTACAAAACTTTGTTGTCAAATTTTATTAAGGTTCATTCATAGTGCACTTCACTGGATTCCATTTCTAGTAGACTATCATATCGTTAGAATGTCATAAAATAGAATATTTTTGCCACAAGGAACGTACAGAAAATACTTTTATTTCTTCTACTCGAGAAAATATTCTACCGAATTACACTCGTGCATTAAAATAAACCTGATTATTTTTGCCACCTGTCAAAATCTGACATTTTGGTGGTTTTAACCAATAGTAATACATTATTCTAGCCAATCATTCGGTATTATACTGATTATTTTTTTCACTTGTCAAAATCTGACATTTTGGTGGTTTTAACCAATAGAAATACATTATTCTAGCCAATCATTCGGTATTATACTGATAATTCTGCTTCCTCATCGATAAAACCTTGTTTACATCGAAACGTCAAAATTTTACTTTGAATTTGTCATTATTGACAACTAAAAGTGCTTCGAAGTTTATTGAAAAATGAACACAAACCGATTGAGTGCCATCACCCAAGAGAATATTAAACATTCAGGTAATACTCGGACTAACGGGACTAACGGACTCGTGATTTTATCAATCGGTTTGTTTTCATATTCTTGCCAAATAAACAAGTTTTCGTGAAAAAGAAAAAATTATCGATAAAATTTGAAGCACTCGTGGTATTACCTTTGATAAAGTTGCTTCTTCATCGATAATACCTTGTTTATATTGAAACGTCAAAATTTTACTTTGAATGTGTTATTATTGACAACTAAAAGTGCTTCGAAGTTTATTGAAAAATGAACACAAACCGATTCATTGCCATCACCCAAAAGAATGTTGAACATTTAATACATTTGAAAAATAAAGCAAAATCCTTTCATATTGTTGAAAAAAATAATCTTCCCAAATACAACTCGCTCTTCAAATTTTATCACATAATTTTCTATTTTCATCACTCAAACTTGTTTATTTGAGGCAAAAACATTCAAAGAAACCGAATTTAGATAAAATCACTCGTCCTAACGGACTCGTGATTTTATCAATCGGTTTGTTTTCATATTATTGCCAAATAAACAAGTTTTCGTGGAAAAGAAAAAATTATCAAAGGTAATACCACGAGAGCTTCAAATTTTATCGATAATTTTTTCTTTTTCACGAAAACTTGTTTATTTGGCAAAAATATGAGAACAAACCGATTGTTAAAATCACGAGTCCGTTAGGACGAGATATTTTATCTAAATTCGGTTTGTTTGAATGTTTTTGCTTCAAATAAACAAGTTTGAGTGATGAAAATGAAAAATTATGAGATAAAATATGGAGAACGAGTTGTATTTGGGAAGATTATTTTTTTCAACAATATAAAATTTTGTATTAAATGTTCAATATTTTCTTGGATGATGACACTGAATCGGTTTGTGTTCATTTTTCAATAAACTTCGTAGCACTTTTAGTTGTCAATAATGACATATTCACAGTAAAATTTTGACGTTTCAATGTAAACAAGGTATTATCGATGAGGAAGCAGAATTATCAGTATAATACCGAATGATTGGCTAGAATAATGTATTGCTATTGGTTAAAACCACCAAAATGTCAAATTTTGACAAGTGAAAAAAATAATCGATAACATTTGAAGCACTTGTGGTATGAAATTATAATTCCGATGACGTATTTGGAAAAGGATAATAATTGCAAAAATGTTCGGCTGATGATGTCAAATTATTCCTTAAGCTCGACTCTATCCGGTAAAACAAATACATAATTGCAGCTCGTCACATATGCGGTAGATGGTGGGCGGATATATCTTATGGCATTGTCGGAAGTAATTACACAAGTGCATCAAAATTACCGATAATTTTTCATTCAAGCACAATTTTAAAATTGTGACGCGGATAGCCTTTTTGAACAATTCGCACAAATGGTCAAGTTTTCAAATACTATGCCACTTTTATTTTTCACAGGAACAAACCACGTCCAAAAATTTTACCAGATGCCTTGGCTGCAATTGGCAACACTCCTATGATACGATTGAATAGAATTCCTCAACAAGAAGGACTAAAATGTGATGTTTGTGAGTATATTTTTTGAATTTGAAGTTTTCAGAACCTATCATTGTGCGTCTTCAGCTGTTATCAGTGGAACATAACCTAACTTTCTAATAATATTCTCCCGGTATTATTGAATAGGATCATTCAATCATTTAATAATATGTAGGTACTCTGTAATCTTTTTCATATAGTCAAGGAAGTGAGCTAATTTATTCGAAAATAATGGCAGCCACTTAAAGTAAATTGAATGTTGTTAGGGAGTGAACCCTCCTAGTAGGGGTACAAAAAGGTACCAAAATAAACCTACCTATTGGAAAAATTGAGTTGGCACAAATTCCCAACAATTTGAGACCCATAAGATTTTTTAACAAATGGCCAAAAAAAGGGCAAATAAACTATTTCTTAGAGTTTTTGTTCTTCATTTTTAGGCCAAAAAATGGTTGCTATTTAGCATGGAGTGATTGAGAAAAAATCCTATTGTAAAAAGTGGTACATATACCCCTACTGATCATCAATAAGTTCACGCCCTATTGGACACTTAGTGAAAAAACGTCAAAGTTTTGAAAATTGGCAAAATTGATTGTTTTGAAAAGACAGTTCTCTTTTTGGCTCGTTTTGGGAAAAGTATTAATTTTTGAAGCCCTACGGTGGGCATTCAATTTTTAGCTGCTTTTTCCCAATTATTTCCTTTTTTTCCTATCATACGTTTTAAACGATACCTATATGTCCATTTTAAATTTACTTTTCAGCTTTATTTTCCTTTAATGGACTGTTTTAATTGAGTAAGGACAACATCGCCATCTTACTATGGGTTCCAAGATCAGAGATCAATTAAACGATTAATATTATCATTATTACTCTGTTATATTTTCCAAAACTTTCTTTTAAGACCTTCTTTTTCAGATGTCAAATGCGAATATTTAAATCCCGGAGGGTCTGTAAAAGATCGTATGGCTTACAGAATTTTAGAAGATGCAGAGAAAATGGGCATTTTAAAACCAGGTTATACCATTGTAGAACCATCATCGGGCAACACTGGTATTGGCTTAAGTTTGGCAGCAGCTATTAAAGGTAGATAAAAGTTATTAGCAAAATAATAATCTGCTAGACAAAGGTTGAGAAAGTCCATTAATTCAAGGATTGTGGTTCAGGAAACTACGATTTTTGGTTACCAAAAAAATACTGAATGTTTTTTATTTCATTTGTTTGCCTTTTTGCGCAACACGTTTGCGGTTTCAAACAACAATTTGGGTTCTTTTTGTTAATGTTCTGGGAAATCAAACCAATTTTTTTTATATTTCCAATTCAACGTGTGTAGGTAGAGTTCATTCGACAACTAGGCAATCAATAATATTTTGGAGTTTGACATCCAAAAACAATTTTTAAGGTCCTTTCACAGTAGATCACATCCTTGGTAAAATATGAAATGAAATATTTTTTATCCTACACTATGAGAAAGTTGAATTTCACCAGCTTTAAGGAGCCGAGAAAGTTACGTTTTCTACGGCTAGCCGAGAAAATAAATTTTACGTTTCCACGCTAGCTGGCGCCCTAACTGACAAATAAACATCACCATTAAACGTCAGTATGAGAATAAATTGTTTTCCTACGATCACATAGGAAAGTGACATATATCGCACTGTCTACTTCTATGGAAAGTGGCTTTTATTCATACGCGTACGGAAAAAAAAACTTATCCGTACGTGTACGGATAAAAAAGCTGTCAAATGAACTTTTATTAAGATTGACCACTGGCAGGCTATCAAATATATAATTTTTAATTAGATTTACCTATGTAATATCTAAATTTCAAGCGATCTATTTGAAAAGTGAAATTTTTGTCATTTTCTAGATTTAAAAAAATTTAGGGCGCGGTCGAGTATCGAACCCGCGTACTCTTCGTCAGAAGTCCGATGTTGTACCAACTAATCCAAATCACCTGTTATAATAGTAGGAAAATGTAATCATCTTGAAAGGTAATCATGATAAGTATGTATGAAGTATGATGAACAATAATAATTTCACTTTCAATTTCTATAATTGTCCAACCAATTAATAATTGTAATAACCTACCTATATTATTTAGTTAAGCTACTGGATTTTTTGTCACTATTGATAGTTATTGTTAGTTTTGAAATCAATTATGTTAATTGTAACATTTTGTTTATTATTATGTCAGATGTTGATTACACATTATTTGGTGAAATTATCACGTGATCGTAGGAAAAATACTGTACATTACTCGTGCGAAAGTGATTTTTCACACTCGTGTGATTATCGCACTCGGCTCATGCCTCGTGCTACAATATTACCTACTCGTGTGAAAAATGTCACTTTCCGCACACGTTATGTAATATACTATAACAGTTGAGTTGTCAATGTCAATAAAATAAATAATAATAATAATAAACGTCATTTATTGGTAGGTACAACCAAATGGCCATCGACCGAGATCCTTCAGCCAGTATTATTTACATTATTTAATATAATAGAGTTAATAGTAATAAAAGTAACATTTTGTGTTTATAAAAAAAATCAATTGGAAAACAAAAAAAACGTTAAGTTATTGCTAGAATTTTCACTTCATTATTTTCATTTTCCTTCAGTGACTATTTACCACCTCCCAAACTGTCTTATGAGGATATTTTCGTTTCGACTGTTGTGTGTGATCTCGTTCTATACCTACATAGAGTGTCCATTATTTCTTTATTATGCGTCCGCTTAGAGAATGTTTGGGACAAAGTTGTCATTCTACCTTTGTGGTTTGGTATAGAAGTTTGTTTGATGGATTGTGGAGACATGACAGAATTATTTCAATATTTCAGATTTTGTTTATCTCGCATGAAATTGCGTTGTTTTTATGTTATGTACTACATGCAAAACCTTTTTTTGGCAAAATGGCGACGTATAAGATTTTGTTTCAATTAAAAATTATACTTTTTGTGGTCTGGAACACATGCAATTTTTTCAGTTAAAGAATAGGTAGAAAATATTTGTGTCATTAGGTTTCGTTAGATAGATAGATAGATAGATCTTTATTGTTCTTTCGTATGAGGATACGTGAACAAGGGTGACAACATTTATAACAATATTAGCTAATACGAAACATATATATTTTAATAATAAATTTTATAGCAAATTAGGTTTGGATAACATATCTTGACAAGAGTAAGGTGATATTATTCGTTTACAATGAAAGACCTGATTTTTAATATTCTCTTTATTATGTCATATATTTGATAGAGAATTTGTGGTTCGGCTTCATTATTTATTATTGATTCAATATCAGTTACGGATTGATATATTTCAAGAAAGGGACGTCTAATTCCTTTATACACTGGACAAACAACAAAAAATAAGTGTTGTAGAGATTCTAAGGCAAGGCAGTTACAAATAGTACATACTTCATTGGTTTTTATTGTGTATGCATTGTTATTAACATACATGTAAATTATATTACTATTGTGAGTGCATATCTGTGAAATTAAGCGTTTAATGTGTAAAGTTATGGAGAGATCTAAGTGATTTGTACAATAGAAACGATGTTTGCCTTGTAGAATGTGCTTATACATTGGGCAGTATGTACTTAAAAGTATTTCGTTCCAATCTTCTATATAACTATGTTGCTCAAATTTTTCTAAAATAGTGCTGATTGTGTCCGAGTCAAAAGTATCAATATCAAGTTCCGAGGCTCCGATTTTATGTAGGATGTCATTTAATTGGCTGATCCAGTTATATTTTGATACTATTTTATTCTGCTGGTTTAGTTGACACATTCTCTTTAGTGCAATCTTGGGAAATCTATTTAAAGGTAACTTTTTAATCTTTAATAAATATTCTAGAGCTTGTTTTATAATAAAATACCCAATTTTCACCAATTTTATTTCAGCTATGTAACTGGGCGTAGTTTTCTGTAAATAGAGAAAATTTTTCCAGAAGTGATTTTGAATTATTTCTCCTTCATTTATATACCGAAGTCCCCATATTCCCTGGCGTACGAGTAGGTTGGAACTACGATACTGTAGTATAGGGCTTAACACTTTTAATATCGGTCATGTGTGAAGATTTAATTACATTCTGAATTGCGTTTTGTGTTATTTTAGCTTTCTTTATCCGCGATTTTAAATTTTCTGAAAATGTATCATTAAATGAGAATATCACTCCTAAATAATTATAGTTATTCACTTGCTCAATTAGTGTGTTTTTGTACCAAAATTTAGGTTTATGTCCGATATTAGCACTTCTCCTGAATATAACTACCTTTGTTTTATTCACATTAACTACCAGTTTGTTACTATCGCTATAATCCGCTAGAATTTTCATAGATTTGTTCAGCTGAATTTCTGAGTCTGCCAGTACAACAAAATCATCGGCATACCCCAAAGCATATATGTCAGTGCTTTGATCTAGAGAGACACCTCTAGCGCCTTGTTGCTTGAAATAGCTGTCTATGTCTGATGCATATAATGCAAACAATAGTGGGCTTAACGAGTCGCCTTGAAGGATTCCTTTGGTGATCTTGATTTTGTTTGAGACACAGCCTTTCTGATCAATTGTAAGTGTAGCCATGGAGTACATTTCTTTTATAATTCTAATCATCTTTCCGCTGACACCATTTGAGTAAAGTTTTTGCCAAAGTTTCTCGAAATTAATATTATCAAAAGCTTTTTTGAAGTCAACAAAAAGTGCAAAAACCTTTCTCCCAGGTAGTCGCAGGTGATTACCTATTACAGAGTACAGAGTACAGAACAAATATATTATCTTCTGTGCTTCTTTGCTTGCGGAAGCCAGCCTGACATTCTGGTAGTACATCAATCGATTCAATATATGTTTGTAACCTCTGATTTATTAACTGTGTAAATAGTTTAGTTTTATGATTGAGTAAAGCAATGCCCCGAAAATTTAGTGGATCATTTTCAGGAACTTTTTTATGAAAGTAAATCATATTAATATTTGTCCAATTACGTGGTAGCTGTTCTTCCATATATATTTTATTAAATAAATCTTTTAAGTATATGATCCAGTCAATAGGCAAAATTTTGTGAAATTCATTTGATATTTTATCCTCGCCTGTAGCCTTATTATTTTTTGATAATGTTAGTACCTTATATACCTCTTGGGTTGTAAAGGGTGCATCTAGGTAAGGATGTCTGGCATCTGTTATAGATAAATTCATATTAATATTTACTGAGCTATAAAATAAGTTATAGAAGGTTTCCCATTGCGTAATGGTTATAGAGTGTTCGTTATCTGGCTTTCTTTGGTGTAATTTTATATACTTCCAGAATTCGGATGGAATTTTAATATTTAAAGTTTTCAGTTGCATTTCCTGATTATATTTGTTTTGTTTATTTTTTATTAGATATTTAAATTGTTTTTGTTCTTTTTTATATTCTTCGATTGCATTTAAGCTATAATTATTTTTCTTTATGTTATTTTTCTTAGATTTTAGCAATTTTTTTTCTTTAACACATTCCTTATCAAACCAAGGTTTCGATTTATGTATTAATGTATTTTTATAAAAGCGTGATTTGCACATATCTAAAGTTTTAGCTGCATCATAAATGCAGTTTATCAAATTTGTATCGAGTTCTTCGATATCATATGACTCTGGATTTATAGCGGTATTGGACATTAAAGTTTTATAGTTTTGTGTTTTTTGTGTTTTCCACTTAAGATAAAACGTGTCTTTTTGTTGAATTTGTGACTGATTTAATTTATAATTTCTTAGGTCTAGAACTAATGTGCAGCTTTGATGGTCTGAGATAAAATCACTATTTATATAAAAGCTTTTTATATTATTTATGGTATCAATATTAGACCATGTTAAGTCCACCACACTATTGCCTCGTTCGCTCAAGTAAGCGTAGTGTCCTAAATGATCGTCATATCGCCCATTAAGTGTAAAGAAACCTGAGTCTTCAAATACCTCATTAAGTAAGGTCCCTCGTTTATTAATCGTTAAATCCATTGAGTTCCTCGTTCCTAGGGGAAAATTATTTTCAAAAAAATTATTATTATCAAAACTGTTAAGTTCGCCAATTCTTGCATTAAAATCACCATAAATAATTACTTTATATTCTGAATATTTACGACTAATATCATTTACACACTCATGAATCATATTTATGCAAACCCTATCATCTAATTTTGGTTTAAGGTAAACCATGCCTAAAACAAACTTAATGTTATTAATTTAATAAATAACTAATGATTTGATTTTTCAACAATATCAGCCTTATTTTCTAGTTTTAGTGACTTTGACAAAATAATCATTAAACCCCCGCTTCCTCTACCTCTCTGTTTGTCTTTTATTGCGACAGAAAGGAACATGTTATAATTATTTAAAAAATATGGTAAGCTTGGATTTTCTAGAGTTTCGTTATATTATATTAATTTCTGCATTCAATACCAAAGATAATTACTGTTCCGATATGTGATGTCATACAAAAACACTGTTGAAATTTTTGTTTGTCTAAACATTAGTCGTAAGTAATTGCTATTTGATAAATAAATACTAATAAACAGTAAGTTATTAAAGATAATAGCAATGTAAATATTTAATATATTATTATTATTATTAACGTATATATATTTAATACAAATAAATGTGCTATCTGGCTTTATTACGTCTGTAAAAACGTCTAATGGAAATATTTAACACAAATAAATTTGTTATCTGGCTTCATTACATCTATAAAAAATATATATGTTAAGAATTAGAAAATTTACTTATGAAAAATGTATTCTTAATATTAGGCCCACCTTACGACATACCGGGGCTCTCTCACTCGAAGGCGTTCATATACTACCCTTCGAGTACAAAAAATAAGCAGATCCTGGAATGTAGTAGAACAAACCTATACATTCTGTCGGGACTGCTTACAGGACATTGTCGACTAAATAACCACGAAAGAAGATGAGTCTGGTTCAGACCTCCGGACTGTCGGTTCTGTAATGTGCAGGACGAGACTGCGGAGCACATACTATGCTCATGTCCAGCCTTGGACTAGTGATGAGCAAAGCAAGACCAAGACTCGAACAGTCTCGGTCTTGGTCTTGATCTTGCTTATTCAGTCTTGGTCTTGGTCTTGCTGTATTTTGTTTGGTCTTGGCTTTAGTCTTGGTCTTGCCATCATTTCTTAACGAACATCTTTCAAAACATTTTGTAAACATTTTATTTTTATGCAACAAACATTTTTAAACCTAAATTTACTCTCTTTGAATTAAAAAAAGTTCATTAAGACATTATTTCTTATTGTTATTCAAAGATGGATTGTGAATAGATCGTTTAAAATCAATCATTATTTTGTAAAATACTTTAATTTATTGCACTTTGAAAATATAAATATTCTATTAGCTCATTATTAAGTTACTTTTATTGATTTCTTATGGATGCCCATGAATTAATACATA
Organism: Galerucella calmariensis; assembly: GCA_910591675.1. NCBI lineage: Eukaryota > Metazoa > Arthropoda > Insecta > Coleoptera > Chrysomelidae > Galerucella > Galerucella calmariensis. The sequence continues at coordinate 632,441 of CAJUYG010000034.1, read as the reverse complement.
GCAACCGTCGAGCTGACTCGTTGTTTAACCGATGACGATGTTTCCGAATCACAAGTGATGCTTTGGAGAATAGCCCTTCGGCTGGGACCGATGTAGCTGAAATCGACAAAAAGTTGACGCTGTTACAAATATTTTATCCCATATAGTTACTGTGAAAAAGAATTTTTGGTTGATCTTGCGTATTTAGTCTTGGTCTTGCATAGTCGGTCTTGGTATTACTCTTGTTCTTGTTCATTCTGTCTTGGTCTTGGTCTTGCGAGTCGAAGAATGGTTTTGGTCTCGGTCTTGGTCTTGCTTTTTTCGGTAAGGTATTCGGTTTTAGTACCCTAGAGCCGAACGTCTCCAGAAAAATATCACCTAATACAACCATGGACTTCGTCAAAAGCATAGGTTTGTGGGGTGAATTATAATCCCCCAAGGTGAGCCACAATAGACCTAACGAAAGTCGCACCTAATCTACCTTACGACACGTTAATTTTTTTAAACTGTTATAAAATGAGAGAAAACTTCACTTTGAATCAATAAACAAGCGAAGTGGTACTCTGTCTTTATAATTTTTCAATAATTAAAAAAAATAAAAAATGTACAATTCCTTTACCAGTGAGAAATGGTATTACCAGAAAACAAAATAAATATTGATCTACCTAGGTACTCTATTTAAAACAGTTAAAATTCAAAGATGTTTCCGATCAAATGGTGCAACGGGGTCGAATTGTTCACAACGGTACTCATAAATTCGTGCATAAATTACTCACTGACGGTGGCAACCGCATTTTATTGTATCATCTGTACTTGTTGTTGGTCTTGACAGCTACCCTCGAAATCTGAAATTTCAATTTCATTCGTGAAACAAATACACTTAATTTTTCTACATACAATAGATATATAAAGAAGAACTATACAAATCATATTCTATTTGTATTGAACTCAATAACAGCTATTACTTACCTATCTACTGGTATTTCTATAAATTTTTTTACAAAAATGGTAATTGTTAGAATTACCTCGGGTATTACAATGGATATGTTACCGTGAAAGACCGAAAGTAGTGAATGTAAACATTCGCCGGTGGATGTCGACAAATGTCAAATGCCTTGGTGAAAGTCCGAAATTTTCTTAATTCTATTATACATTCGGACTTTCACCGGTATATGTCGACAAACACAAATGAGGTCAGGTGACTCTCGGACACTGCAGGTAGCGACAGGTTTTTAGACGGTTCCAGCCCCTTGTTTCAGTTAGCTTTGTCTTCGTCAGTCTAACCCTAACGCAACGTTTGACAGCGCTCCCTAAACTAATTCAATTTTCTTATTAAAAATTATAATTTGTATCCAATGGCTACTACAGTGAATCGTAAGAGTAACGTTATATTTGACCACTATCATTGGAATATTTAAATATCTACCGGACGGCGAGTCGCCAGTCCTTTTTCCTTATCAACATGTGATTCTCGTCGAAAACCTGTAGCACCGATCACCGCTGAAAGGCAAATAATGCGACGAATAATCTCCGTTGGTGAGGATCAGTATACACTGATATTGGTCAAATATTTCAATTCTTCCCTTCTATATAGAGATAGAAATTAAGAACACAAATTCTTTATCGAAGCGGAGCATGTGGACAGGAAAGAAATATGTAACGTATGTCGATTGCTCATCGCATAGTTCAACAATTTAATAGCGAGTAGTGAGAATAAGCTTTCTTTCTCCTGTGAACCATGAAACAATCAAGTTGAATTTTTAAAATTTATCTTTTATTTAAACTTTATCTTTCCTGAAGTGCATTCAATGTGAATGCACTTACTTAGTACCTGAGACTTACTACTTAGTACCTGGAACTTACTTAGTACCTGAGACTTACTTAGTACCTGAGACTTCGTTCCTGTAAGTTAGTACCTGAGACTTTGTACCTGAGACCTGTACCTGCCAATTCCGGACGAAGTAGTTTCCATCTCAGACACGTGGAAAATTAAGGAAAGTAAACAAGTAAACCAATGTAAAAAACAACGTGCTTCAACACACAAAACCAACATTTTTTTTTATTTTACTGTAATATTTAAAGTCATTATACAACTAATATTATTCAGGGTGGCGCCCACTTACCTTTCTTGATTAACTTTAATTACATTTCTTAACTTGATTTATCAACTTATTAAATTCATTTGGTTTCTTAACTTCATTTACTATCTCATTAACTTCAATATAACTTCAATAACTTAAATAAAGTAGGATTACCCGCGAACCGGTAAGACTACTCCCTGAATTGATATTAGTTTGGTCTCCGAATTCACACCTGAGGTGCTCTCCACATTGAGTCGCCGTTGCAATTTATCTTGCCTTATTATTTGAAATAAATAATAGGTAACATAAGTTATCGTGAAAAGTTAGATGCCTTAATTGGAAGTAAACATTTTTCACAAGAAAAGTACTCTAAAATCGTTTCTGAAGTAATTTCTGCTAAAAGTAAGTATAGTACACCTTTAGACTACAGACGTTTAAAACGTTTTGACATTTTAAAAGTTAGTGATGAAGAAAAGTTAATTGTGCCATTAAAACCAGGAGAAACAAATATCCAGTATTATGTCACTAATGATGAGTTGTTCACAATACTTTCTGAAACTCACATAAGAACAGGCCATGGAGGAAGAACACGAATTCTTAAAGAATTGCAAGTTAGGCACAAAAATATTACTTATGAAGTTGTAAATTTGTGTGAACAATGTCAAATGAAACATAGTGCGCCTAAAAAAGGTATTGTTGTAAAACCAATGCTCAGTTCCGAATTGAACTCTAGATGTCAAGTCGACTTGATAGACTTGCAATAACACAGCGATTACAAGTTTATAATGGTATATCAAGATCATTTAACCAAATTTGTCCAGTTACCACCTTTAAAAGGCAAGAGATCGGAAGAAGTAGCATATCACTTTCTCCAAATTTTTTTAACATTTGGTGATCCCGCTATATTGCATTCGGATAATGGCAGAGAGTTCTGTAATCGAGTCATATCGGAACTATGCGCTATGTGGAAATATGTTAAAATAGTGCACGGAAAGACTCTTCACAGTCAAACACAAGGCTCAGTTGAAAGAGCCAATCGGGACATACAAAATATGTTGACTGCTTGGATGCAAGACAATGATTCAAACAAGTGGTCACAAGGTTTGCCGTTTGTCCAATTCACCAAAAATACAACTTATCACAAAGGAATACGCCAGAGTCCTATGAAGCCCGGTTTGGCGTTGAACCAAAAAGGGGTATAACATCGTCATCACTCCCTCGCGGGCAAATTAAAAACATTTAGACCGAAGAACAGCTGAAAACTTATGTTGAAACAGACATGGATAATGAAAATACCATTGGAGCTGATCCGCAACCTGGCACGTCTTCATCTCAAGCTCTGGTTGACCCGCAACCTGACACGTCTTCATCTCAAGCACTGACTAAACAACACGAGCTAATGTCTTTAAAAAAAGTAGCTGCAAAAGAGAATCTTCTACTCCAAGCAACAAAAATGTTGCGTACCTCAAAAAAAAAGTTTCCTCATGCACAAATTGGTGAATTCAAATCCCTGATGCCGACCGTCGTCGTACAGACTCTCGAAATGTGTTAGAGGTTGTTGTTGGAATAGAGGATTCAGACTTTTATAGATTAGCTAACAAACATGGTACCTTGAAGCAGCTTTTCATCCGTAATCAGTTCGTAATTTGTAAAGAAAAGTTTCTTTCCATGGACGAAGTTTCAACAAAAGAAATGTCGCTAAGAGAAGCAGCTTCTGCTAATTCAAAAAGTGGAGGGCAAGGCTATACAAGTTGTAACTGCAAAAGGAAGTGTTCCACGACTAAATGCAGGAACTTTTGTGCAATTCGAAGTGCCACGGAAGTTCAAGTTGTTGCAATAAATAAGAAATTGTTCTTATTTTTTATATTTCATTTATTTCATTTATATTTTTATGTTCTACTGTTTGTTTCGAGTTCAACAAAGTCCTTTTCCCATATTATTTTAATAAATAAATAATAAGATTTTTTTTGTTTTTATTAAAAAAAAATCTTTTTAACATACACCATGAGTGCATCCTGAATGTCGACAATCGCCGGTGTAAGTAAGAAATAATGAAATTCCAACAATATTTCGGACATACGTCAAGCAACGTTGAGAATGTTGACATTCACCGGTGTATCTCGACATTCACCAGATTTCGGTCTTTCACGGTAACAGATAATTATAGGAAAACTTTAACATTCTTCCTTCGGACTTTCGGTTTAATAAAGCTTGTCGCCTTCTTATATTTATAAATGTCTATATTTTGGTTAATATTTACCAACGATTTTATTATTGGTGTACAAGATGTAGGTACTAGATGATTTCATAGTTTCGGATCGGAATCTAGGACAAACGTCAAATGCACAGCATGCTTGAGTGAAACATGATGGGTTTCTTTTGATGAAAAATTCTCATCATGATGGATCTTATTATGAAACGAATTATGGAACTAGTATGGGCGTAGAAATAGTAATTTCCGGGTGCGTGACGTACAATATTTTTTTTCAGACTTCATTTACATTTTTCACTCTTTTTTTCCCGACACCAATTTTTAAGTGCTTCATATGACTTCTCGTGACGGACTTTTGATTTTACTGGTAATATATATTGTAAGTCGCTTTCCGCGCTGCTTAAAAAATTTCTTCTGGAATCTCATTTTCCTTGTCAGATAATTTGAAATCTGAACTCATATCATTGTTACATTCACAAAACAGTCTAACATATAGAAGTGAAAGTCCAATAGGATTACCT